>JBBMOC010000017.1:1276094-1758120 GCA_037975185.1 Centropyge bicolor | reverse complement strand
ACATTTATTGTGGTGTGATAATTTTGTACATTATCAATTTAATTTTATATTTGTATTGTAGTTTCTCAACACTCTACCTCTAAAAAGATTTTGTTTTAATTTGCTCTCATATAATAATTTTTTGTTTTTTTAAGAAAAAAAGGCACACATAACAATGTTTGGGGGAACATTTTTTACTTACTGCTCTATTGCTTCTGTTTTTGATAATAAAGTATTTTGCAGTCGCCTTTAAACTTTGCCCAAATTCTGTCCTTGGTTTGAACAAAATAATCCAAAGGAAAAAACCACAAAAACACCTAAGGATCAGCAGTGTGATGGTACATCAACCTTAAATATTAAAAGTATCGATATTGGTATCGGTATCGGCAATACTGGCCCTTTATTTACTTGGTATCGGATTAATACCAAATCTGGCAGTATCGCACACCTCTAATGTGGACCACTAAAAAACGCTGATGTATAGTATGTGATTTTGGGGGGAGTCAATTTTTGCACCATCTCAGATTTGCTTCATAATTTTTTATTTTAATGTCCTTGTTACTAATAACTGCTGTACAAAATTTCAGGCCAATATCTCCCCCAGCTTTGGAGATATTAAGCCTTCACATGCATGTGGACCAGTAAAAAACGCTGATATATAGTATGTGATTTTTTTTTTTTTTTTTTTTGGGAGGGGGTGTCAATTTTTGCACCATCTCAGATTTGCTTCAAATTTTAATGTCCTTGTTACTAATAACTGCTGTGCAAAATTTCAGGCCAATATCTCTACTAGTTTCCGAGATATCGCATGCATGTGGACCAGTAAAAAACGCTGATGTATAGTATGTGATTTTTTTTAGGTGAATTTTTTGCACCATCTCAGATTTGCTTCATAATTTTTTTATTGTAATGTCCTTGTTACTAATAGCTACTGTGCAAAATGTCAGGCCAATATCTCCACTACTTTCCGAGATATCGCATGCATGTGGACCTGTGGACCAGTAAAGAACGCTGATGTGATTTTTTTTTTGGTGAATTTTTTGCACCATCTCAGATTTGCGTCATAATTTTTTATTGTAATGTCCTTGTTACTAATAGCTACTGTGCAAAATTTCAGGCCAATATCTCCACTACTTTTAGAGATATTAAGCCTTCACATGCATGTGGACCAGTAAAAAACGCTGATGTATAGTACGTGATTTTTTTTTAGGTGAATTTTTTGCACCATATCAGATTTGCTTCATAATTTTTTATTGTAATGTCCTTGTTACTAATAGCTACTGTGCAAAATGTCAGGCCAATATCTCCACTACTTTCAGAGATATTAAACCTTCACATGCATGTGCAGTGGAGAGTGGAACAGCACATAAGGTCCTGTGCCTGCCTTTCCACATGTCCACTGTTATCATCAATCACTCAAAATGAAGAGGGAGTTCCACACTGCACTCCTCTGGCTGCCATGATTCAAGCATGTGTTTTCTCATGATTTTTCCCCGTCTCTATCTCTGTCAGGGTTGGATGAAAGAAATTCTTTATTTCCTGAAGCCGCGTCTGTCCGAAAAGTCAGACGCACTGAAAAAGAAATTCTTCGATCTTATCACCACCACATCAGATGCAGAACGAAAAAAGAGAGCAGGTGAGGAAGAAACATTTTGCGTGTGCTGTTATAATTTTTTGTCTTGGTTAGTAATACTGCTCAAAAACATTGGTGATGTACGATTCCACTGTACTTTTCTGTTTCTCGCCTGCTATGTGTGTCTGTCTCTCTCAGCCAACAGTGACGGTGAAGATGCTGAAGCACCTACTGTGGAGGTGATTGAAGAACTGGGACTGGGCAACAAGTACTGGACAGATGCAGAGCTGGATCGAATGTCAGATGAAACTTTCCACGATTCTGTAGACACACTTGGGAGGGTCTCTGACTACAGTGAAGCCCAACTGGCCGTGCTCGGGAAAAAAGCAAATGAGGTACAGTCAAGGCCTAGGTTCCTCTTTCTGTTTGTTCAGGGAACGGAGGTCTCCTCTGGTGCAGTGATCGAGGGAGAGAGTCTGATTATTATTTTCTCTCGTTTTAAAGTTTCTGGTTTATTTTATAGTTTGCCTGTGTGAAAAATATGAAGAGCGTAGGAGTGTGAAGGGCAGCTGAACCTTATGGTTCCTTTTTTCAACAAAGCAAGGTTCTTCCCAGCTTTGTTAAAATTTTTAGTCGACCCTCCCCTTGGAAAAAACTGCATATATCTCAAAATAGCCTAATATAATTGAATAGGTACAATCATTTAATCATAAAACCTTGAAGTGCAAGAAGAATTTAAAATTAGGAACTGTTGCACAATCATTTTCACAATATCCACCGAATATCACACCAGAAATGTTGGCAAATATTGAAAAGTGTGTCCCAAACACTCCAGCCTCTTTATTTCTGAACCAAGAGCTACTAACTGAACAGTTATGACCATTGTCTAAAGTAACTCAGTGTACTGGGCACCAGCAGCTCTGTCCAGCTCATGGCACTGCTAAAATAAATCTGGTGTGAGAAAAAAGCGCTACCAAATGTTTCAGACTGCCCTCCCTTCAGCAAAAGTAAAAATAGGGTTCTACCCGTCCCCTTTTTTTGACCCTTCCCCCCCAATAATCTTCATACAGTCCCTAATTCAAAAACATTATTCTGTTGTCTAGCAGATCTCAAAACTTTTTAAACCTGCAATTTTAAACAACATTTATGTTCAACACAATCATTTTCTGAATCAAAGTCTGGTTCATATAAACAATGTTTTTGTGTTTCTGTAGGCCTTTGGTCCAGTGTCAGAGATGACTGAGAGCGACGTCACACAGATGGGCTGCATCACTCAGGTCTTCCCTGACACAGACCTGGAGAAGCTCCCCATCTCACTGGACTCTCTGGAGGACATTTCCCACTGTGGCTGGAAGGACTCTCAGGTGATGTAACGTGAACAGCTTCATAGGTTCTTGACTGTTAAACTGATTATCACGGTATTCACTAATCATGATGACCTGTCTGAACAGACGAAGCTGATTTGGAAAAGAGTTGCAGAATCTAACAACATGAGAGCGCAGCAGCTGGGAACTGCAGAGATGGTGGCACTAAACCAGTTCATCTGTGGCTTAAACTCCAGCGAGATCCAAGAGCTCAACAGAGACAGCTTCAGGTTCGTGCTCCATACAGACCCCACTTGTGATTTTATTTATGTCACCAGTTTTTGCTTTTTATGTTCTCAAATTAGTTTCTATTCCTTATCCTGTCATACTGATTAAAAGGGGGTGCAGCCTCACAAAGCACCCACCACCACTAATAATTTTATGTCAATCAAGAGAGGGGGGAAAAAACATTATTCCAAATGCTCATTGTAGTTTCAGCATACAGCACTGCAGGCAGTTTTAAAAAGTGAAATTCATTTTTTGTCTCATGCAGCTAAGAGTTCACTCACCTCAACTACCTATGCAAGAGTTTTCAAACTGAAGGCATCACATTTGAAATGATCATATGTTTTTCATAGAGCAAAACAAATGTTCAGTAAATATAAAGAATATAAAGTCTGATATCACAATCAAGAGTAAGATTTCTTTCAAGCTTTTCATAGGTGCCATTACAGAATGACTTCTCCAGGGCAGAATCAAATATTTTGCCCATGGTGCGAGCTACAGAGAAATTCTGTCACAAATATATTGTATATCATCTGTTTCACAGGGAGGCTGTGGACTCATTGGGTGTTGTTCAATGCTCCATGCCGGTTACACAGCAGTTAAAAAGTCTTGCTGTGTCTGCGTTTGGAGACCCCAGCAACTGGACTGAAGCGCAAGTGTCTGATCTGGGCAACATCCTGGGTTAGATAATCACCTCTACTCTGTGCTCTCTGCAGGAAACCAGACCCCATCGTAGTATCCATCAAAACTTTAAACTGTGGGAGAAACTGGTTTTAGTTCTTGTTCTGTGCCTTGGCTCAGCAGCTTCTTCCAAAATCCTGACCATCTATTTCTGTCTCCTTCAGCTGGACTGCATGCGACTGAGTTGGCTCCTTTAGACCCGTCTGTCTTCCCGTTCATCAGCGAGTCGTGCATCCCACTCATACCACCAAGCAACTTTCGTGTAAGTAACTTTCTCTTACATTTGTTCTTCCCTCCCCTCTTTCAGCTTGGAGCCAAATCCAGTAGTGGGAAGTACATTTACTACAAGTACTGTAGCTAAGTAGAAGTATTTGTACTTAAATTCAGTATTTTTATTTTATGCTTCTTTATAATCCTACACTTCAAATGGAAATGTCATACTTTCCTCTAATAGAGTACATTTATTTTAAAGCTATATTTACATACACACTGTACATACAAAACATATACGGTTCTGAAACATGATGCATTTTTCATTGTTCAAAAAACTTGCTTTTCTTCAAATTATTTAAGTTATTTAAGTTTCTTACTTACTTAATTTTCTCACTGAAAAATCTGTAAGTATCAACAGAATATTTCAACCTGTGTTCAGTTTTCATAATTCTAGTGACTCAACCTGCCTTAATCGCTCTTATTTCAAGACAGAGCCACTCGTTTGAAGAATATTGTTTTATACAAATGGATTTTGGGTAAAAAATGTTGAAATATTCTCATTGCAATGCAAAATAAGTTTTTTTTAATTTAATTCTAAACAGAAATGTTTGAGTTTCTGCTGGTTAAATCAGCTCGACGTCAGCAAACTACAACAAAAATGGTGCTTACACAATGTTAATGCATCAATCATAATACTTGTAGTATACATATACAGTATATAATGAGCACTTTGAATTGTAGAATTATTTTTAATTTCCTTGCTGATAATACTTATGTACTTTTACTCAAGTAAGATTTTGAATGCAGGACTTTCACATGTAGAGGAGTATTTATACGATGTCGTACTACTTAAAGGATCTGAAAACTCCATCCACCCTTCTGACCTCTGTGCCACTTCCTGTTTTCCCTCCAGGCTCTCTCTGTTGCTCAGCTGGAGGCTCTTGGACCTGACAACGCTGCCAAAGTCACCAGTGAACAGCGACTTGCTCTGGGAGATGAGCAACTGAACGCTCTTGAAAGAGCCGCCACCGGTAGCTTCCGTAACCAAACAATACCCTCTTCTGAGTCAGGTAAGAAGATACATGGACACTTCTGCAAATTTACATATTCATCAGTGCATTTTATAATTCCTTCAGTATGTCACACTGTTAACATGTTAGTTCTGCTTTACAACATGCGCAACCAGTAGAGGTTCTTCATACTTTCAAAAGCTGCCATGAAAACCAGACTTTTTGTAGAAATTTTTTTTTTCCATAACAATAAATATTCATGCCTGTTTCACCAGCAGCAGCAGACACAGTTAGTGACTAGCTGGTGAAAACATTGGAGCATTTTCAGGACACTAAAAACAGAGCTAAAAGAGACTTCCACTCACCAGGTGACCAACCTGAGTAATCCACTCCTCAATGATAGGGGCGTGAGGAGTTTTTCATATATTAGTAATAAATTTCCTGTAGTACAAATGGCCAGAAATGTGGAATAAGATATTAAGAATATATTGAACATAATCATATACATTTAACCAGGAGGCTTGATTTTTTTTTTTTTTTTGATAGCTCCAAAACACAAAATCAATGTATAAACATGCCATTGTTGCATTGGCATTTCCAGCAAGGTCACATTTTGCTAAATCCTGATTGGTGTCCAAAAGTAAGCAACAATACCTTTTTTCCCAAATGAGCTCCACCCACTTCAAAACCAGTAAGAAGGGCACAGACAAAAACACATACAGATGTAAAAACACCAAACTGTTCTAACAGAAAATAACTCATAAGAAAATCAGTTTTCATTGACTTCAAAGGCTCTCAGTGAGGAAATGTCTGCATTCAGTCTTCATGTCACTCTCATTCAGGAGCTCCATCGCTGAGTGTCGAGGGGATCTCAGCCTTCATGAAGCCTTTTCTATTCCTCCTCACGGGGTTCCTGTTGCTGTGAGAACAAGGAGACACCACATCCTACGGCAAACCTGGCAGGAGCTTTAGCTGACTACTCACACATGCAGAAGTTAGCATTTTAGAGCACTTGTGACAACATGTAATCCTTATGTTATCTGTCATAGATTGTCAGACATAAATGTGTGTGTGAGCATAGAAGTGTGGCAATAACAAGTACAAGACATAATCAAATAACCTGGTAAGATGTGTAAAGATTCTATACTACTTTTGATCAGGTGCACTTTAAAATATTCTGTCACTATATATTTATAAGAAAGTATATTTTAATAGAATGAAGAGGAATATTTAATGCATGCTGCTCTGACATCCTCTATATGGGATGATCTCATTATCTGCATATTTGGTACTGAAAAAATGACAAAGATTAAACTCAATAAATAATATTAATGAACTCATTCAGTTAGTGCTCAAGTGGTATTTAAAAACAAAGAATTAATCAGAACAAGCAATGTGCCAGATTTTATTAAGCTTTTTTTATATAAACATTTGGTTAGAAATTGTCTTGTCAATGCAAAAACAGAAAAAGTTAAACAGAACAATGTGCTAAAGCGTCGGATGATCTCCTGAGAATTTTTAACGCAAGCGCCAACAGGTCACTGATAACTACAGCTCATTAAAGGAACAATCCTTTTTTTTTTGTTAAATTCATGCTCAGTCATCCTTTAACTCACTCAGACATAAACATTAAAAAGGTGCCACTAAACAAAGAAACTGAATCAAAACACAGCAATCAAAACATGTTTCCTAATGCATCTTGGCTGATAACAAGTGGGTAGCTCTAAGGTCTATATCAAGCAACTATTTTACACAGTTCTGACTTTTCAGTTTTATGTCCTTCTGTGTTGATGTGGATGCTATGTCGACACTTGTGCCAGAAATAACATAAGCTGATCTGTGCTGACAGTCACTGAACTGTGATGAAACGTCTAATTATATTCATCTAGTTTACAAGAGCTGAAGTCAGTTATGCAGAACAAAGACTAAAGAAATATTAATAGTACAAGCTCCAACATGTTCTCATCTTCTTACAAAAGCATAAAGAATAATCACATATACGTCTGTATATATTGATCTTTTTACAGTAATCTCATAAAAAAAGATTTACTCATCCACCAAACCAAAAATATAATAATTTTACTTCCATCTCTTGCACAAAAAGGAATAATTACTCTAATGTAAATACAGTACATTCCACTTAAAACGGTACTAGATGTTATTTTCAGTTTTACCCCATTAACTACAACATGTGTACACTTCAGATTATTGCTGACCATTTCCCAAATAGTTTTTAGATTGTATTCCTGTCTTTCACAAAGCTAACAGGCCACATTAATTTCTGTACAATCTAAATATAAATGTGCCAGGTCTTTAAACTTGCTAAAACCGTTTATCAATACCAGTCAACATTTAAACGGAAGGTTCACATTTTTTCCAAGTCGTGAAACACCAACATAACCCATCGCTCCACTGCAGCTCAACAGGGTCACAGTGGCCACAAAAACATATCTATCCCCTGCAGCTGCATATAACGTTAGGAATCAATCTAAAATATTATATTTTTGAAAATAGCTGGCAATAAGTTAAAAAGTATACACACTTAATAGTAACTGAGCAAACACATTCTAAACCAGTCTAAACGTAATGATTCTCGCAAAAATATGTCAAGAATAAAAAAGGACTTTACAGAAAAACACCTGGGTTGCCATTCAAGAATCTGCTCAGTAGGATCAAGCATTGAAAGCAAAACATTCCATTGCTGTCTATCAACAGCAGCCATCGAAATCACAGTGGGATTTAACTCTCACATTCACAGTTTTCCTCAGGCACATAGTTCATGTGTGAATGTGGTCACAACAGTGAACTAGTCAGACAAACTGTTCACTGACAGGGAGTGGCCCCAATCTCATTAGTATCATTGCCGGACACAGAAATGCAGCATTAGATCCTGAGTGTCAGAAGTAGAAGGTTAAGGCTGATCTCGACCAGTGAAAATAACATTTGATTTTTCTACAATCTTTTCACATACAAACTGTTCTACCAATCTTTGGTTAAATTAGTGCATAGGTGTGACAATAAATAAGGCACGTCTTTCTTTTATCACCTACCGACACTGCTCCTTCCCATGGATTTGGCGTCTTAGGTGCTTTTTCCTGCATTCCTCGCGTTGATAAAAGCCATGCCGTGAGTTCTGAAGTGCGTATTCAGATCTGATGCCTTTTCGAACTGTTTCCGGCACACCTTACAGGCCAGTGTGCCCTCCTCTTCCATCTGAGAGGAGGGCGATGCTGGTGCAGAACCATCCAGAGAAGCCTTATCGTCGTGGTTCCTGCTGTTCCCAGGGGAAGGTGCTGGGTGCATACTGAGGGACTGGTTGTCAGTGAATGCGTTTCTCACTTTGTGGATGATGAAGCGATGGCGCGACAGGGAGGAGGTGGATGTGAAGCAGGCGCCGCACTGCAGACACTGCTGGCTGCCGCCCTCTGGCCCTCCTCGCCGGTGCTGGCTGATGTGCTCCCGGAACGACGCCTGGTCCTCTGTGGTGAAGCCGCAGGGGGCGCAGCGGAACCCAGACTCGGGAAGGGAGTAGGAAGGAGGAGCAGAGGAGGAGGACTGCAACTTCTTCACTGGACTCACTCCATCTGTGGACTCTTCATCCTGCTCCATCTTCACACCTCCTCTTCGTCTCCGGCGAGCCCCCAAACCGCTGTCCTGTTCTGAGGAGCTGTCGGCCTCATCTCCACCTCCCTGTGAGCGGAGAAAACCTGCTGTTAATGACATCTTAGTAAACAGTGTTTCCTGTTTGAAAGAAATAAGTGTCTTACCATCAGTGTGTCCTGACTTTCTGTGTCCATGCTGTGTCTCAGCTGAATATGCCTCTCCAACATCGCTCTGCTGCTGAATGTTTTCTTACTCTCACTACAGAACCTACACACACACAACACTTACATTCACAAATGTGCCCTCACTAATTTCAGGAATCATAGTTACACCTACAGTTTTACAAAGCAATTCTTCCAAGAATTTACAACAGAGTTTTTGTTTTGGAATCAGGGTTTTGCATAAATCACTGGTCATGGTTTCAACTTTTAGGCAAAGTGCCAGCAATGTCAGGTGGTGTGTCATAACGAGGGTCGAGGATGCAGAATGTGGGACACTCACTGGCAGCGGAAGCTACGACTCATGACTTTGTGTTTGTCTCTGATGTGACGTCTCATGCTGGAGGTGGTGGTGAAGGAGCTCTCACACTTGGTACAAGGAAACTTCTTCAGCTTCTGCACAACACAAGCAAAGAAACATAAGGCTACATTTATTAATTTAAAGCTGTATCAAAAAGAAACTTAATTTACACAGATTATACATCTTAGGCAGCGGGGGGGTGATGGACTTCCAGACCTTGCCATGTTGCTCAGCCATATGGGTGATGTAGTCTTCCCGGTCTGTGTAGCGTGCGTGGCAAGGTGCACATTTCCACCCTGAGGGTGTCTTCATCCGTTCTGTCTTCACTTTCTCTTCTTTCTCTTCGCCCATCCATTCCTCCCCATCTGAGCTCTCCAACATCAATGACGAACGTGGCTGAGAGGAGGCAGCTGGCGGTGAATGCATCTCTTGTTTTAACTGAGTCTTATGGGTCTGAAGAACAGCGACAGCAGGATAAAAAATAGAGAGGAAAAAAGTGACGTTATAAGCCTTGGTTATAACAGGGCTATACTAAACACTATATACAGTAAGCATGAATATACCTTGAAATGGTCCAGTAGCGAATTCCTCTGAGAAAATAACTTGGTGCACTCAGGGCACTTAAACACGTGCACCTTCTGATTGGTTAAGTGAGTGTCAAAGTGGACGTACAGCAAGGCCTTGTTTGTAAAAACTGTGTCACACATGACACATTTATAGATCAACCTGTAAAGGGATTAAAAACTGTGTCAATTCATTGCAACATTTCATTTAAAAAAAGCACATCTGTGTGTGTGGAAATATATCTATATATAAATTTTTATATAAAAAAAATATATACATGGTCTGTCCTTCAGTGAGCGTCGGATGTTGGGCAGTGATGTGGTTCTGTATGCTCGGAGCAGACTTGAAAGCCATGGGGCAGCTGGGGCATTTGTGGAACATATCACAATGAGCTTGTTGGATGTGAGACTTCACTGAATTGAGTCCTCCAAACACCACCAGGCAACTGGAGCATCTGCAGAGAAAGGAAGTGGAGTTAAAAGACAGAGAAAAGAGGGAAACCAAACTTCTGTAGGTTTAAAAACAGTACAGTATACTTTAAAAGAACAACCACATGGGAAGATATCCCACCTGTATCCAATGCGGCGTGCAAAGTGCAAACAGGCCTCGTCCAGGTGTGTTTGAAATAGCGGCTGTTCGGCCGTTCCTCCGCACTCTGGGCAGACGTGTGGTGGGCAGCTTTGGTGGATGCGTTGATGAGCTGCTGCACTGCAGCTGTTGGGCAGGAGCATGGGAGGAGAACAGTCTGTGCATGACTGGAGAACAACAGAAGAAGAAATGAATCAAGTTAGAGTTAAGTTTCACATTGTTGTCAAACAAAACATCTTGCCCTTTTCCTCACACTTAAAAGACTCACAGTGGTTTGTGCTGCTTTGATTTCTTGGAAATGCTCAGCCACCTCTTCTTTGCTGCTGAAAACAGCCTGACACTCGGGACATTTATTACTGATGTACTGCACTGTCTCTGTTTTCTTGTTGGATGTTGCTTTATGCGGCTGGGGTGTTGGGTTTGAGGTGGATGATGATGGTCCTGAAGAGGATGACAGAAGTGATGCAGAGAGCCCACCTGAGAAATCAAGGAGATATATATATATATATACATAATCACAGAGAGGAATCACATCTGAAAAAAGTTAAATTAAACAACAGAAAGGATTTTCACCAACCAACTGCCACAGATTCCTGCTGGCCAATCATCTGCTCCACAGGTACAGGTTTCATGACCAGGTGTGAGCACTGCATGATCAGGCCTCTCTCCTTGTGCTCTCTGGCATGTAAAAGCAGACTGCACTTGTTGAAGAAGGCCAACCGCTTGGCGCAGTGATTACAGGTCACCTCAATCCTCAGCGAGCGCCGACCGTAGTGCCGCGCCAAACTCTGCTCCAGGGCAAAGGCATCACCACACTCCAAACAGCGGTAACCCTGTGAGGGATCACACATTCATCTTTTCACATATTGATACATTAACATGAAACAATGCTATGTAATACAATGCTGTGAGCTTGTCATGAAATCATGATTAAAAAGATCAATTTAAGCCTGGTTCTGTTGGGGAAAGTAGATATTTTGTTCATGATGCAACATCAGATGAGTTATACAGCACAATCCTCTTACTGTATATTTTACATCAATAAAAAACAAGTAATCTTTTAACTTTGGGCTGATTATATGCTAAGTAAGACAGCCAGATCAATCGATTTTGGGTATGAGGCAGGGGTACCTTGTTGCAGTTTACACCATTAATTGATTAATGGATTGGTTGTTTTGTACCCAAAACATCACAAAAGAGTAAAACTATCCATCACAATTTGCCAGTCATAAACAGTAAAAAAACCAAAATATTCACTAAAGTGAAAAGTAAATTGGTAAACAGTAAATCTTCACACTTGAGCAGCTGGACACTGGCTGTTTGCTTAAAAATTGACTAAAACAATTGATCAATTATCAAAGTAGTTCCCAATTAATCTACTATTTGTTTCAGTACTACATGATGGCAGCTTACCTGTGCTGGCAGAGGAAGGCCCCACTCTGCAGGAAGAGGTGAGCTCAGATCTGGTTTATAACAGGGCAGCAGGTTCTTGTTGTTGAGTATCTTGTTGAAAGCTTCTACCAGGTTGGTCTGACTCTTGGATATGATCGCCCCTGTGCTGTTAACGATGGAGGCTGGTCTGCTGCCACTTTGAGGATGGAGAAGAGGTGAAGGTGCAGGAATCCCACTGTTCAGACTTTTCGGACCAAGGCTGCGAGCGTTGATCCCACCCGGGCTGACTTTGGGGAAGGAGACAGAGATGGAGGGCAGGGCTGCAGTTTTGGTAATGCTAACAGCTGTGGGGGAAACTTTAGGCTTGATGTCCACTGCGGTTTTGTCTTTCCCTGCATGGGCACCTTCCTGAAGCATGGCCATTGCAGGCATTTGAGACTGCTCCCTCTTGGATCTTGAGCTGAGACGTTCTGGTGAAGGTTTTGAACCATTCACACCCTTGTTAGTGGCTCTTCCACTTCTTTTAGGTGCAACACCACTCACAGTCCTTGTGATGCTGCCAGTATTCATTTTGATTTTAACTTTGAGGGGACGTAGTGGAGGTGAAATTGTCTCAGCAGCTGTAGCAAACACAGGATCCTCAGTGCCAGCACTACAACTCTCCTCATTTAAATTTCCTCCATCTTCAGTCATCTTTTCACAAAGCTCCTCAGAGTCACCTGGCCTGTCCTCTTCTCTGTGCTCAGTTTCCATGAGCTCCTCTTGCTGAAGGAAGTCCTTGGGGCTCACTGTTACACCTGATGTTTGGGCTGAATCAGGGCTGCTGCTTCTCTTGGGGACTACAAGACCTGTCTCACTGGGTGGTGGGCTCTCAGGTGAGTCCCTTTCATCAATCACATGCTCTGGGTATTTCTCCTCTTGGACTGAAGCAGAGTTCATGCTGACAGTGGAGAGGCAGCCCTGGGGACCTGGCTGGGGAGCTGTGGGGGGAGAACTGGAGGTGGCAGGTGGCCCCTCTTTCTCAAGTTGAGTTTCAGGTTTTGCAGGTGCTAGAGGAGAGAGTTGAGGAGGATGAGAAAAAGAAGTGGTCTCAGGAGACCCAAGCAGCTCAGGGCGCCGTACTTTGGCTCTGTGTTTAAATTTGGGAGGGGAGGACATTACAGAGTCTGGGCTCTCCTGGATCACCAGTGGACTTCCTAAATCTGGCTCGGAGTCATCTTCATCTGAGTGCATAACATGCTTAATTCCAGCCTTGACATTCCCATTTTGTGATAAAGGGGATGATGGATTACTGAGGAGACAGGTTGTCTCCTTCAGAGGGGAGCAAGGAGAAAGGTGATGGCTGACAGAGTGTTGGGACGGAGGACTTGAGGAGTTAAGCCCGGTACTTGTTGACGACTGCAGGTACAGGAGGGGCTTCAAACTGTTAATGACATCAGTTGTGTGCTGGGCCGATTCAACCTCAACTCCTTTATCGCTGTCACCTTCATTATCAATCAGTGTGGAGCTCAATGGTGAACGCCGGGTCCACGGCTGTATGTTGGACTGCTCCCGATCCCTGGGAACAGATCCCTCAAAACCATTGGCAATCTGGGGCTCCACAGGGGCATCAGTAGGCATTTGGGGACCAAGTTGTGAGGTGAGGTCATCAAACTTGACCTGAACCTGAGCGTTTAAGCCACTGCTTGATGGATTGTCTGTTTTATCCCTGACAGACTTCGCCTCCTCCTCAAAAGACTCAGACCGCACTGTGTTCTTGACAATGACGCTGACCACTGGGGGGTCACTATGTGAGGCAGGAGGACAGGGAAAGCATGAAGAAGACCCACTCTCTGTCTCATCTGCATTAGCTCCCACCTCATCTCGTTCCTCCTCTGGACTTGACTGAATGGCTTCTTTGGCATCAATGTCAGGAATGTCAAAAGCTGCCAGCAAGTCATCAAAGTCTGGGGTCTTCATGTCCCCCATTGTCAGCACAAGGCTCAAAACCTAGTGAGACCTGAGTGAGAACAATTCATATGATGTTAATTTAATGAAGTCAAGTTGATACAGCTAGGAGGGAAATAAAGCTAATATCTTATTTCTGATTGAAATACTAAATGTGACAGCTGGAGGGTCCAGCTGCTAAAGCAAAACGTAATCGGTGCGATATTATTCTGCTCCAGACTTTACTAATAAAATATAAACAAGTCTAAATAAACAAGAACAGCTAGACAAAGCTGCCCTTTATCATGTTTAACTCAACTGTCATGTTGCAACAAGTGGTTCCTCCTGCTAACAGCTAGCTAAACTTTAGCATTTCGCTGCTAGCTGGCCTTGCCAACGTCCACCGACCAACTTTTCTCAAGTAGTCAAAAGCTATAATTGGCTAAATCAATGCAACACTCAACCAATGTGGTCCTAACATACTGTCTTAAATGCGTGTTATGTTTGCTCTAGCTGAAGCTAAGATTAGCTCACGCTTGTATTTGAATTACCTGCTAGTTAGCGAAGTTGGTTCCTGACTTTCCTCTCGGGCGCGTAAGTTTTGCGTCATCAACTCAAGCGTGATTCAAACATGCGACACAGACTCGTCCCACAAAACTCGGAAACATCCGTTTACAGCTCAGTGTTGTTAATAAAATTCATATTAACATGCAAAAGAATTTATAAATGTTTTTCCAACTTTTCCAACACTATCTCGGAAAATACCAAGCTTTTTAAATACGATCTGTATTTTCTAAGGTGATCTTTTATTTTTGCATTAAGCCTGGATTTGTTTACTTGCTGCCAAACTGTTCTCATAAATTGTTTTTAATCATTATATTATTAGGAATTATTTTTGGTTTTACATATTACAGTAACACAATTGCAGATTCTTAAGTTTTCTGCAAGTACTTCCATAAAAACACATTTTCTGTCAATCTGTGTTTGCCTGCTTTTTATAACACTGATGCCATTTCCCTTTCTCAAAATAGCAAAGATATGAAGACATCAGTGTTATTAGCCAAAGGTCTTTGTCGACAGGCCTATATGTCTCTCCAATCGGCTGTGTTCACTTGTATACATTTTGTGTCTCATATTCCTGTTTTGTTCAGTAAACAACATCCAGTAATAATATTCTCATCATGAATATGAAACTAGTTGCCTTCTACCAGTAAAATATGTATGTATGTATATATGTATGTAGATTTCTTCCACTGATATTTTGGAAATGTATGTGGGTTCAAATTTAACATGAGAACAGTAAACAAATTGCAAGCATCAGGCAAAGTACCACCTCATATTCTGTAAATTTATTGAGGAAATCTGCCCGTGTTATTGAGTAGTTATATTACAAAAGATTGAAAAGTAAGCATATCTGCTTGACACACACAAAAATGAATGAGAATAGGCCTTTAACCTGAAGTTAAAAAAAAGGCGAAAGTTACAGTTACATAAACAAAAAGATGAACAAAATGGTTCCTGTATGGAGAAGAGAATTACGTTACAGTGAATAACACATGCGGTGCAATTCTCAGGTCTTTTTTTATTTGTCATATATTAGGCTCCTCTCTTTGGGGGTTCATTTCTTTTTCTCCTCGTCCTTCTTGGTTTCGGGTTTAGAGCCTGTCTGGGAAGCCAGAGAGCCCATGGCATTACGGATGGCCTCATTGTTGGGGTCGACTCCGGGAAGGTTTTCCAGGACGCTCTGGAGGAACTCTGGATCCTGCATAACATCGTAGTCTTCTTCATCCTGGACACAGAGAATGACATGTTGCAACTAATCTTTACCAAGCACTTTTCAATGTAATGAAAAGACAAGTGAGAACTAAAGATCTAAAGAGAGAACTAAGGGCTTGCACTTACCTTCGCCTTACTGGAGTCCATGTCAGCTTCTGTGTCCATGTCCTCAGCACCAAATTCTGCAAGAAAAATAAAACACATATGTTAATTGAGGAGGAGAATGGGGTTGACAGACAATTGTGGTACATTTTTACCCCAGTCTATATGCCTCTGAATGTGCTGCTGTGCAAAAACACATACATTCAACAATTAAATCGTTGTGAGTACACACATTAGGTGTGTTACTTAAGTGTCAGTGTCAGTATGTATGTATGTAGGCCTCTCTGTCATAGTTTATTTCTTTAATGAAACATGCTAATGTTAATTGTACACTTAATAAAACCTATGCGAGGTGAAATAAAATGCTCCTCTCTCGCAGCTGATTGTGTGTCTGTTACTAGTGAAAGCTGCTCCTGCAAACTGTTTCCCAAGTGTTCGCAAGGTTCCAAAGTCTCCACCTGGCATAATATATTGTATTAGAGAGCAAATACAAATAAACCAATAGCCCCACTGTCAGTCACTCCAGGTAATCATTATCCAAATTAGTAGTTAGATAGTCACACTTCAACAATCAATCATGATGATGATGATAGTGATGATAGCAGAATTTACTGTTAAGTGCAAGAGTTTGAAGTACTGTAAATGAATTCTGCTATGCATTCTTTATTATTCATCAGCTAGTATTAGTGGTTGTCAATTCTTTGGTGGCTGAAATTAACGAAACTCAAAATCCATGTTTAACCTGCTCCTGCTCCCTGCATGGACATCTGCAGAGCATAGGCAATCTGTTCATCCTCTGTCATGCGGCTGAAGTCGGGTAGAGCAGGTGTGGATGAGTCAGTATGGGGAACAGACATCTTGAGCAGGGCATCCTCAGACTCTGCAACAGAAAGACAGACAAATTTCTCATATGAACACACTCACACTGGGAGCTATTAAGCATCTACTGAAGGAAGATGGGCAAAAATTGGTGGACATTTTCTCACCATCTGCAGCAGGGGAGGCAATGCCAGCTTCAGCAGCTGATGCAACAGCAGCTCTGCGAGCTTCATCCTCCTGCCGTTGTCTTTGCTCCTCCATAGACACCCGCAGAGCCTAGAGAGAAGAGGAAGAAATCAATCTCCTAAAAATGAGGCCCACAGTACTCTAAATACTAACAACAGAGCAAGTCGCATGATGCCCCACAAATACAAAATGAACAAACAATGAAACTAAATATGGCATAAAGGGTAGTTGTGGCTTAAAGGGCAATATGGAGGAATCCAGAGAGTTTCTTACCAAGGCCAGCTCTGGGTCTGCACTGGGATCCACTCCAAATTCAAAGTCACTGGCACCCAGGCCCAAGACTGCACCTCCCTCTCCAGCTAGAATGGGTGAGGACAGCAGGGCATCAGCCAGACTGGGGCCTGGAGGCACTGTGACCAGGTGGGAACCTGCACCCTCTTTGCCATTCAGTGTGTTGATGAAGGCTGTAAGCTTCTCTGTGTTCATCTCCTGCAGGAGTGAGGCCAAATGAGGGTAAGCATGTGGACCAAATACTACTGAAGATAGATATTCAAGAGATTGAGTGTGTGGAGCTTTGATGGGAAAATACCTCCTCTCCAAAGTTAATGACATCCACATTGACCTTTTCCTTCTTTAGACGCTTTGCCATTTTGACCAGCTGCAGGAAAATAAAAATACTTCAGCTGACACAAATACAATATGTTTTATCATGGGCATGACAGATATATGAATATGCTGACGCTATCAGCTATTTTATCCCACAGAAGAACAGGTGCCCATTTAATGAAACAGCATTACTATGTAAGATGTATAACAACACTGAATAAAACTAGGATAGCTTGTTGTATATAGTCCCTGCTCCAGGCTTGATTTTATTCAGCAATGTTATTCAGAAAATTTTATCCTCCTTTGTGAATGTTGATACTTTCTGTTGAATTGTCAATTTTTGTCATGTTTGTCCAAAGAGATCCCATCCTATCCAAAGAAAATCTTCTGATATTGTTAAAAGTCTCCTCCGTGGTCATCAATATCATTGCTGGGTAATACATAAGCACTGATATCATGCAAAACACATCGACTTAGCTCACTTCTTTCTCGTTGTCCTCCACTGGGCTGCCAACAAATGCAATAATGCGCATCTTGTGGTTTTTTCCCTGTCTGTGCTTCAGAGCCAACTACAAAGAGAAACATAGCACACAAAGTCCTTATGAATTGAAAAAATGCTTTTATCTAACAAAAAAAGACAATTTATTATTTCACCACAGACATTCTGACATTTCACGGCAGGAAAAGCACAAGTGCAGTTAACAGCACATATGATGGCTGCCTTACATTTAGGGTTCGGGCTCACCACTCTGCATGTCCGAACCTTCATACAATTTACTTCACAACTCTTCCTCTGTTCATCGATTGGCTTTCTGCAAGAGGAGCAGCAGCAGTCTCACTGTGTAATGAAAGTCTTAAACTCACATGTGCCACCCTGATGCCAGTGCAGAAGCTGATGTTTCCACGAGGCTGCACAGCATGGAGCTTGGATAGTATCCGGCCCGTGTCTGGAGTCAGCGTGGTCAGCACCTCACAGTTGCTGCACAGGGACATAACACGTGTGTTATGACAGTAACATATTTTAAATGTCAGTGCACTAATTCAAACACACTGCCTCTTACTTTGCCATGGTGATGAGGCCCACATTGTTTTCAGGGTTACTGCGGGTCTTGGAGTGACAAACAATATTAACTGCATCCTGCTGAGCCTGCAGTCTGGTGGGCAGAAAGTCTCCATTGCGCATGTACTCACTGTTGTCCACACTAAGAAAAATGAACAACAGTGTTAACAATTACTAGCTCTCGCAACACAAAAATGCAAACTATACAGATTGGACAAATAATGGTTGTTGGTATAGGCCGATATCTACAGTACGGCAAATGCATAGGTGCATCTCTAATGAGAACACTGTCGAACATCTAAAAGGAGGTTGAGACAATTAGTTCACTAATCAATTAGTTGATAGACAGAGAATTACTCAGCAACAGATTTGAAAAATGACTGAGTCATCACTGAAGTAATTATCAAGCAGAAATGCCAAACTGATTTCAGTTTCTCAATAGTGGGGATTTGCTGCTTTACATGATTTTATTGCTGTAAATGTTATATTTTAGAATCCTGGGATTTTAGGCTTTTAAAATAATATTACTATGATCTTTTTTTTCCTTTCTTTTTCTTTCACTATTTTCTGGCACCTGACCGACATAATGATTCATTAAACTGCTATCAACATATTAAATATGAATAACAACACTGAGCACAATAACCTGAACTCAAACAATGTAATGCAAACCAACACAATAGCACTAACCTTTGAAAAATATTTTTAACAAAACAGAAGGTTTTCTATGTGGTGTACCTTCTCTGAAAACAAGAACTGATTGGTTTGTAATAGCTAAACAACGTGCTAGCTTGAAATATTAGGTTGGTCACATAAAGACAACTTGTTATGTCAATGACAGTAGGTTTGTGTTAGCTAGCTAATGCTAACGCGTTAAACAAAGCCATTTTTATTTCACTGCAGCCGCAATCAGGACTTTAGCGCCTACTTCCACAAACGTAAGGAATCAACACGACAATTATTATCGTTAGTAAAAATATAACGTGTTATTAAATGACCACAATCTGACCAAAAGCCGATGTTAGCTTTGTGCTGCAGCGGGCTAGCGTTAGTTGATGGAGTGACTCAGGGAATAACTGGAGCATCTTAAACCCCAAAACAAAAGAAGAAAACCTGATCTGACAAACGACGAGAAAAGACGCACGTTTAGTTCATCAAGTCGTAACTTATCCTGATTACAAACATCCTTTAAATTTTTAACTTTAAATATATTTCTAATTCCTTACCAGACCATAGTACTTTCAAGCACCATCTTGACGTCTGTGGTTTCCTACGTCACCGTGATGGTTTATGGGTAATGTAGTTAAAACTGAAACAGCCTACCAATCGTTCACTGTTATGTCAAGAGATGTAAGGATGATTACTACAAAGAGCTTTAAAAGTGTGGTTGATCCCATACTTATATATAACTTGTCTTTGCTCTGTGGTTTCACACTGACTGTGTCCTGTGTTTTAGATGCACAGATGCTCATAAGAGCAGGGGCCACAATGGAAAGGGGGCCCCTGTTTGGAGTGAGTGCATCACGACGAGCAATGGACAACAATGAGGATAAGAGTAATAAGATACTTCTAAAGAGGCATCATGCACATGTGAGCAATAGGTGCCCTGTGATAGAAAAACAATCTCCTTGTAGCATGAAGACAAAAATGAATCATGCAAGTGTACCATTATACAAGTGAACCCCTTTAGACCCAAAAAGTGACCCCTCATGCCCGCTTGTTTTTGAGTCCACAGTCCTCCATGATGAAAGTAAATCAAACAGTGTTTGCCTGAGAGATAAAAGCATGACAGAGTCTGAACCTGGTGCATTCAGGACAAGAATCTGACACAGCCAGGTCACAAGGTAAAGAACCTCTGTACATCTAAAACTTCATATGTTTTTCAAATTAATTTTCAAATTGAGGAACTTGCTATTTGTATCTTTACATGACTTTTTGGAATCTCAGATGGAGAAACTCTTTCTTTTGATGATGATGTTTGCAACATGTTGCGCTGTAACCACAGGTACGTCAACCTTACAGATTGCTCAATCTTTTTATACTACTACTATATGCTATATTATATTATTTTATGTTCTCTTATTATATTATATTACTATATGTTGTCTACCATTACCATTTGCGTTACCATATCTACTGCTGCTACTGCTATCTATGTTTTTACATAAAGGTTCTGTGATCTCAACAATCTTCTCTACTGCATCCTCTCTCTGCTCTCTTGGCTTGGCTTCGGCCTGTAGTGAATTCAAAATTGTGGTGGTGAGGTTCCCCCCTCCCCTCCCCTACTGCTATGTATATACACATATATATATATATTTAAGATTTATATTTTCTATTTTCTATTCTATTTTATACTTGTATTCCATATTTTTAAACAGTGCAACATGTGAAGCAATTTGCCTGAGGGAACCTCCCAAAGGGATTAATAAAGTACTCTGTCCGTCTGTCTGTATGTCTGTCTGTCTGTCAAAGTTTTGTGCACAAGCTTGTGGTAGCATTTGAAAGATATAATATGGTTGAAATACTTCTGTTTGTTTCAACCCCAGAACATTTTAGTAAGTATAATCAAAATGCTTGCTTCTAATATGTTGGACTTTGTTGATTTGATTTTCCACCTGTGCAGATCTGTCAGGCAAAGTGTTCGTCTTCCCCAGGGAGACTAACATACATCATGTGAAACTGCTGACATCTCAAACCAAATTCAACTTTGTGACCACCTGTCTCAGGTAACTGGTCTTGTAACCAGAAAGTTTCATTGTTTGTGGTAATGTTTGAAGACTTTTTTGCCTCAGTTTCTCACAGCTGGCACATCTGTTCAGATTCCAAACAGATCTCACCAGAAACTACGTACTCTTCTCTTTGGCTACTGCCACACACAGCAATGACTTTATACTCTTTAAGGTGGATTTGACTGATGTCATAAGGGTACACGCTCGGGATGGGTGGGGAGACTTCCTGTCAGTGTCAATACCTCCAAACACCTGGCACTCTATATGTGCCACCTGGCGTGCTGACAATGGGCTGGCTCAGCTGTGGGTGGATGGCCGTGCAACTATTAAGAGATTCGTCCAGACTGGGCCCATCACTGGATCACCCATGACCATCCTGGGCCAAGAGCAGGATTCTTATGGTGGAGGATTTGATGCAAAACAATCTTTCATTGGTATGATTACCCAAGTCCACATGTGGGACTACGTCCTCACTGCCGCTGACATCAAACGCTATATGGAAGGCAAACACTTCACTCCAGGCAATGTGTTCAACTGGGGAAACCTGAGCTATGAAATCACAGGGCAGATTTTAGTGGAGGAAGAGTCTGAAGTTATGTAACAGGGTGTAAAACAGTGAATTAATCACTAGTCACCACATTTGTTGCAGCACTCACTGTATCAAGCATGTGTTATGTTCTCTAGAGGCGATTAAAATCTCTTCTGACACTTAAATTATGGCAGTACTTTTTTAATCACACATTACTCACAAAGTACTTCGATAAAACACATGAACAAAGGGACCAAAACCAAGATTTAGAAAATATGTTTAATCCTTTAAAATCAGACATGAAAACATCACCACCACATAACTGAAACATGGCAGGAGGGACAGGCAGCACATATTGTATGAGAAGGCATTTCCGTGACTCCTATGTACATATACACATTTTATACACAGTAAAAATATAGTAATTGAAGCATATAGGACAACCAGCAATGTTGGCTCGCGAGCCATGTGAAACATTCATGTAGAAAAAAGCCAGAATCATCATGGAGAGAATCTATCTATCATATCACAATCTAAACATGAAATATAAAAAGTGAAATTGTCAAATAGTCCCCCTTCATAGGCAATACACACTATAAAGTTTCAGACATCCTTCTGTCAGTATACAGTATACGTACAATCATCTAAGGTACATAATACAACTTTTATCATATCAGCCTGCAACAATCAACCACATTAATAAATATACTTCTTAGAGCTGAAAGGTGGCAGATTGTGGTTCATATTGCATTAATTCAAATATATCGTAGTGTCTACACTGAGCGCGCCGACCTTTAAGCACCGAAGGATGGCATTTCTCTTGTGCCATGGTGTAGTACGTAACAAGTGCGACAGAACTGGTCTGCATCCAGCAATTACACAGTACCACCCTTTTAAAAAAAAAAAAAAAAAAAAAAGTTATGACATAAAACAATGTAGGTGTTCGAAAATATAATCTGGATTTTTCCATGGAGGAAGAATTTCTCTGGAGTGTTTTCTTTGGCGGCTGTTTGACTCTCGACTAACTAAATACGACTTGAAAACTCCCAATCCCAGTTACACAAAGGTGGTAAATAATGGGTTCTAAGAGCTACCACAACTTGTAGTAAATTTAACTTGAATGTCACAGGAATGTGGAGTTAAATATTGAAATGTCTCAGGCCACAATGTAAACCAATTCTTTGATAAATAAAAAATACATCTTTTCAGGGACTAAGTCAGATACAGCTTATCAGACGTGAAATTATTTTGCAAAAAAACCCCAAACAAACAAAAAACATCCAGTTCAATAATATATCCTTAAAACACAGGTCAACCCAGTGTTATTACCATATAACAACATATCAGTCCAAGCAGGTGTCCAGGAGTGTTTTAAATTTTCATGCTAACTGTACTGGATCCTGAACATTTGCAGGAACTCCATTCTCTTTTCTTTGGTGCTGCGACTGGCTTATAATACAAAAGACTCTGTCCTGAATCCTTAACTGTGCATTGATGAACGTGAGTAGTTTTCCTTCCTTTCATTCTATATTCACAACTCACATTTCCCCATTCTCCCTCTCTGCTGCACAGACCACATGTGCCTAACCAAACATAAACAGTAAATCCTCAGATGAGATGATGTCTAAAATCTTGATTTTTGCTACAGTCACTTGGTAGTGATTCAAATTTCTGTATCAGAAATATCTCATGGGGTAAAACGCTCTCTGCCAGCCACATCAGCAGCTTGTTTAGTGCCCTAAACAATAAGATAAACATGAAACATCTTATGAAAACAAAGCATCATTTTACAAACAGCTGAGTAAGACTACATACAAAAAAACCAAAAAAAACAACACACACTGTTAGTAATATTGGTCCAAGAGTGGATGTGGGCGGGTGTCATTTCTGTAACCAGCAGAAATGATTAGTAACAGACAAACATCCTTACTGTCTGATGTCAGGAGAGTTATAAGGATTAACTGAGCTGGTGAACCACAGTGACGTAACCAAAAGGGATTGTACTAGTGTTTGCATTAAAAACTGGAAATCTTTTAAACCCTGACAACGGTCGATCCAGACATACAAATGGCAGTTTAATGACTTCAGCCGTAGTGATAAGGCAGGTTTCTCTGTGTGATCACAACCACTAACCTGTAAAAAAAAAATTGTCAGTTATACATTACATGTTACGGAAGGGACAAACATGTAAAGGCACCGACATGACAGACACGTGACAGTAGCTGGAAAGTATTACTGTTCTTGTGGCTCGACAGCGTGACTTCGTGTCACAGTATCAGCTCATCTTCTCTGAATTCATTTAGACTTGAGCACATATGGTCACATCAGAGGGGGAGATTTTCAGGGTTGTACAAATGTGGTCTGCCATGTTAATAAGACACATTCCATATAAGGAAAACATTGTAATGTACATTCAGCAGTGGCAAGGTGTCGTCGGACCTTTGCAGCACCACCGTGGCTTCCAGCAGAATAACTTACAACAAAACGTGAAACGAAACTGTGGAGGGGTCTGTTTCGACCCATCCCTCCGCCGTTTTAAAATTTGAATCTAAACAAATACTGTACATCCACAACCAGTCAAAAGAAATGCATACGTGATTGCAGAGTCGACAGCAGCGAGTGTTGATTTGAACGACAACCACTGATAGCTCAGAGTGCCCCTGCTCGTGAGGAGTGCTGAGAGAGGAAATGGATGTGCGGTAACAGGAACACTAGAGTGTGAATCACGGAAATTGTTCACTCCTACAAATGCAGGCTATGCCCTTCATGTGCTCTTAAGTGTGTGTGTGTGTGTATGTGTCTGCACCATCTCACATCGCTTCATGCTGCGGAAACTGGACACAATGGCTGAATCTTAGTAGATAATATGACTGCCTTCACCATCCACTGGTGACTGGGGCATGGGCTTTTTACAATATACAGCTAATTCTTTAGTTTATCATGTCTTTGCAGCAGAAAATCTTTGTTTGATCAATGTAATCCTACTAAAGAGCTGCCAATTCAGGGTCATGAGCCTCTTTTTTTTCCAGGTGTATATCAAAAACAGTAGGGCTTTGGGACACTAGGGGGCAAATGTGTGCGTACAGTGACAGTGTGGCTGGCTGGGAAAGCCTAACGCACCCCGTCTTCTTCTTCTTCTTCTTCTCACCACTGTTTTCTTCATTGTCACAAGCTCTACTGCACCTCACTGCTTTATCCAGCGATCCCTGTAAATATTGTGTGGGTGAGAAAACATTAGGTGCAGCGGAGGATCTGTGGTGGATGGGTGACGTTCACTTTCTTTGTCCTTGCTTCAGCCCGCCTCACCTTGTCCGGAAAAGCCTCATCTTTAGATGGCACTTGTCTGTTGTTTACTGTGAAGATGAAAGTAACGTCAATACCAAGATTAGGAAGAAATGTACATCTGACACTAGCTGCTTCAACAATAAAATTAGAAATTGTCATGAATTATAGATAATATATAATTTCATCCTTTAGACTTACAAAGCAGATGTTGGTCTCAGGGATGATGTCTGAGAGTGAAACTACATCTTCGTTTCCAGACAGGTTGCCTGAATTATCTAAAGCCCCTCCTGCCTCCAAACTGAAACAGAGAAAAAAGATATGATACTCGCTAATACAGGCGAGAGAAAAAAATACATATCTAATATCATCTAATATCATCTAATATTCTGACTTATCGCTGCCTTCTGTACCTGTGAGAAGAACCCTGGTCAAGCTCTGTGTTTGCTGATTTGTGCACCTCCACCCCTACAGACCTACAGAGAAAAGTCAGAGTGGATGAAAAGAAAATTAAAAAATGTGAACACGAGATTGAAGAATAAAGGTCACACATTATTATTTTGGTGAAGTTTTACCGTAGAGGAGGAGAGGTGGAGGCGATTCCTGTGCTGCCTAGTGATGAAGCAGACAGGTTGGCCTCGCAGTCGGCAGGGTTGTCTACCAGAGGAGGGGTCCTCGGAACAAGATCTGGTCTACCTGACTGCACACCTGTCAGCAAAGAATGAATAACAGGCCAAATTATTACATATTTCAGCATCAGTATCTCCCCTCTGAACAGAGCTTTTGAGTGAAATTGTAAATTGTAATAATAGATCTACTTCATGTTCTTATGACTTTGCTTGTGATGTCCCAGTTCTTACCGCCATCTGCCTCAGAGTCTGTGCTTTTAAAGTGGCTGTGGTAGACGAGTCGGGAGTCGATGCTTGACTGTCCTGTTGCATGGGAGAGCGGGGTTGGAGCTCCCAGGGTGGGGGCTCTCCTAAGACCTCCCTGACCTCCACCACGGCTCTTCTTAGATGGTGATGGTTTTACTGAAGAAGACATAAAAGTGGACATGATCATTAAGGGCGTATAGATTTTTCACCTCTGGGATTTCTATGTGTCAGACCATTAACTTCAGCACATTTAAAAACACACATCTGGATACTTACGTGGAATTTTCTTGAACACTGTGCTGCACATGAATTGCTGGAAACGATCCGCATAGAAGCCAGGTCTGTGAACCGAAACTGTGTCCTAGAGAAAGCAGTAAAACAGCAACAGAGCCATTAGAACCTGATACTATAGCACTTACGTCTATAACTAATCAAAACTGTCGTAGTTATCAATTACCCTGCCATTTGTTTTAATTAATCAACTAATGAAAAGCATCCATCTCCATCTCAATTTCATGAAGCCCAAGGTGATGTCTTTAAAAAGGACCTTGTTTTGTTTGACCAACAGTCTAAAACCTGAAGATATTTAGTCTACAAAAGTCAAAGAACAGCCACGGGTCCTCACAGTGAAGAAGGTTTGGCTTTTCTTTCCATCATTTTTGCTTAAAATGTTACTTGAACAAATTTGTCAATATATGAATGAAATAACTGATCGTCTAGTTCTGAACTGAATATTAACACAATTTAGAGCCATGAATGATCTAAAGCGTTTTGAGCTGTTCTGCTCAGTTTCACTGCTTAATGATACCTTGTTTAGATTTATAGAACATTAAGTGTGTAGGCTCTTACCCCATCATGGACCAAGGCCTTCCAGGAGTGCTCCAACTTCTTAATAAATCTAAATAATAAGACATCATAAAACAATTTAATGAGCATCATATAAATGGGTAATGTAGGTAGGGAAGCTCGCTCATTAATCAATAATGAATGTTTATATGAGGAACTGATTTGGCTGCTCTGAGGCCCCAACCTGTAGGACTGGAGAATGTCAATGATGCCAATGTAGATCAGCAATCTCTCTCCTTTACTATTACGAGATGGAATACCGCCCATGCTGGAAGGACAAGACCAGAGTAAAAACAACAGGTCAATTTATTGTCCTAGTTGAGGATTACACAACAAACAAACACCAATTTATAACTCAGCTCAGTCAGATGAGACTCACTGGTCTTCTGAATCCAAAGCTCCCTTCCCTCGAGCCTCCCCTTGAATGGACTCCATGGCTGTACAGTACAGACTTTTCTGGGCTTGCGGCCGGCGCTGATCTGGGGTCACAGCTCCCTCCGACCCCCCGCTGTCCCCCGAATTGCCCCCACCGCGCTCCCGCTCTCGACTGGCCTGGTCCATGTTGTGGATGCCCAGCAATAGACTGTAATCCATGATCTTGAAACTCTGCAAGAGCTACATGAAACATACAAATTCAAAAAATGTGTATGTCCATAGATAGAAGTTGTGTCTCAACATTGATACATACAGTTTCAAGGACAATACCACAGACTCACAACAACTTTGTCTTGGTGAGCCAGAGACAAAGACACAATCAAAATAACAAACTGACAGAGAGTGGTCATGGTAATTGAGATACAGAAGAAGATGGAGGAAGTGATGATAAATTGATTTACAGTATACAGCTATGAATAGCTGTGAGCATGAGCTGTGCGATAACCCAAAACAACAAACAACAAAATGAAATCTCGTGTTAACTGCAATGATAAATGCCACTAATCACTTCCATCATTTGAGAAGGTATCATCCCTCAAAGTAAACCGAAGTGTTACTTGGCGGCGTCATGCGAGCTTGAGTCATCGCTTCAACACTAGACTGTTGATGATCCTTCAGTGGCAGAGTGCAACATTAAGCAACAAACAACCCTGTCTAACAACACTGACTGACTGCTTTGTAGACGCCTCTGTAAAAAACAGCAAGACAAGCAGCAAAGAACTAGTCTTTTGTTTCCAAGGAAGTTATCACACTTGCTGCTTTGTCTGTCAATCTGTCTGCAGAATATCTCAAAAATGCATGGGTTTTCATTACATCTGCTGGTACCCCACAGAATAAAACATACCCATTATGTCAACTGTAAAAATAACACTCAACACTAGCATTAGTTGTTTTTTTTTTTTATAATGACCTAAATAATCTGAATCTTAAAATAGCTCTGGATCCAAAATGACTTTTAGATTTTGTATTGTAAGATGATAATGAAAGACTATGCATCTATTTTTCAGCAAATACTGTATCTTTCATATGAGGCCACAATGATAATGTATTCTGCTGCTGTACTGTCTGAGCTTGTGAATTTGAATAAACTAGCATATTTTAACAATTCACACAAATCTGTCCTGTAATGCAGGATCCTTGAATAAAAAAATCAATCAGTCAAAGAGAAACAAGTGCCTCTGTGACTCACCAAGCAGTCCCTCTGTATAGTCTTGCACAGGGCATTGTAGTTATCTGCTTCCAGCAGCAGACCATCAGGCAAATCCTGGATAAAGTCCAGGTCTTTGAGAGTGGGAACCGCCTTTTCCCTCTCCTTAGGGGAAGCTCGCCTCTTATAGGTGGAGCCCTTGAGGTCATATTTGATGTGCATGGGGATGATCCGAGGCAGAAGATTGTTCATCACTACAATACGGATATTCTTGCCCCCAGCCTGAACACAATACAGTCCGTAGAACTTGGGTAGCAGGGTGCGCTTGTTTTGATTTATATTCTGGAAGGGAGGAGGAATGTGGAAAACAGATCAGATATGTGACACACTTAAATTAGAAAGAAATTATTAAAGCTCCCACTCATTTAAGCTTCCTCTCATGGTAATTGTAATGATTGCAACAATAATCGCTCATACTCAACACACTCCCACTCTCCGTTAAAGGCTCACCATGAAGTATCCAGGCAGGAGTTTCTGGAGGAACTCTGCCTCTTTGTGTTGAACAGTCTTGATGATGAACTCGTCATCACTAGAGACATAGAAGATGGACCCGCTGGCTCCAGGGTTAGACAGCTCGATCAGGGGCTCGTTACACAAGGAATACTTCAGGAGGAAGATGAGTGTGTATTAGTATGCAATTGAAACAGAGCAAATTTGCGTATTCAGAACTCTAATTTAACTAAACGAGTGACTCTTATCTGATCATTTGGAAAGAACAATTAAGAAGACACATTTCAACCTTCAAAGGTGGCACTGGTTAAAATCACTGAACCAAACTATTTCACAAAAGAAATGACGAAAGAGTGATTAAACCATAACAAGAGCAGTTCTTGTAAACATGGCTGTGTGTGTTTGGTGTAAGTACTGACCAGGTAGTCATCTGGCCGAATGCCAAAGAGTTCCCTGAAGTAACGAAAGGCAATAGGAGCGTAGGTCTTAAAACGAAAGTCACTGTAGTGATGAGCAGGAGTCAGGTTACTGCCTTCACTGAAAACACATGGCAGAGAGACAGCCAGAGAAAGAAATGCCGTTAAAACTATGTGAAATCAACATCCACAAATTCACCACGTTGGTTCAACTTCAACTTCTGTTACCAACCTGGGGAAGAAGATGCTTTCGACCACCACAAAGTCTTGCATGAGAACATCCCTTTCTGCCTTTTGGCTTAAGCTGCCAACTGTGTGAGTGATGCCCAACTGGATGGCACCTTTTAGCGCAGATGACGTGGTCTAGAGAGGTCAGAGGGGAAAAGATAGTAAGCGCTGGAACAAACGATATTTTAGCCATGTGACTTCTGCTGTTTCACTGACTATTCCTGGGCATCTCGTGAGAGGAATTCCCAAACTAATTTTAGAACATAAACACCAAACATCTTTTCCACTTTTCACCTCTGCTGCTCAGTGTTGTGGTGTCACTGACATCCCCCTCCCCACCTAACCTTTTTATAGGTGGTCTCTCCAGTGGTGGTCTCAACCCCCCGGTGTCCAATGGTCTTCTTCATACTCTGGGTTGTGCCTGAAGAGCCAGGCATCTGAGGACAGGGGTAGAGAGAAAAACATTTTAATATGGCCTGGTGTGTGTGTTTTTCTATTTGTGAAGAAGACAAAGAGCTAGCTGTATGCAAGCTTTAGGCCATATTGAGTAAACATCTTCGGATGACAGTCATCAAATCGGCTGACCAGCTGCTGAACTCTCAGCAATGTGGCACAAGAAGGGAGCGAAAGCAACGTCAGTTCAATTTGTCTGAATTTATCTACAAGTGACAGATTCCATTATGTCTACTTTCTTTATTAAGAAATTGCAATTAAACAAGGAGAAGATTGTACTTTTGGTCTTTTTTTTATCAATTATATTAAACAAACCCTGCAATAATACAACAAATATACCTATTAGCTTTTTGTTATCTTTTCGATTTTGTATATTATTTTTTAATGAACAACAACTTTGGCTGTTCAATTCATCTATTCTATTTAATTATAGGTTACTAACACTGTGGCATTACTGGTTCATTTACTGGTCCCTGGTAGAAACAGGATACACAAACTCTTCAACAATACAAGAAACTGTGGGTTTTTTTCAGGCTTTTATTCACCTGTTATCATCTGTGTAAGAGAAATCTCTTTACTTTGGGTGACTCATGTCTCAAGCAGCTTGATGGCATGACTGCAGGCTTGAACTCTCTAAACCTGTTCTCCATCTCTCCTCATGTTTGACTGGATCAATATTTATATTACTTGGGGCTGAACATAATGCAGAGGTGTTTGCTCAGTTCAATAAGACAGTTTCTGGTGTCCTTACCTCTGCAGGGGCCATTTTTCGGATGCCACTGGTCCCTAAAGACAGGAAAACAAGTTCAATTTGGATTTACAATGTGGGAAAGAAAAAAGGGAAAACACTAGAGACTTAAGGAACCACTTTGTTCAGAGTCAACATCATGACACTCATGTAAGTGTCATCCATGCAGTCAGTGTAAATTTGATACTTGAAATCACTCTTAAGACTTTAAGCTGGCAACTTTTAACACAGAAAAATTTGTTAATGACTGTTTAAGAAACCCTCCGCTTGTTAATTAGCAGGGCTATTTCCAGCATTGGCTGATGACTGTAAGAGCAATGATGAGCCCAGACCTAAATGTGGCCACAGTTACTGACTGCTGCCCTCGATACACCAACTCAATGTGAACTGGAACTACTTCTCCCCTGAGCTAGCTGCTCCAGATTCATCTGGTACCCATGGATGTGTGTCTACAGTCATCACCTCCTTTCAAAACACTGCACAATTTCCAATTCCTGCTGTAACAGCCTACTTTATGTCTCAAGTAATTTTGCTTCTATCATTTTGATTAACAACAATATGCTAATATCGTGACTACAACCTTGATTCCAAAAAGTTGGGATGTTAAAAAACAAAGAAAGCAGAATGTGATAACTTGATATTCCTTTATGACATAACCAACTGAATAAAAAAGTTAAAATGATATAATGTTTGACCTCATCAACTTCATTTTTGTAAATATCTGCTTATTCTGAATTTGATGGCAGCAACACATTTCAGACAAGTCGGGACAGGAGCAACAGAAGACTGTGAAAGTTGTGGACTGATCCAAAAACATCTGTTTGGATCATTCCACAGGTAAACAGGTTCATTGGTAACAGGTGATAGTATCATGATTGGGTAAGAAAAGTTCATCCTAGAAAGACTCAGTTGTTCACAAACGACGATGGGGCAATGTTCACCACTCTGTCAAACAAATGATTGTATAAAATTATATAAAATATAAATATATTACTACATGGACTCGGGAACCCAGACACATGGGTCTATCCTCCTGAGTGAGCATGACAACAGCAAGAGCACACAGCAGTTTTGTAAGAGAGGTGCACAGTTGAAATCAAAAAAATACTCGGTATGATTTCCTGTGTCCTTACATAAACTCGCTGTTTAAACCTACTATCTCGCCCACTCTGCAAGCACCTTTAGCCTGTAACCAATGGCAACATCTACTTCAATGCTGCAGTGCCACAGGTCAATATACACAAAAGGATGCTCGGAAGATTATACACCTGTAGTAACAGTCTTATGTGTGATAATTAATCTACGCCCAGCAGCTTCAATCCCAGCGATGCACAGTAAGAGGACACATCAAACCAAGAAAGGTGGGAGTGTTAATAATAAGGCAGCATCACTGAATGCCATGCATCTCTTCTCAGTTAACAGGGACACACACGGCAATCCTCCGGGAAACAATGAGCAGCATTCTGCCCACATTCCCTCTCATTATGTAAAAAAAAAAAAACACACTATATCATCACTACTCATGCAATTTCTGCTCACGCACACAGAAACACTCACACACACCCATGCGAGTACCTCGCTGTAACGCTCTCCTCCAGAACTGAGTCCTAATATCTGTGGAGCAGGACATGGTCAGGCTAAACAGCTTAACCTAGTAAATTTAAAACATGACTGTGTACGGGTACCAGAAAATGTACGTCACCTACAGTCGAAATAAGTTGATTCATCAGTTAAATCACAAAATGAATCAGCAGCTATTTTGATATCTACAAATGATTCAAGTCATTTTTAAAGCAAAAGTGCCAAATATTAATTGTTTCCAGGTTCCTAATTGTGAGAATATATCAAAGCAAAGAATATCTTGTACTTTAGACTGATAAACAAATAAATTGAAGATGATGCCTTGGGCGACTATTTTTCTGCCATTTTACAGGCAAAACAGGTCCTTGTTTAATCAAAGAAATAACCATTAACAGCAGTGACAATATCATTGCATTGCAATTGTCCTAAAAAGTCAATGCAGAACTAGACAATAACAAACACTGTGCAGTAGATTCGGGTTGGAATTACCAAACCCAACCCAATTACTTAACAATGACTTAAGCTTGTCAGTGACAGGCCTTACGACAATAGGCAAACCATCTGTTCCTCTCTGTATACTAAACAAGTCTCTGCCAGCCTTGTTCGCATGTAGCCTGCAGCCTTCGCAAGGCAATAATATGGGACACATACTCTCTCCTAACATCATTTTCTGCCTTTGAAGACTCCATAAATACACTGGTTCCTGCCCCCATTAGAAAACAAGGCCAATCAGGGCTGGTATAGATACCACATTATGTTACTGTGGCTCAATCTGTGCGTGTGTTTTTGACAGATTGCTGTATCTTGGATTTGTACAGTCTGTATCTGTGCAGTTGTTCTGGAGCCACTATTTTTATTCACAGACTCAGCCAGGGTGGCTACTCCTCTACACACAGGAAAGCTAATAAGTGACGCACAACTAAATGGATTAGCAAGATGCCCATCATCTGTCCTGTCCTCAGAAAATAAGAAACCTCTGACAGCACTTGAACTACCCATCTGTATGTGTCCAGGACAAACCTCTCATCAGCTGATCAGGGACAGAAGGACTGAAGGCTGTTCATTCACACGATGAGCATGACAAACCTCTTATTGGTTCAAAGAATGCAGGAAATCAATAAGATCAATAATTGCTTTAATTATTACAAATTACCTCAACTGTGAGATAATGGATATTAACTGATAGGGGGACAGTTCAAGGCACAAATGTGATGTGAATTTTCTTGCTAACTTTAGCAAAAACCTGGACAGACAGACAGAAAAAACAGGGTGTAACGGGAGAGGAAGACTCAGACGGACAGAGTCGTTTAAAAAAGCAGCCACTTCGCACGTTTCATTCATTTACTAAACAACAGACCCACGTTTATTACTCCTCATATATATCCCCCTGCGTCCAGCTAACTCGTTAGCATAAAACACCGTGTAACGTTACAAAATTACCGGCTTGATAACAAAACACATTCGAGCCAACGTGGTCACGGGAATTCTCTCTTTACGTGTTAATACCTCCAACAGATGAGTCCATATAAATACTTGTGGCTTGTTTAACTAACGGTTCGTGTGATCAACAAAAAATACCATCTGAGGTTTATCAACCAGGCAGCTAAACAAGCTAGCCATGGTTCATTTGTTAGGTTGAAAGCCTCGATGCTAACTAGCTAACTGGCTAACCGGGACGTGATAAAGCCGCAGTCACCGATTCGCACCGTTTTTTAACGCTACAAAATGTTACACAGTTCTGATTGTATGCTAGTTTGAAGACAACAAAGGATGGAGATTGAACATCTAGATACCTGTCGGGGCTGTTGATCCCGAGTCTGCTGTTCCAGCAGTCGCCATTACGATTTGACTGTTCACATCACAGACAGTTGAATTCTGATGCTCCGGTCGCAGCAGCACCACAGCGCCCCCAGTGGACCGAAGTGGAATAGTTTCAGTTTCTGTTTTACTGTCATGCAAAAATAATGTTATAATGACTTTCCCTGATGGTTTACAACATTAAGTATCATTTTCAGTCTGATGTATTTTAATCGTTTTAATAATAATCTTATCTGTTGAGCAGGACATGGTCTAAACAGCTCAACATAGTAAATGAGCAACACTGAGCAAATTTCAAACACGGCTCTACATAGGTACCAGCCAGAAAATGTGTGGCCAAGAGCTGAAATTATAAGTTGATTCATCAGTTAAATCAGGAAATTAACTGCCATTTTGATAATCTACAAATCATTTCATTCATTTTTCAAACAAAAACACTTGAATGCTTTTCTGGTTCCAGCTTCTTAAATTAGAGAATTTGGAGCTTTGCTTTTTATCATATATGACAGCAAACAATATATTTGCTTTTTAGACTGATGGTAAGATAAACATGATTTCCAATCACTTCTGGAACTTTTCAGAATGTAAAAAAAAAGTTTTATCAGTGGGTACAGAGATCGTATAAATGAAAAAGAACACTGCTGCCTTTTATGTTTGTTTTGGTTAACTATGGAAATAAGATAAGATTACATAGGGTATAATATAGTCTTTGCATGTTTTGTTGCAACAGTTGCAACTGTCAATTAGTTGGGATTTGGCTAATTTTCATCAGGGGTCCCTAGGCAGATGTTAAAAAGGACACAAAAAATCTAATTAAAAATTTTGTGTTGCAAGGATCAGAACACAATATTATAATCAAAATCATAAATAACTATTTTAAAAATGCACATATAACAGAACACTTAACAAGTTTCGTGATATTTTTACCTTTGTTAAAGAGCAAATTAATGTCTTTTAATATCCATCTATAAGATTCCAATAAATAAACGTGTTTCATTAATTAACAACATAGGCCTTGCATGCAAGAAAACAGGAAACCACACAAAAGGTAAATTTAAAGTCGTTTTTATTAGAACTGTTATAGAAATGATATTAACCACAAACCCATGTAAAAAGAAGAGAACTGATCTTGCAGCTCCAAAGGAATCAAAAAATGCATATATAATCAAATATGTAAAGAGCAGCACAAAAAATAGTGGTACAGTGATGCAGACAACAGTCTGTTTAGCAAACTAAGAATTTAACAATATCTTTGTTTCTTTATAAATGTATTCTCGTGATAACAATGCTTCTTGTGTGATCTCAGAAAAATATATGCAAACAACTCTAGCAGTACGTGAAGCTAGAATTTGGTCCACATTTTGAATATTCTTACAGATGTCTCGGTGGGATTTGTGCCACAGTGACTGGAGTCACTTTCGCTGCGAGATTGTTGTTTTCCCTGAATGGTCAGAAGGGTCAGCAGCATAAGGTCAGAAGGGTTTAGACGAGAGGGCACCTTTTCTTCTTCTTCTGACCTGCGACACTGGATGCCTTTGTGACGGCATCCATGAGAATTTTAGACATACATCGTGGAGCCTCTGCTGGTGTGCGGCAACAGCGGCGGACAGCTGGAGGAGAAGTCTTCCTTGTTGAACACAGGTTCTCTGACGTTTCCTTAAGCTGATTTCATGGAAAGAACAAAAGACCAAACAGATAAGACACAAAATTAGAAAATGTAAATTTCATTTTCATTGCTCCTAAACTTTCTTTGTCAAATATTTCATGCATTTAATTTTTCCCAGCCCAAAGATTGCCTGGTTTGCTGGAGACTCATTTCTTTTTTTTAACTCACCCTTTGCTCAAAACAAGCGGTCCGGTCTTCTTCAGGCAGGGGGCAGCATTGAGTCACAAAAGTCTTGAGAGGCAAACCAACAGGGAGCCTAGAAACACAGTGACATCTTTACTATGTTTCAATCTTTAAATTGTTCACAGATATGTGCACATATGTTTAGATCCATGACTGTAGGAGATGGGTGGTATTGCATATTGAATATTAGGCTGCTTGAGTTTTTATTCATTTTCTGTGAAAGAACAAATGAGAAAAAGCATCAAAAGCAAGAGAAAAAAAAAGAAAAGAAAATGTACCTATGCCAAACAAAAAGAACATTAAAGAGAAGGAGCATGTAGAAGACAAACAGAAAAAAAGATTCATGGACAGATGAACTAAGTACTGTCTTACCTCTTCTTAATAATCTTGTGAGTGTCACAGACTTTATTAAGTGAGAGCTCTTCAGTGGCGGAAGTCATGTTGTAATGTGGGTCAGAAGAAATGTTTTGGAAACAGTCGTATCGATCATTTACCCCATCGCCTGCGGAACAACAGTGGAAATCCACCAGTTCTCCGTTCTCGCCCACACAAAACTTGTTAAGCTCCTCTTGCCACTAACGTAGTAAAGGAGAAAGGACATGAGCAGGGGCCAAAAATGACTCAATTGAGCAACATATTTATGTTTGTAGGTTTCCTGCTTTACCTTCTGATCAGCACAGTTGAGCACATTCTGCTTCTTTTTGCAGCACTGTTTGAATCCTTTCTCTATACGATTAATGGTCTTTGCCTGGCGAGCCAACATTTCGTAGCCTGAACCTGGCAAGCACTTGACAGTGTAGAGGGGGCGAAGCTTCTGGTTTTGGCACAGTGGTTCGATAGCATCAGCAGTCGGCCGTCCAGGAGGAAAGCTGATGTCAATTATTTGGGAAGTAGATGGTTTCTTCATCTTCCTTCTTCTGTTTCCTCTGACACTGTACGGAGTCATCACTGTCCTGTAAAGAATGAGGCATGAGTGTGTTGTGCAATGTGAGATCCCTTTCTAAAATTGGAATTCTGTATTCTAAGAGACCAAAATCAAGATGTTGGGCTGCATTCAGACCGACATAAGTCCTGTGCAAAAACTGCGGCCAATGAAATGTGCAGGCATACAGTATAAAATGATTGTTGCCATAATAACTAACAGAGCACTAAAATCCGTCCTCATAATATCATAAACCACTGTGGTTTGTTTAGGCGTCTTCAAACTTATGGATCGGTTACTTAAACTGGTTTTCCTGGATCATATTTACTGGAAACTGAAGGAACGTTCACCAGTCCAGTGCATATTTTTAACACAGGGCTGTTTTCTGTCTGAACTCCCACTTACTCCGTCTCACAACACTTTCCAACTTCCCTAGTCTCTTTCAGTTCCAATCCCAACTGAAAACGTAAAGCCTTAAAAATGGCTCACAAATATTTCATTTGATTTTTAAAAAAGGTTCCAACTTCCTTAAATAAAAATAGCATACTTGCAATAACAATGCAGAACTGTAGTCTTTGGACAATGTTATTGAAAGAGGAGTGAATAGTGCATTTGTTGGGGACTATTTTCAGCAGTGGACTAAACACATGTGATGCTCTAGTGAGAACTTAAAGTACCAGGGGAGATATATTTCATATATGCCACAGTTTACCTACAAAATAAACTACAGTGCCAATGTTCATTGCAATGAAGGAACATGTGACTCAGTGCAACAAGTGAGGCTCATTGACATGTTTTTAATAGTTTCTGAACAAAAGAAGTTGACAGTGAAACATTTTTGACAGACATGTTCTTTAAGGCATTGGCGTTGGCAGCTGTTTGACATATTAAAAGTGGTTATAGAAACTTCTGCTTTTGTCTTCTGCATAAGAGCATAAATGCAGTTGAGTTTCATTCTGTGACTGCAGAGTGGGTCTCAAAGAAATTTAGAACCTACTTTATTACTCTTGTATTTCATTGATGTTAAATACTATAGTAAATTAGTGAGGGTACTTAACAAAGATTTGAGTGTCGATATCAACTTTTCTATTGGTGTTTCAATTACTGATTTCCCTGCATACCTCTGGCAAGTGTTGGGGTCAAAGCTGAAGCTGGCAGTAGACGGAAGTGGCGGCACCTCCAGCTCCTCTTTAGGCTCATAGTTTGGGTTTGGAGCATCATTGTGGAAGCAGTTTAGCCTGTCGCTGCCTGTTTTTCTGCAGCAGCGATAAATGCGATCCTTGACTGATGTGTCCTCCTCACAGAAGGATTCAACTGACAGCTCCCACTGTAGTAGACACAGAAAAATAACAGAGTCAGGGTGTATAAATTAAATCCTCTATCCTGACATAATGTCTGGATGCCTGAGGTTGTACTCTGAGTGACTGGGCCACCCGCAATTATCTAGCATGCCTTAAGACACACTTAACCAAAACTGAAAAACAAACATGGTAAGAGGACGGTGACAACATTAAAGTATTGCTTTATTCACTGAAGAATTTGAGACAGGTTTGATGCATGACCTCAGAGACAGCTCCACTGTTGTTCATGCCAAGGCCTGTCTGTTCTGTCAGGCTGGGCTGCATATAATATGGGCTTATCGAATGAATGCACCCAAGGCCTTCAACTTTGTTTCAAAAATGCAAGCACTATCATCTCTGCAATGTGAAGAATGTTTCATGCCCTTTTTATATTTGGGGTAACAGAAAAACATGCACAAAAAAAAGACTGTGTTTGGTACGAGTGCATCAGACAAGGACAGCTCAGTTAAGTTGATAAGGTAAGATAAGTCTATAGTGTAGAGTTCAAACATCTGTAATAATGTGATGTCTATGAGAGCCCTCCTCCACATGAGGTCTTAAGTGGACAATATTTGGTTATAAACAGGAAATCAGACTGGTTTGGGATCCAATTTTATCTCCACAATACATACTAATGTTATGTTTTCCATCATGTTTCACTGCTTCTCGATAAAGGATTTATGCTGAGACAAACAAGAAGAAAAGCATATTCAACAAAGAGGAACAAACTAAGATGAGTAATTAGGGCAAGAACATACAGGATATCATGTCATCATTTTATATTTAAAGAGAGCAAAATATTGCTGAATCAGCCGTGGGAGCTGCTATGAAGACTCACCGCTTGCGTGACACAACACAGTGTCACCTCCATCCCCCACGTCTCGTTCCCTCTGCAACATGTACTAAACCAGGACTCAGCCTTATTGACAGCGCTGGCCCTTCGCTTCTGCTGGCCAAAACCAGAGCCAGGAAAGTACGAGTCCGGGTAGCTGGGACGACGGCCTCCATAGAGACAGATGGCTTGGAGATTGTCGGAGGACGGCCGGGCCAGGGGGAACAGAACGCGATAGTCCTGAATGGGAGGACGACCAAAGGAACGAGGCCCGACACCTGGCCGACCTAAGAGGAAAGACGGGAATCATACTGTTATTTGATATTTTTACTGTACAGATGAAGAAAATGAAAAGTGAAAAAGAAAGAGAGGAAAACATTGGTAAACAGTGCTTTTCAAGTGTTTTCTTTGCATTTGAGGGAGTAAGACAGGAAAAATTAGTAAAAGAGATAGATACCTGGAGACACCATCACCTGCTCTATGGGGTACTCTGTGAAAACAAAACAATACACGAAAGATAGCTAAGTGGTATGAATTATTATATTGAGCAGCAAATGATTAAGTGGACATACAGTTCAAGGTCAGAATATAGGTAAAAAGGCAGACAGCAACAAACAGTACCCTTGGGATCGAGGAGATCTGTCAAGTCCACCTCTTTCTGCATCATGAATGGATCCGGTTGTTGCATCTCTGAAAGACATGACATTTTAATGCCATTAAATACAAAATAAAATTACTCTTACACTTATGTTTATATTGCCTCTCTATACCGAAACCTGTCCTTCATGAACAACAGGTAAATCCTAGGCTTGCCCATGAGTACTCTATGCATCTTATCCTGTCCTTAATCTAGACTTAAAGGAGATCTCCAGGAATTTAGTATGTCATCATAAAGTTGGGTGTCTCACAAGAAATAGATTAAAAGATGGTGTCATCAGAGTTGTTTTTTGAGACTTTGAAAAGCTCCCTCCAGACCCCCAAAAGACATTACACAGCCATTTCCAATGGTTAAGTAGTACTTTACATGAGTAAAATCAGTAGAGCAGCCTACTCCTTAAACCTAAATCTCAAACTCAACCCTAAAATAGCCTCCTGAAATAGTGAGAGCTGGCTAAATGCCAGTCGGACCAGCTGAGATTCTAAGTGGTCTTTGCAGACATACTGCACCGATATGTGAACACACGCACCTTGCATGATTTCGGCAAGGTCAAAGGTGACATCACGCTGCTCATGGATGCGCTCATCTGGAAAATTGTACACACAAAGAAAGAGAGGGAGAGAGAGGCAGAAAGCCAGACAAAGTTATGCAACTCTTCATTGGCTTTCTTTAATGCACTAATTATGCTGAGAGACAGCCAGCTTGGTGGAACAAGGATCCTTTTTACTAAAGTATTAGGAGCAGTGTAAAATTCTGCTTTACAAGCAAATGACCTGCATTTAAAGTGTTACATAAGCAAAGGTTTGGTATTATTCTATCAAAAAAAAAAAAAAACAACTCACAGTTTAAAAGTAAGAAAATTCTCATCACACCCAAGTATTGTAAATAATATATTATGTAATGATTTTAATTCAGTGGAGCTTATTTTCAATACCACACATGTTATATGTTAGTTTCATCTATAACATACAAATATTAAACTACAAAGTAGCTAAATATGTGTAACAATAAGTAAAATTGTAAAAATGTACATGTAACAATCATATTAAAGTTAAAGATAGGTAACTAAAATTATACTTCACTTTGGTATGTAAGTACTTAGTTACTTTTCACGAGTGGACACATCAGAACAGACATGTATTTAAAGTCCTTTAAAGTCTATTTCATGCAGGATTAATGCCTAAAAAGGTCTACAGGCCAAACAAACGCACTTACAGCAGCTCACAGGAACAAACATGAAGCCGTGAACGCAACACAACAAACAACAGACAACAACAAAGAGAAGAAGAGATTAACGGAACCAACCCTTTGATGCTGAGCTGAGGAAAACCAGCAGAAAGGCTGAGAAGCAGAACAGAGCCGGAGAGGACCCCATCGTAACCTGGACCTTGTCTGTCTTGTTCGCTGAGCACCGACTTGGCACACGGAGCTGAGGCCGCCCACGAACGCACGTTCAGCAGGGCAGCGCGCAGACCGACCCGGCTATTGGTCCAGCGGAGGCGGCGGTGCTGTCCGTCTGAGCCGGCAGCAACTTTTTATGGTTGTTGTTGGGTTTGAGGAGGGGGGGACGAGGCGGAGAGAGGAAAAGAGGGAGGGGAGGAAGTTTTCCAACATGACTCATAAGCGATCCCGGTGCTGTTCTGTTGCTCTTAAATGTGAATTATGACTTTAGTGAAACATCACTGTGCGCATGCGTGAACTTGACTTCTTCAGTAATTTACTCGTCACTCGTTGCTTCTCCATTAAATCCAGTTAATTATCACCTGCTGGATGAGCCAATCAGACCTGAGACAGACAAACAACTAAGCAATTACGAAACTAATTGTATGTTTTGTCATATATGTTATTTAAAGCTACTTATTATTAGGTAACTTTAGCAAATATTTCTTATAAAATAGTTGACAGTCTTATAAGCTAAATTAAAATGGCAGCATGGTTGCTTATGTCCAATCTGGGAAAAAAGTAAATATAATGTTTGTTCATCTGAAAACAATAGAACTATCTAATCTTTTTCCAAATAGTTGAATTACCTTTTAACAAAAAGATGCTAAATAAATATAATAATATATTATATACATAATAATATGCTGTTTTATTCCATCCTATTCATTTGTAGGTGCCTATGTCTAATGCAGACAGATTTTTTTTTCAAACAATCAAACCTATTAAACTGCTACCATTCACCATGAATCAGATGTATTTATTGTTCTTAATGCTAACAATAGTTTGTTGCCTTTACATCTTATTATTTGTGTGTCCTGTGTCTGAATACATTATTGATTAAAGTTGTAATTAGTCTTGCACTTTCATGAGGTTGGTGGACTGTAAAAATATTTAAGAAAAATATTAAAAATCAAAGCAGCAGAGCCTGAAATGGCCTTTCTCAAATATAGGTCAAGCAATAGGTCAAACAAGATCACTGCTGAACATTTTCCTCCACCCCAAACAAGTTGTTGTTCTTAAGAAATAACACTCTCCCACTGGACTTTTGATTTACTGTTTGCTTAGATATTAAAGTCCTTAAATTCCTTATTATCGCACACTGAGTCGGAGTCCAGGGTTATCATGGCCTCACAGATTCCAGGCTGTGACCTCTATGCGATCCCTCCCTCCATGTTCTTGTAAAAAAGCCAAATTGGACCAGAGAAGACCTCCCTGTGCAGCTGCAGACTGTAATTTAATGAGTTTCCACAGTCTGCTCTCTATAGGCCACAGCTTAAACTGGAGGATTATCCGGCCTTTTGCTGCTATGCCCACAGCTCTTTCCCATCATATACAGCAGATATCAGGATCAAGGTTTTCACTCGGTGGTTGTGAGTGATGGGGGTCCGGAAACTGTTCTGAAGTGTTTGTCCCGAGTTGAAACTCCCTGGAGAGGTCAGAGCAAAAGAAGCAAAGAAAGGCAAACAAACACAGGCAGGGCTATGATGCATTGCCTCTCACACTCATACTGGAAAAAAACAGCACTGTTGTTTTCATGAAAGCACAATCACATGCAATTGTTTTAATTTGTTTTAAGGCTGTAAGGCTATAAACTGGTTTTATGGTCCAAATATGTCCAAGCATGAGTTGACAGCACAGACTGACGGTGGTGTGTGATTACAACATTGTTTCTGTTCGTTTTCTTTCACTTTCAGCAAAATCAAGTGAGATCAACTTTCTGTGCTCTTTACCAGCCAAAGCACCTTAGCACAAATGAAAAAAAAGAGAAGAAAACACAGGAGAGAAGATTAAAGAGTGCTTCCCCTCCTTGGATTACTGTGGGTGTAATAGTTGCCACCAGTGGGAAAATGGCAATTAAACAGAGAGTGGTACTGTAGCTGTCCTGTATTTAACATGAGAGAAAGAGCTGTTTATCTCTACAAACCAAAGTGAAATATGAGAAAAATCAGAGCAGATGTTGTTTAGAAAGTTGCTTTTTAGCAAACAACCGCACACAGAAGGAGATAAAAGCAGCATGACCTTTCTAGCACGACTCCAAATAGGCTGAACATAAAATCTTTGTGGCTTTTGGGAGGAAAATTTTTGATATGTGTAATTCACCACATCCAATTGACTCAGACTCTTTTAATTTGTTGCCTATTTACTTGGTTAGCAACAGTTTCTGTCTGTGACAATCTGATGACAACTTTCCATTGCCGGAGTCTGCAGAAGGGTCATCCACCATGACTAATATTTCCTTTGTGTTAAAATGCTGCAGCTGCATCTCTGCACTTCGGTGCTCGGACTTTGTCTGGATGTTTTTTAATATGCCACAGAGAGTGATGAATTATGCTTATCACTTATGTCTGCTATGAATAAACTTTTTTTTAATGAGTTATGGATTTTTCATACCCTAACATGACCTTCTTTTTTTTTTTGCATGTCTCAGTCTTACACAACTGTTTATATTAGACATTTTTCTTTTCCAAAAACAGACAAATAAAGTTGCCACATCTGCTTGGTGTCACAGTTTCAGCAGTTTATTAAAAGATTTACATGGAATTATCTTCATTATAATCTTAGCCGTTCCAGGAGCAGGGAGGACTACATCTGGACATACAGTACTTAATGCTGAAACCTCTCATCATTTCCTCTTTACTCATGGCATTATTCAAAGATATGCAGTGAAAACAAAACATAGTTAAATGAGTTAATCCGAAAGAAAAAAAAAAGGAAAAGTTTGCACACAGAGGAAGAGACTTCTACTGCATGGCCACATTTTTTTTCAATGAATATTTTTTCTACACTTAATGCAACATCTTTTCAAAGCTCAAAGATATAAAAGCCTGTGAGGATGGATTCAAACACAAAGGATAAAATTGTAGAGGTACTGCTGCTTTGTGGGACTTATTAGTTAATCTGTGACGTCAACCTGAGGAGAGACATTTCTCTGGAGACACACAGAAACTAAGAGGCAGGTTGTCTCTTGTTCTTTGGGTGTGTTTAGGACTGAATACATCACCTTCACCTCTCATTGGAGTTGTGTTCTGATGCTCAGGGTGAGGACAATAGAGAAGGAGTCTGTCATATAGTTTACCGTCACTGATGAATTTGATGTCTTCCAGTTGGCCATGTTTTGTAGGGAATACTTGTTATGTGATATATTAATCTTCATATACCTGAAAGAATACCGCTGGCTAGTTTAGGAACACCTGGTTGTCACTCCAGTGCATCAAAGATCATTACAAAAAGATAACATTTTATCAGCTTCCTCGTGTGCACTGTCGCCTCTCTGAGTCTCAGCCACAAGCACTGGTATTAAAACAGCGCTGTAGCCAGTATCTTTCTCTTTTGTGGTGGAAACACTGAGTAGAAGCAGGAGGAATTAACTTGCACAAATCAAAATACGCACTGGCTCACAAACTCAACAGGATTGAACATGAGGAATAAATCAGAAGTGTATTTAAAAAGCTATATTTAAGTGAACCTTGTGAACTTCTGAGACACATTGAGACAGTGGAAAAGTGTATTGTGTAATGCTGGTTCCATTATGAATGAGGCGTGCACGTATGATCATTAATTTAAATGTTTGATGTTATTTTGCTCCTGGGATGTGACAATTATTTCTTAAGGGGAGAAGAATAATAAGTGTTATGGTTTTGTTGGCTCTATTTGCACATTCATTGTTGATTCTTTCCTTGTTGGAAATTTGTTTGATTTTTTATAAATCAATTTTAAATTTTATATTGTGCAAACAATTAACTCCAAGCTTAACCAACCTTTAAATGTCATCTTTTAATACTACTGGTGGTCAGGGTTTTATACTATGAAGGTTTTGGGTGCACTATCATTTTAAGTTTAAGCCTTAAGTTGACAACGGCTGGTGTCCTGCCTCTTTGAATCTGTATGTCTGAACACCCTGCGACAGTAACTGGACAGAATCACAATAACACATCCTGAGAGGAATTGAATCCCACTGACAATTCACTGTCAACAACAAAACACGTTTCCCTGGAATAATCAAAATAGTTTCAAGCTACCAAAATATTCAAATTTAAGTTTGACACAATCTGCAAAAAAGCTCTGCTGGGACTCATATAATACTTAACACACTACAATTACTGTGCTTTTCTCATTTATTTTCATTATTAGAAAAATAGATTCTGTCAGGAAATAATGAAGAGACTTAAAATAAAATGTGTGTGTGTGCGTGTGTGTGTTTGTGTGTGTGTTTGCATAATCTAATGAATCATCAGTGATTGGTCCCCGGCAGCAGCTCTGCCTCAGAGGCGAACAGCTCCTTGTAGAGAGGAGGGAACAGGGAGTGAGCAGTGAGCGGATAACGCTGACTGAACCAGCGCAGCTTCTCCATGTGCAGACTGCACAGTGAACGCAACACTGCCATCCTCTGGTACAGCTGCAGGGAGGACACACACACACACAGTTAGATGTCTGCTCTCCACTACAGCATGCAGCATGCAGATCAAAGAATGTTTAATTTTATAATTAGCTTTTAGTGAATCAGGGGATCAAAGTAAGATAGAAGCATTTGCACTATACTGAGACATGTACCTTTTGCATTAGATTTTCTTGGTTGTCTCTGTGGAGAATGTGCGTGATTCCTAACTCCACGCTTCTCTGCACTCGTTGAACCAGGCCTCTGTCCTCCAGACACGGACGATCTGCACAGAAAGACAAGAAAGCAAAGAAGGAATTAATTTTAGGGTACACCTTAACCATAGACTCAAATCAATCTAAGTGATTCACTGTGTGTTCTGTTAATAATATCATGTCTATTAACAGCACTTTGGGGGCGGAGGCTTGCGTGGGAGTGAATGAATGAAACCACAGGGGAAACTGTGATGGAAAAAATGTTAAAAGGTCGACTTTTCAAGTTGTTGAAAACTGAGAAGTGTCTTTAAAAAAGACAATTATTTGAGCATGAAAACGAATGTTACAAACAGAGATATTTAGCTGGAGATGAATAAAAACATATCTGTCTATCATTAGCTGAATTTGGACCAATATGAATAAACTATTCTTTCAGAATGTTATCTTTTGGTATGTTGAAAGAAACTTGGAATGTAATTCCAAAAATGTAGACTGGGTAAATCCTGGTGAAAGAAAAATCAACAAAATAAAACGTGTGTTGCGTGATAGAGAGATAAAGCTTGAAATATGTTTTTTCATCTGGGAACCAACTGCACTGAAGTGTCCTTCTGCTTTTTTTATGTTTCAAAAACTGAGGACTATAATGCAGCATAATCGAGAGAGAGTCGAGTTGGTCTTACCAGTGTTGATCAGCACCAGAGCGCTGAAGAGAGCAATCTGGTGCTCAGTGAGCTTCAGAGCACACATACCATGAGCAAAGTCAAACACTGCCGTGATTAAATCACCACATGCTGCAAGAAAAGAAACCACAGAGTGTTGATAAAGCAGCGTGTTTTTACATTGCGCTCGATGCACCAATGGTTTCAGAACTGCCTTTCTGCTTCAGGTAAGATGCAATGTGTAAAAAAAATCCTCACCCAAAGACTTGAAGACTTCAGCTCCAGCAAATTTACCATCAAAGAACACAGTGTTGTTCTCTGTGTTGAAGAACCGACTCATCCTGACCAGGACCACCTCCATGGAGCCTGAGCGAAGACATGGGATGAGTTCAAAGACGGGAAAAGAGAGATTCAAAGCGTTTGTGATAGAAGGCCGCAGGTAAACTCACCGGTCTTCAGGAGAGCGATCTGGTCGTTCTGGCTGAGCATACGGAAGCCCGGGATGTGTTTTGCAAACTCCACCACATACTGCACGGCGTCAGTCAGACGGATTGCGCAGTGCTGCCACATCTCGTCCACTGACTGAAAGCGAGAGTAAGACGGAGAAAAAAAAAGAGATTGTAGGGTGAGTTTATTTCTAATAAGCCCTTTGGCAGCATAGCCTTCAAATCGAGCAAAATTTGAACTCACCCCACATCTGCTGTTCTTCCTCTAATTTAGCATATAAAGTTTCTGTATTTCATCTCTTTATTTACTGTAATTAGATATTATAGCATATGTGCCACTGAAGCAATTCTTGAGGACCAACAAAGCCATTACATTTAAACTGAACATAAGCCTCATGTGTGATCAAGAAGGGGGGAGAAGAAGAGGAGGGGGAAATGGCGAAACAAGCTTTCTCAGTTTTCTCTTTGATGAATCAAAAGTAACCTTGTCCTCAAGCCGTCTTGAAATGGCATGTTTTGTTTTGTGGCTGCCTGAGTAAGGTCTCATAAATGTAGGAGGAAGTGTGAGAACCAAAAAAAAACAGCCGTCAGGTGAGTATACTTTGCTCTGGTAGGTTTGGATCTCGTCTCTGCTGAACAGCTTCCATCTGAGCGCCTGCAGCTCCTCCACTCTGTACTGGCTGGTCTCTCTGTGGGAGCGCACGATGCTGGCACACAGCTCATCTGAAAGGGGAAAAAAAGGAAATCCTAAAAATGCAGCACACTTAAAATGCACCTTAGCCCCTTTGTGATGGTCGTTGTTTGCTCACCTATGTTTCTTAGAGAGTGAGGATAGAGGCTGTACGGATCCTCCAGGTGGTTGTAGGAATGAATGGCCATCAGATCATGAGATGGTTGTCTGGAGTCAAATCCTGACATGAGGAACAGCAATGACAGAAACAATAAGGACTAAACAGAGGAGGATGAACTGCAGACAGTGAAGTGAGTCCACACACAGGAGTCTCACCTCTCAGGTCGGGGTGTCCACTGTTGTCCCCCCTCCCCTGGGATCTCGATGTGGGAGCGACACCGGAGCCTCGGTAGATCATGCCCGACACGTGCGACTCATTGGGGGAGCACACCAGGTAAGGGTGACCATCAGCGGTGTAGGGCAGCAGCTCGCCGTCCCCGGTGAAGGAGTAGGCCATGGGCTGAAGGAGCTGTGGGGAGCGGTCTTGACGGGCCTTGGTGGGGTAGGACAAGACAGACTGGGCATCTCCCTGAAGCTGCTGCTGTTGCTGCTGCTGCTGTCGGTGCCTCTCCACTTCAGCGATCAGAGAGTCCCGCTGACGTTTGGACATCCGGCCGAACTTCACCGCTGAGGAGGACAATGAATGAAAATGAATGAAGAGTATAGTTTGTCTGCCCGTCTGTCAGCGATGACGTGTTTGCACTCTCACCATCTCTGCTCATGCCCTGCTCCAAGCACTTCTGCAGACGGCAGTGTTGGCAGCGGTTGCGGCTGGCCCGGTCGATCTGACAGTTGCTCTGCCTGGAGCACGAGTAGGATACAGTCGGCAGCTGGCTACGCCGGAAAAATCCCTGAGGGGCGGGTATACAGCAGGGTCAACAGAGAACCACACAAGCATGAATTCTTAGGCAGGTACCAGGACAAATTTTTATAGATCTATAAGGATCCCTTGAATTAGTTAGTCACAAGTCACAAAGATATGCAGTTAGCAGGACTTTTACATTTCATTTAAAAAATAAACCATGTGACCTAATTTCATCAACACATCTTGGACATTTTTTTGCTCACATTTCTTGATACTTATCAGCTGAAATATACTCTGCTGACACCAAAAAATCTGCAGTAATAATATAGCACATAGCCTTGCATTCATTGTTAAAGGAATAGATCAATATTTTGGGAAATATCTTTACTTGCATTCTTGCTGAGAGTTACATGAAAAAAATAGTTGTCATATCTGTGTGTTCAGTACGGAGAGAAAAAGTCTGTCATTTTTATACTTTTTTGTACATATTAAAAAAAAACAAAGAATCATATTAGTGAGTTTTCAAGAGAGAGTAACAGAGGCTAGCTGTTTCCCCTTGTATCCAGTGTTTATGCTAAGCTACGCTAAAGACTGCCAGCTGATGTTGAATGGACAGACATGAGAGTGGTATCAATCTCCTCATCTGAACTGCTCCTTTAATACCAACAGGTGTGTTTGTGCAGCGAGCATGTGTCGGATGCTGTCGTCTCACCTTGCAGCCTTCACAAGTGATGACACCATAATGCACTCCAGAGGACTTATCACCGCAGATCTTGCATGGGATAACTTCAATCTGGGCTGAACAAACACAGAAGTAGAAGCAGGTACATTAACAGTTTCAAACACAGCTCTCTCTTGTACTTTCCTCCTCATAGACGCTCCGTCACGGCCAGAAGTGACAACTGAACCATGTAAACGCGAAGTAAGATTCTTATTGTTAATCAATTCATATTTGATCTTGAGCCAAATGTCACACTAATGACCTGATGATGAGTAGTTACAGAAACAAATCAAATCTCTTAGTCACTGCAAATACTGAGCAAATGTAGATTAATCAGTCAAACTGCAAAATGAACTCTTTACCTCAGATTTCTCCACTCACAAGGCAGCACTTGTAGTTTCATGTTGTTTGAAGATTATTAAAGAATTCCGCATGTTCCCGATTCATAAACATTAAAAAGAGTACGATACGCCAACATCATGATGACACTGCATATTTGTACCCGAAGAAGTAAACTGGAAAATGATTCCCATTGTGAGAACTGAAGTCTTCTGCTGTACTTCCCCTTAAGAATCTGTCACTTGTTGTGCGACCAGAGTAAACCAAAGGTATTTTCCTCTTCAGCACCTCCTGACCTAATAATAAATGAACAAAATAACATCAAATACGAGGAAAGAGTCTTCTGAGGACGTGGAATATTTGCAAATGGAGAACGGCGGAGAATATGAAGGTGTCAACCTCAGAGTGCTTTCAAGTGGTTGACCTGGCTTCTCTTTCGCTCTGACTGTCCCTCTTTCATGTCACTTCTTTCTTTGTGAATCCTTCTCTGTCTCGCTCATAAAGGACACAGCTGCCAGTAATGCACTCTCTCTCCTTCATCACTGCCAGTAACGGCCATCCCCCTCTCACCCCCCCCCCCTCTCCCCATTGCCCCTGATCTCTGTGAGCTCTCACACCCCTCAGTCTTTTTGCACAGTGGTGATTTTTGTCAGAATCAGACGTCATTTGAATCATTACAGCACGTCTCTGAGTGAGGTGTTTTTTGTTATAGTATGTCCTGATAAACGTATCGCCAATAAAATGATAGCAGACTGTGCATTACACACTGAGTAATGCACATTCTTCAACATATTTATAGTAACACTAAACGGCGACGCACATCCAATCCAGGAAGTATTGTCATTCTGGTCTTTTTTCTCACTCTAAAAAATCTCTCCTTTTATCTAGTAGTGTCATCTTCTCTCTTCCTTCCACAAATGCACCGAATGGTTTGATTGTTACCTCTGCGCATCGATGTTTATATGCAGTAGTATTTCCGCGCATAACTGTGTCAGATTTTGTTCTCAAGTGTGTGTTAGTGTGTCAGTGTGTGCCCTCTTTATCTGGTGCCACAAGGATCACCTGAAGGCTCCAGAGGAGGACAGAAGGTCTGAGGTGAAACGCACCATTTAAACGCAGATGTACAGTGCAAGTATGTAGGATAAAGCAGAAATACTCAGTGAGATTTTCTTGTTTAACCTCAAGATTCACCATGATAAGGATTAGAGGAGCTCACAGATTTAGCAGGAATCAGATACTGGAAAAGACAACTGGATGATTTGGTTCCAATAAAGCACTCTCTGAAGAAGAAACACTTCTCTGTAAGATAAATACCTTTGCTTATTTAATACAATAAAGTTTCTGAGCTGTGACTATGATTGCATTTGTGTCAGCAGTGCATTATAGGCTAAGAGAACATGAGTGGTCTCTGTTTGTTCACTATTTCAGTTTTGATCGTCAACCTCAAACAACAGGAAATCCACTGTGACCCACAACCTTTCACTGTTCATACATGCACGCACACACTCATACACAAAAACACACACTGCAATCGCACACACGCTGCTCCTTCGATAATGTTCCATGCAAACACAGCACTGATGGTTCTCAACTGAATTTATGTGGTAGCACATTATCTAAAGCAGAATCACGTTGAATTATGACTCAAACTACCTGCAAAATACTGTCTGCAATCTGTCTTTGTTGGCCTGGTGTTGGCGTCAAGACACCAGTATCTGTGAGTGGATATTAAGTTAACAGTAGATAAATACTGAGGAGTCTACAACCACCAGCTCATGTGAGCTTTTATAGTCTCACCTGCTTATCTCCAGCCACAGGCCTAGCCCAATCAAACCCAGCATCTCCTGTGTGTGTGCATGTATGTGAGAGATAAAAATACAGAAAAAAGCAAAACCACCTTTATTTCTTCTATTACGGTCTTTCTTGGTGACAGAAGAAGGGTTATTGTGTCTCAAATGCATGGCTGCTTGTTTTACATATATATGCACACTGAAAGTAAAAATGATTTCTTATATTGGTTTACCCTCACGTGGCAGGCTCACTCAGCTCAGCGTGACCCCATTAAAACATTATCGGGTTAAAAAGACAGTTTGAATGTATCATGTGTCAGAATGCTCAATCAGTAAAATGAATGTCCATTTGGTTTTTCAGTCTGGTCTATCCAAGCAACACTATTTAGTTTCATTGCATTATGTCATGGCTTACTCTTGACAAAGCCACAATATTTTATATTTCCACTGTGTCCCAGTGACACAGTACAGCATGAAACCAACCATAAACCCACCACACAAAGCCGGATCAACATATTCAAATGAGACCATTCAAGCAGAACAACCGTTCCAATCGATGTTCATCCTGCAATCACATCATATGTTGCACCATGCTAAAAAGAGAAGAGGTTGGAGTACAGTCGATGTGCAATGATGGAAATATTCTGGTCTCTCAGAAAAAATTAAGTGTGTGAGTGCCACCTCCCACGCTTCCGCACACAAAGTATGCCAAGACACCACCTTACATCTCTCAATAAGTACTTTGAGATATCGATGACTTACATGCTCCGACTTAAAAAGCACATTTGTCAGCGACGACGTACAAAAGACTGACGCTTCTGTGAATGACCGCAAATATATGAAATGTTCAAAGGGTTGAGACTGATGACTTCCCTCGGACAAGACGTGCTCAAATTTTTGTGATTCTCAAACTTGATGACTATAATGAAGTAAATGACAGTTAGGCTTTAATATATGATAAACGATGCTGAACAGGCCTGAAAAAGAGTCATCGATGCGTATCACCTTAAATACAAAAAAAAAATGTATCTAAACATCAAATAGCACATCACATCACATGAGCACATCGTGAGAGAAAAAAGAAGACAGAAGAAAAGATTTGATCTTTGGGTTTCAGCCTAGATAGCATGTCTTACTCTCAACACTTTCACACAAAGCTAAGTGAGTGTGTGTGTTGTTTGTATGTGTCTATGTGTGTCTGTGTGTGTCTGCATGTGTGTATTTGTGCGGGGGGTGTACAATACAGATTGCCACTCTCAGCTCATCACTCTGCCAAAAATCACTTTGTCAGCAGTCTATTCTTTGCACTGTAAACGGACAAAAAACCTCAACTTTCCTCTGACGGAAGCTTACCTTTGGTACACACGCATAGCTTGTGCAAACAAAGTTTGTATACATGCCTCACACATTTACACACACAGACAAACACACAGACTGTTGATCAATCACAGCTTTTAAAATGACACATATATGAACCCAGGATAGGAAGATTATAAACAATATAACAACAATTTATCTACACCACTGTTTTCATACATTACATGATATGATCTTAAATTATATCAATAATCATTATTGTCAATATCATTAGTATTAAAGAAAAGCTTTTGATTTATGTTGTGATCTACTGTGATATTGTTAATGTTATTGTCATTAATTCATTCATATAAATTAGACTTTTAATTTAGTATCTCGCTGCGGCAAGATGTTGAAAACGTTCCAACTTTTTTTCACTTAAAAGCTCATGCGTCATTCGAGTGCATGATAATGGCACTATATTTTCTATTGTAGCACAATTTATGGGGGAAAAAGACTGCATTGCCAAATATTTCTAGTAAGCAAAATAAAGTAGTAAACAATAATAATATATAACTAATGTTGCTTTTCTCATGTTTTCACATTCAAAACTATAGTAAATAAAAAGTTTAAATTCCTTGGTCCTGCCGTGCAAAGTGGAAAAGATCTATAAAAGCTGTGAAAATTACTCTGACCGGCTGAAACAAATTTAAAATATGTCTCTCAGAATTTATTTCTTCTACATAATTTAGGATATAAATTTTAAAAAATCCCTGTTGTGGGATGAATAAAGGAGTATTGTACCTTAAAAACAAACAAACAAACAACAACAAAAGAAAAACAGAAAGACATATATATCATATAAAATAAAAATTATTGTTTAAATTAGAAGTTTTTCCTGCCATTCGACTGTATTGTATGTTTTATTGCTAAACATCTCTGGTGACATATGTTTCAGTCATTTTAGTCTTAGTCTTTCAGATTATAGGTTTATGGGTGTTAACGATCTTGATGTTTTAGAATCTAATGGAGCTCTTGTTGTCAAATTCTCCTTCGCTGCTGAGGCTCATTCATGACACATTCACAACAGCGTGAGAAAAACTACCTACAGTATCTTACTTGAGAAAATTATCAAAGCTAATCTGAAGCCTAATTCATCAGATGAACCATATTTCACTTTGAAGTCTGGGCTGACTTTGGGGTTGTCTGAGAGAAGTAATGTTTTGACAGCAGCAAAGGGTATGAATCAGCTCAACTGTTGTATTTCATTTACCATATTTTTGGGGGGAATGTGTCACCTGCGATTTTGATGTCGGCTTTGATCTGAAGCCAAATGCCTCTGCTGCTTTGGAAGTGCTGTGCAGGTTTCAGCACCCAGAGGAACAAGGAAATCCTTTCTGATAAAGAAACTGCATAAGAATCGACGCAGGAATCCCCCGAGCACAACAACAAAGCTATTTGAAATGTGAGCGTGTGCGTAAATTCTGACAGCATCAAGCCCACTGTGAGTGTGCAGCGTTACTGAATTAGATCATTAATTGTTTATCGCTGAAGTGAAGCCACAAGAATATGAAGTCGCTGATGGGAGCCTTCACGCTCACAGTATCCACGCACACAGCTGCAGGGCTGAGATACGCTGCATCTAAGCGCCATCTAACAAGCAGCTGTGGATCTGTGTGTGTGTGTGTGTGTGTGTGTGTGTGTGTGTTTGCATGTTGAAGGAGAGAAAGTGTGTAAGCATAAAGAAGATGAATAATTTCACATCAGTCGTCTCTTTGCTTCCCCTCTGTGCATGTGTTTTTAGTCTATTCATTTCGAAGCCCTCTGTATAAAAAAAAGAATCTGCTTCATGATCATTTTAATTACAACATTTTCACAACATTATCAGCATTTCCTCTGCATCCTGTCAACTGTATGCGTGTGGAGTCCATTCAAACTCACACACTGTGGTTGTGAAGCATCCTGCTTTCCTGTTTCTTTCGGTTTTACGGTTAGAATTCGGTGGAAGTGCGTTTGCAAAAGGGTTTGTAACGTCTCAACTGTCATATTAAGACTTGGCCCCTTGGCTCTTATTTGGCTCTATTTATTTTTTATATTACTACTTAACATCAAGACTCTAAACACGTTTTTGCAGATCAACTCAAACATATAAAATTGCACCAAAAAAAATTACATTTCATACAAGTTATATTGATTCTCAGCATCTTTAGTTTGGTTGGCTTGTTGCCTGAGGTGCACTGTGTCTGTGGCCCTCCCACATATACAGAGGTTAGAAATAACTGAGACATGATTCAAATCTTAAATGCATCAAAGGAGCTAAAATTGAGTCATGTTACCAAACCCTAAAACTGATACGCATATATCGATGTGAATGAACAGCAACAGTCATCCAAACCAGGACTCTGGAGAAACCCTTTCAAAACAAATAAGAACATCTGCCTTTATGAGGTACGTTTTAAACCATGTATGTGTATATTGTATATGATCTAGTACAGAGCTGCTAAAAATGGCTTGAGCTGATTAACGCTTAAACATTAAATAAAGCTTTAACATTGCAAATATTAGCTTGACAAAAGTGAAAATTGTGACATTTAGAGCTCGTTTCAACTTCAAGAAGTTTTTACTGTTACATCAAAAACCTGACGTAAGAAAGTTTCATCACAGTCTGAGAAAGTTAAAAAGACAGAGGCTTTTGAAGCCACAGGTGCCTGCATGAATTCACAGTTATCTAAGATTTGAGAAAAGCTAAAAAAAAAACAAAAAACAAATGATACGACTGTTAAAAACCTGAACGTGAGATTATTTGGCGTCTCAATAACATGTTGCTCCATCAGAAGCGTCTTATAATCACTTACTAATCATACACGATAAACTCATGGTGGGTTGGAGAGAGACATTGACAAGAAAAAAAAAACATAAAATTGATCTAACTGATAAAATATCTTTGATTGTGCTGCCCACACACACATACACACACACCAAAGAACTTCATCCCTACCTCGCATCATCCTCACTCCTCCACTTGTCTCAGACGTTTGTCCCACTTTCACAAACTCACTTTTCCTCTCGCTTTGTCTAACAATAGTCTTTTTTTTGACACACTTTTTTTTTTCTCGCACCAACTATTCTCTCACTCAGTCTTTCTTCTTTTTTCTTCGTCCTTTTGCAAGCCAGGTCAGGTGCTCTCTGCAGCTTTTGAACACATATTCAGGCTTTTGAGTGTCAGACACCGCCTCACCTTCCTTTGGTAGCGTGTGTGTCGGTGAGTTCGTGTGTGTGTGTGTGTGTGTGTGTGTGTGTGTGTGTGTGTGAGAGAGAGAGAGAGAGAGAGAGAGAGAGAGAGAGAGAGAGAAGACAGAGACAAAGAAAGGGGGGACTGTCCCCTGCCCAAGCTTCTTCCTCAAGGTACTTTTTCCTCACCTTTGTTGTTATCCTTCACCCCCTCACTCTACACCACACTTCAGAAAATTGTGCTTTATACTGTCTAACGCCTTTAAGACTCCCTGAGAATTAAAATCAAATCATTTTTGACAGGAATACTTGGGGGATGCAGTAAAAACATGTAAGTCAGAGAAACATTTCTGTACAGAAAGATTTTCTTTATTTTCAAGCTCATACTTGTGATTTTTAAATTTTGATTTTTTTTAAAGCTGATCTTTGGTGATGCTTATGATGCTTATTTACACTGACAGTAATAGGAAAAATGGATATCTTATACGTGAGTAAAAGTAATTATATCACACTATTAAATTTCTTTCTTTCTTTCTTATAAAGAAAAGTTCCAAATTGTATTGTCATTGTAATTGTTTGTAAAATCTTGGTCTTCAAAGTAACTGTTAACTGATATCTGTCAGATAAATGTAGCAAAAGTAAGAAGAAGAAAATGGAAATACTCAAGCGCCTCAAAATCACCCCTCCATCTACAGCACCTGACTGATAAACCCAACGACACAAGACCACCATGTCTCTCTCTCTCTCTCTCACTCCAAGACAGCAAACCTCCAACATAAAATCCTAAATGACACCTCTGCTCAGCAGGGGCAGCGATCTGCTTTTACACACATTCACTCACCAGAAACAATCAATACAATCATTATTATTTGCGCTCGTTTTATCATCACACCACCTAACACAAAGGTTGGCGGGGTGTTACACACAGCATCTCCACACTTTATAACACACCCAGGTGTGCTAAAGCTGTGGCAGAAAGTGTTAAACCAGTGAAGTTAAAAAAAGACGAGATGTTATCGCTCTCATCTGCACTCAGATGCCAAAGTGCCAAAGCCAAAGTAGTCGATATTTTCATCACTGTGTGTATGCAGTGTGTGTGTGTTTGTGTGTGTGAGCGGGGCAGCACAGGTGTGACACACAGCACACACACTGGGTTCCTAATAGCCCAACTACAGTGACACCACAGTGTGTGTGTGTGTTTTCTGTACAGGTGCAATGTTGTATGTTCACTCACTACGACGTTAACCACAATGCATGCACAAATATCTAGCACAAACACAAGCAATGCCAGTACCACGCACAGACACACACATGCATGCTCACATGCAGAGATACAGTATCTCATATAGAACTTACTCAAATGAGTCTTCTTGGACACGGCTCCTCCTGAGGAAGAAAAAAGTCGTCAGTGAATCAGAACTACACAACATTTAGGCAACAAGCTGTATCACATACAAGCATCCGGGTGAATATTTAGAAACATAAACATGCAGTGTACTCATGGCCATTACACCTTAAACTCAGGCTAAACCCCATAATGAACTTAACAACACATTGTTTTTTTTAAAGGGTCTTATCTTATTTCAAACATATGGTTCTTAAAAACCTGCCAGTGTTAGAAAATACATTTACTCAAGTACTTACTCAAATACTATTTTTACATATTTTCCTAAGTTTTACATTTTATACTTCAACTACTATTTCAAATGCAAAATCTACTTTTCATTGCACTACATTTATCTGGCAGCTGGAGTTACAGTATGAAACAACCACAACACCACCAAGTATAACTTGAAAGTACTATTTAAATGTTAATACTTATCCAATAATATAACAATGGCAATCTGGCTTAATAAGTACTTAGATACATACACTTTCTTTCCTCTACTTCTGCAACTTAATCAAGATTTGAACTGCAGGACTTTTACTTATAATTCTATATTGCTGCTTTTATCTAACTAATCTGACTTCCTCCACTTTGAAACCTGCACTGTGGCAGGGGTTGCTTCACAGTGAAAGGTCATGCTTGCAGTAGTGAAGGCCATTAATCAAATGCAACATCTAAATCTGATAAACACACATATGAGCATGTTAACCCCAGACACTAACTGTGTGAATTCCTGAAAATTAAATACACAGGGCTGAGCTTTTTAATCGAGGGATTAAATGAGTTTGGCATGAAATGTGACAGAAACTAACCAGTTAAACTGTGGCTTTTACAGATTCAGCTATGATAAACTGCTCATTGTTGAGTTCTTCGTGGCTGTTTGGAGCAGGGTTCGCAGACTTTTTTAAACTATTTTCTTTCTTATGTGCAAAGGCCTGTGTACAGATAAGAAGCTTTACTGATAGGAGAGAGATTAAATGAGAAGATTCCTATTTACATTGCTGTGCGTCTATGTTATGTTTGCATCAATCTTTGCCACCCATACACTCACAGGAGATAAAGGCAGAGGAAGGTGGGTGTCTGTGAAGCAACAGGTCCCCTTTTTGTCTGCCTGTTTGACCACAATTGTGAGAAAGTCTAAGTTGCAGTGAGTGTGGGCAAATGCGTGGACGGTCTGAACCAAGGGGTTTATTTCTGGAGTTGTATGCATCTCTCTGTGTGTGTGTGTGTGTGTGTGTGTGTGTGTGTGTGTGTGTGAGAGAGAGAGAGAGAGAGAGAGAGAGAGAGAGAAAGAGGTTTGAAGGCAGGGAGATAAGCATCAATGGAAGACGCAGAGCTAGCCAGCCTTTGTCTGGCGCCAGATCAGGCCCTCTGTGGTTTTCACTGTTTTCCTCCAATCATCAAATCAGTTTTGCTTCATAAGCAGAAAGCATGGAATGAAAGCAGAGCGGTGCATGCACACGCGGAAAATGTAAAGAAATTTCAACACTAACCAAGCGAAAGTGATTGGTACATAAAAGGAAAAACATTCACACTTTAACAGGAACTTTTTAGAACTAAATATAAACATCATTTCCAAATTAAGAGCAATGCTGTTTCTTTAAAATTCTTTGCTGGGTTTTAAATGTTTCCACAAGCCTGGGGATTTAGTTAATATGTTAAACAATTACATAAGCTTTAAATTAGTACAATTCTGGTGAGGAGCCTGAAGACTAACTGTCCTTCTTTTCATTTGCCAGTGATAGAAATTTTCCCCAAAATATATAAATATCATTTGTAAGATTTATTTCATTTATCAGCCAACTAAATTAATTTGCCCCTCACGTAAAAGATTTAAACTGTGGTTGATGGTTGGTTTTGTTCACCCACTTTTATCAACAGAAATGAGCCTTTCATTGATTCAAAATCACCTGCAACCCACTGAAATTCAGGCTCAGTCACTGTCATTTCTAAAAAAGTGATCTCTGTGCAGAATGGCATAAACAGCTGTGGTCAGTGGTCGGTGGTGGAAAAAGAGCCAAATGCAATCACCAACATCGACTTTCGTAGAAATTAAATGTTACACGGCATGTACACATTTAGCAGACACACCTGCCAGCCAGGTCATAAACCCACCGCATGTACACACACACACATAACACATACAAACACTGTACATGATCCCCGCTGTTTACAGAGGCACAAACATCAACACTACTCATCAGTCAAAATCTCACTAACGTCTCTGCACTCTGACATCTAAGCTGACAGTTGCTGCGTTACATAACTGAAGACCACTGAACCCAGAGAGTAGGCTGAGAAATTCGCCTGAATGTAAACCATGACACACACACACAGAGCACAGAACGGATATAAAACCTAAATATCTTAAAGCTAAATAAGCCACTAAGCCTTGCTAACAGATGTGAGGTGGTCAGGTCACCAAATAAATAAGTAAGTATAAGAATGTAAGAATGTAATTTACAAAAATGTCCAATAACAACAATGAAAAATGAACAGATGCTGAAAATCTGAAATACATACATGCAAATTCAGTTGACATGTTCAGTTGAGGTCACATGGAATAGGTCTGGATGTTTTAGACTTATTAGACTTTCATGCTGATGTAGGTCTCTGAGGATCTTGAGTTTATAAATTATGAAGATGTCAGCAATCTTGCTCAGCACTGACAAACCAAAAAAAATAACTGGCATATTGAATCAATCCTAAACTATACTACACTGGCAGGCAATGATGGCAAAATGCTCCATCTTTTTGCTTAAAAGAAGATTTAATTAAAGACAAGGTGTCAAAATAAACGGGTGACACATAGGAGCAAGCAGGATTCAGTTTTAAGGTGGTTTTAAAAAGACATTTTGTAGAATTCCTTAGAGAAAACAAGTGGCTATTAGTGACTGAGCAAATTATTATAGTTTAAAGTAGAATGGCCAAATGGTTTGTGAATGTTAGAACTTAGAGTATTTCGTGTAAATTCAAACTTTAAAAAAAATAGCCGATAGACAAAGAGGCCAAAAGCTTGAAATCACTTTGATTTATGAAGAAATCCTACTGGGTGCCACCACTGTGAGAGCAACTACCAACATTAGACTCACAGATGACAAAACAACATATGTAGTATATGGAGAAGAGGATCGGGCCAACGATAGATCCCTGAGGGACACCACAGACAGTTTGTAGCCTCTAATGAACAGGAGCAGAATTTTACCCTACAGATAGGAGGAAAAGCAATGTGGAGCAGTACCAGAGACGAAACCTAGCGCTCGAGAAAAATGAGAAGACACCCACAACAGCCACTAAAACCAAGACACTCATCACTTTAAGATGAGCCATCTCAGCAGTATGAAAAACTGTACAACCACACTGAAACTCCACTTTAACCAGATTATAACACCATCATAGCACTTCCAGGACTTGACAAGTGAGCCCATGTTGTTTTAAACAAAAACCTTTAACCCCTTAACATCTATTGTATTTCCCTTTAAGTAGATTTAAATGTGTCTTCTTCCACTCTGTCAGACAGTAACATGTAGGTTTTGCATCATGTTGTTCCAGCTCCAACTAACTTGTGCATCCTTCTAAACAAATATATTGACGTTTCTATTGGCACTGAAGTAACTTAAAAAGCCAGAAAAATACAATGAAAGAAAAAAAGAATCTTATTTCAACCATTGATGTACGTATGTATGTGACTCACACAAACATTTACAGAACATATACTTTTATACTAACACATTTTATTTACCTTCACTTGTACCCTGTATGTTTCTCTCTTTATTCAATGTTCAATCAACAACCACATGACATTATGAAAAAAGACACTTCTAACCATATTTGCACGCATGTGTACACACAATAGCTGACAATAAAAAACCTATAATAAATACTCAATGACGTTTTCACTCATGTCCTTTCTGTAATCTCTCTCTTTCTAATGAGTCTGTGCTAATATTAAGTCATTCTAATGACAAAAAGATGTCAATTAATATGAAATACAGTGGTAGAATAAGTACTATTACCTGCTGTGCATTACTAGTAAAGTTTGCTGTAGGCAGTGTTCACCAGTTATTTTTGATGTTAGTTATTTCGTATACAGGAAATTGCTTTTGGACAGACACGTCACTGTTGAGGTTTTTTGTTGTTTTTTTAAAGAAAAATATCAATGCTTTGAGAAGCAGCAGTAGTCTCAGATGGTAAGTATAAAGTACTCAATTAACCAGAAGTATCTGCATGTCTCAATATCACTGGTGTTGAGGAACTGTCTGATTAAGTCAAATGTAGAATGAAGGACTTTGAATGTACTAACTGTGATCCAGCTATGTTTAGTTGCTAAAGGGTCGAAAGGTTTGTTCTTGCATGTTCTTCACTTCACATCTTTAAACTGAGCCATGGGTGACAATGTTGTTCCTATGGTCATCCTTGTTGCGGCAGTGCAGGTAAACTATGGCACCATGCCGTGAGAGCAGTAGGAAAGGTGTGCAGTGGGTTTCTGTGGCAGGTGTCTTATCCCAGGCGACTGCCAACAGTTTGATTTTAGCCGGGGAAGCGCTCTGAATAGAAAAGCATTGACCAGAAACAGAAGCAAAAATAAGAAGTAATCCCCAGGGATTACTCCGGCTTACTGCCATTCTTACCCACTCGCAGCACCTTAACCACAACCCCGGTGAGAGGAACAAGGAGGGTTACTGGGGTAAAGATGGACCAGAGGGGAGGGGAAGGAGATAAGAGTGAACACAGTGACGGGGAGAAGACAGACACAGAGAGACACAGGTGAGCAGGAGTGGGTGCAGAAGTGCATGCTGGGAGATGAGAGCAAGAGCTAAAATAACATCAAAGCTTTCAGATGCATTAGAGCACAAACACAACAGTGAATACAATATGCAGAATAAAACCTCAGTGGTGGATCCTCTTACCTCTTTTGATGGGGGTGTCAGCTGAGAGCTCCTCATATTCCATAACTCTCCTGTCAAAACACACTCACCACACACACACCACACAAACACACACACCTTCCTCTATCAGTCAGCTGGACTCCAAAGGCAATGAGACCAAACTGGAGCTCTCATACTACCTGTTGGTGTCTCTACCGCCCCGGTCGGCGCAGGCACTTGAAAACATGCACTGCCATCTCTGCTCCTCTTCCTCCTCCTCCTCCTCCTCCTCCTCTTCACATCCTCATCTTCTTCCTCCCTCTGTCAGCTCTGGTGCGCTTGTTGTGAAATAAGTGAGTTTCCTCCCCGGAGGCAGCAGCAGCAGCAGCAGAGAGGAGACAGTGCAGCTGGACCGGCCGGCCGCTCACAAGCCGCGCTGCTCGGCCTCCTCCTCCTCCTCCTCCTCCCCCCGGTGCGCTCTCACCGTCCCGGGCTGGACCGAGTTATGTCACCGGCTTGTTACGCAATAGCAGCGGATCGGGTTTTGCTGTGCAGCGCTCGGTTGAGAAACATAATCCCATGTTGCTGCCACGAATTTCCGCCACACTAATCGAGAAAATACAATGCAAACAGAGCAAAGTCTTGCAAATGTTGGAATTTAACTTAACATATATGGAAGCTTTGTTTGTGGGCTGATGGTGTTTAAGGTGTCTTTGCATTGTCAGATTAAAAGCTGAGGTGTTCAGATAAAACTGTGCAAACATTCATTTTAAAGCGAGGCAGGAAAACAAGTGCAGACACAAAGAAAATGATGAATAATCGATTATGTCTTCTCGGTTTACATCATTGTGGTAAAAGCACAGTGAGTACACACACACACAAAGTCTGAGCAGCCTGTGCCTGTGGTGGAATGTAACTAAGTACATGTACTCGAGTATTGCACTTTTCTGCTACCTTATGCTTCACATTTCAGATGCAAGTAGTGTACTTTTTACTCCATTACATTCATAATATTTGACTAACTGCTTGTTTTGCAGATTTATATTTTACACACAAACCCTCCTCAAATAGGACTAAATTATGACACAACACTAAAATGCTGCTTATTTATTCATAATAATGTTGTGTAATGCTGTATACTTTTACTTCTGGTACTTTGCTGATGATATATTTTACTTGAGTAAGACTTTGAATGCAGGACTGTTGGTATTGCTACATTTACTTATGTGAAGGATCTTATACTAAAAACATGTCCATTACAAGTCATTTCTCTGAACTGCTCATTTTGACTAAATCCTCATAGAAAAGAGGTTGTGAACAAGAAATGTTTTCACTTCACTGAAATTCAGTTGTCTTTGAATCATTGTCTGTCAAATTACTTATTGATAACTGTTTCAGTACTATACACTGTACATAAAGAAACTGATCTACAGTTACATTACTGTCCTGATGCTCATTGCTAGAGGTGACACTCGCCATAAGGCCCAATTTAAAAGCGTTCACTGTGGAGTCACTAACAGACTTTGCCTTTGTGCTTTCAGGCAAATATCTTCAGTAAAAATCAGTTCTGGCTGTGTGACGGTGGACAGAGTTTGTTGCAGGTGGTTTTAACTGAAAGTTGAAAACAACTGTCCCTCCCCCCAATCAGCCTCGCCCCCACCCGTTTCCTCAAACCCAACTTGACCACATGACTCTTCCGGGGAAAAGGGGAAAAAAACTGCTGGTGTCCTGCATCTGCTACCACACAAACTCACACACATAAAGGTTTTCGGTAGCATTTCCATCTGCACTTTACTGAGGTTAAAGATGTGAGGGGCCCTCAGGAGACCACCAGGCCTGTACTGTGATGAGCCCATGCACTCAGAAACCACACATCAGACCAAACTGTGAGAACTGAAGTTAAATGCAGGTATGTGCGTGCAGGGTTTGTATACCCCCCAACCACTAATTTAGTGCACCAAAAAAACCCTCATTCATGAGCACCTGTTAATAAGCAAAACTGCATTTTAGATGGATGCAATGAGAGTTAGCTTTATAATGGTCCCATTCACTTCAGCCATTATTCAGAGCTTACTGGCCATTAAAGTAAAAAAAACAAACAAACATAAAAGAGCAATATGTAGATATTTAGGGAGTATTTAAATCTGTGTGTCAAATACATTTTATCGGAAATAATTCGCCAATATATAAGAAGTAGCTGAAGACAACTGGAAATGTTAATAAGACAAGTGATATATTTTAAGCTTCTTTTTACATCTTGCTTGAATCCAGCAGAATTAATTGATGTGTTTGATGAACATCAGCATCACTGAAAGTTTGGGTAAATTCAAGAGAGGGAAGGTTTTTCTCTGAGTTGTTAATAAAACGGCCATACTTAAGGTTGGCTGTTGCTGCTGAGTCAGTATTTAGACAAAATATAGTTAGAAATAGTCAAATTACAAAAACACATGAATTATGATGTTAAATTTGTATAATGAAAACAATGACATCTTTAAGAAAAGTTTTTCCTCCCCCCAACATGTCAGGCACAATGTAAACATTACTGTTTATTATAAAATTATTATTACACCAACAAGAGAAAGTGTTGTTATATTCACATGCAGATGTTACGTAATCCAATATAAAATCAAATGCAAGGTAAACAGATAGTCAGTTCAGTGTGTGTAGCCCAAAATGGTGCTCTCATTGCTTTCAGTGGTCTGTCATCATCGTCTGTAGTAGCTGCCAGAGCGGCACACCTCTGTGATGTGGACTGTGTTGCTTATTATGGCATATTGTGGCATGCCCATGTGTGACTGCAGAAACTTGTGCAAAGTGTCAGTGAGTGAGACAAACCAGGCAATGAACATGACATGGGCTTAAAACCCTTGTCCATTGCAAGTTATGATATTCTCATGACATTTAAATTCAAGCCTCATAATCAAATATAACCACATCCACCACATGGAGGGATAACTGTTAACAAACCCACACCTGAAAATAAAATTTTAAATGTGTAAGTAAGAAGCATGAAAATCAGTTGCTTGTTTGCTGAAATTTTACAAAAATTAGACCTCTTTGATTGCACCAGTTTATCAAAGTAAGAGCTGAGCCTGAAATTCATAATAAAAGTAAAATCCATATATCTATTAATTGTTACAAAAATGAAAAAAGTTACAAATGAAAAGCAGCCTTATATTCTGCATTCGTCCATGGCACATGAATCAAATGTACTATTTTTTGCACAAAATCCTGACTTTTATTAAATAATATTACTACTAGTAGTACTTTACTAAGTATTATTACTACTAAAACTATTTATTAAAGATCCTTTTATTAAAGAAATATAACACAATCAGTAACTGAAATTTATTGCATATGCTCTTGGTTATATTAGCCAATTGACTATCAAGCTTGATCAGAGGATTAATTTTTTAAAAAGTATATATATAATTTAGATGGTGATCTATGTACAATATTTTTTAAAAGCCTTGATTATGTTCATCATACCAGGATAAAATTACATTTTTCTTTTAAACGCAGGTTCAATCCTAAATCTAATTCCCAGTCTTGTTTTGGAAAGTTCAGAAGCAAGAACTCAGCACATTAAGCCATGAAAGGAAGACAATGCAGTTTTTATTCTCAGTTGCAAACATTTTCATTTGTTGACAAACAAATGTGGTTTGTATAATGTATACAATACCAATAGGTAAGGCTTCATTAAAGGAAATAAAATATTTTGTACAGTACATTTTGATCAATAACCTCTTGTAAAACTCAGTAATGACAACTGTCATTAAAAATCTATTAAATATGCACTGTAGATATATACTGTTGATGTGTTAATAACACTAAAATGAGGTAGTCACTTATAGATATATCATATATATATAACCCACACCCATTGTGGCTTCAGCTTGCTGACCGTCTGTGTCACACTCCCAATAGTAGGTTTAGGCCATTGACTGAAACGAACAGTGCTGCATGGGGAGCAAGAATGACAACAAGACAGAGAAAATGCAGATGTTAAAGAACAGATATGTGACCAACCACAAGCTTTCACATTGATATCTTGATTGATATATTGATATATTGAGATCAGACATATTGTGTGGATAAAAGTGTAAAATAATGCCTTACCTGTCGATTCTGTGTGCAGTTTGGAGCCGTCAGAGCTGGTCACTTTACATGTCAAAAATAGTTTTCTGCCTTCTCTCTTATCCACAGAGGACTGAATTACCACTGTGCTTCCCAGTGGGATGGGGCTTGGGACAAGACAAGTGCTTGTTAGGGCAAGTGACCATGAATGACAACAGTCATAAAGTATGAAGATGTTAGCTTGGCATTATTATTTTGATATAAGTTTTAAGGAGTGCACTGTCTTAAACAAAGGCACAAATATTGTCTGTGTTGGACAAAAATTGTCAAGTGACAAAAATCTAATTACATTTACACAACAAATAAACTGTTCAATTTATCTAAAAATATATTCTTTCTGTACCTGCGGTAGTTGATGTTGATGTTGGCAGTCATAGCAAATCCAATGACGAAATTAGCAAGAGCCCCAACCACCGAATCAATCATAGTAGCTATTGCCCCCCCGTGGACATGTCTAGAAACACACACACAATGTCTGTTAGACATCAGATCCAAAGTTTAACAGTGGATTTTTGTGGATTTAGAAGATTTCAAACTAGCCCATTACATGACTTGATTTATTTGTCTGTGTTAATGGCATTTTTGTCTTTATTGAAAAGTTGATTATATGGAGGCAGACAGCAAATTAGGGCAGATCGCTTATTCAGTTTCAGACAAAAAAATATTTTTAAAAACCAGAAAATGTGCAGATATAGTTAAGGTATATATCACCATGGTATTTACAGTAAAGAGAACAATTAGTAGGACGAATGTGTAAAAAAATACAACAAGCACATGCAACTATATAAAAACATGTACAACATTAACTGTTATCTCACCCTGGTGGTCCCTCCAGTAGATGTCCAGTCTGAAAAATGCCAACACAACTCTGTTCCTCACGATTAACAAACAAAGCGTACTCAAAAGCTGACCCTGGTTCTTTGTGGCTCCGGGTGAAAAGCCGAGCTTTGGACTGGATTATCTTACTAAGATACACTCCACCTAATGGGAACCAACATATACAGGTGTAAGCAGGGGTTGTAAGGTATGAAACATTTCTGTTTTAAGATTTAATGCCACACATTTTAGAGGGCAATTCTTTTTTGGATTATATATTTATCTTTTGGCATTTTGCCTTGTATATATAGTAAATATTTACATTTATTTTATAACACAAATCACAGTCTGAGATTGTAACATCCAAAAGTCAAATCAGTGTGCATATATACCAACAAGTAATGGGGCAGTCAATATATTAAAATATAAAAAGGTCAATTCCACAAAAGTTGGGACGCTGTGTAAAACGTTGATAAAAATAGATTTTGATGGTTTGCAAATCATTTAAAACCTACACTTAATTGAAAATAGTGCAAAGAAGATATCAAGTGTTGAAGCTGAAAAATGATATTATTCTGTGAAAAATATATGCTCATTTCAAATTTGATGCCTGCAACACATTTCAAAAAATTTGGGACTATGTTCTCCTGCTAGCCTGTCTGCTGTTTTGTGCTGAGCAGGTTTTTGTTTGTTTGTTTGTTTGGCTGAAAACAGAGTGAGCCAAAACAGTACAGTTGAAGGCTGGCTTGTAGCCAAATTAAATTGTGGCTAGTTGTTCAAGTGAATAAAGAAAAATGTTAAAGCATAGTATAAGATATAAATTATTAGGTGACACATAATGTCCTCTCAAACCTCAAACCAGTCATCACCAAAACAATGATGCAGTTCAAGAGCTTGATCCCATAATTATTGTCAAAAACTGAAGTCCCATCACTATGCTTACTGTACTTCATGAACAAAACAAACCTGCAGAAAGACAGACAAACATCACATTCACAGTCTGCACTTTTACCTGTAGGATACTTGAGGGAGCGATTGTAACCTGGCAATCTCTTCCATGGTCCTCCCTTTTTCTCTCCTCCCTCTGTCTCCACTTCACACAGGCTGTTATAATGCTCGTACAGCTGCATCATTTCTGGGCCCCATGAGGAGTTAGGTAGACTTAAGTCCCGGGGCTTGTGGTTACAAGGTGATGGCAGTGCCTGCCAAACAGGAACGATCCTTTTATTATCTTTTATCAACCTGTACTGCTTTATGGCACTGTCGGATTTACTTTATTTAGATATTAGAATCAATGTGATAAAATTACTTGGTTTGTCATGTATTAAATGTGCTGAAAAGAGACATTCTCATTTGTTGTGTTTTCAAGAAACAATTTATCAATTGAATCCAGGAAATACAAAATAGCACAATACAGATATACACTCAGCGGTCACTTTAGTAGGTCCACCTGTAAAGTCTAATGCATTCCAATACAAGCAGTCATAAAAAGAGGGTTGAGACTGTCCAGCGGTAAACATTAATTTCTTGAGCCATACTTTCCTGCTCTTTGTGACCTTGTTGTCTTGAGAATATGTAATCTATTAGTTTGATAATTTTGCTCTTTATGTTATGTTTACTCCTTGATAGCAGAACTGTAATAACAACACTCAGTTTAAATCAACATACATAGACATAGACAAAGAGCGTTTTATTATTCACGACACTATCAGAGAGGTATTAATTAATGTCTATATGCTAATGAAGGTGTAGTTTGTGGTTGTGTTGTACTGGACTGCAATATACTGAAATGTGTTTCCAATATTGTCTTCCCTCATGTTTGTGTAAATGAGATGGACAAAACATTAGAAACACCTGTAATTATATGCAGTTTCAATTCATATTAAATATATAAACAACAGAATGATCAACATAGACTATAATTAGCCCACATACAATAATATTAGACTTATATTTTCAGTTTCCTAGATTTCCCCAGTATTTGTACAGGAATGCACTTAACACATCAGTGATTCACACTGTATCACAGACTAACTAAACCCATCATTGAACTGAACTGGCAGGAGCCAAAAGAGAGTTCACACGAGTTCACAGGCAAACTGATGAAAGCCCATTGTAAAACATCAGAGCAGTGTTTTCAAGCACTTTCCTGAGAACATGAGTCTCCACCTACCACCATGCTCCTCACGAAGGTCGTCCGGACCGACAGGTTGGGGGTCGGCAGGCTGTGTTGACTGTTTATGGTAGAGATTGAACCGAGGCGCTGAAAGCCCCTGAATAGTCGACCGAGGGTCCTGGCCATTTGTGCTCCGCTTCAAATGACGATGATGGTAGAAAAACGGCTATGTGTATTCTGTGGTGGATAATTTTGTTAGCTAACCTTAGCTAGCGCCGTAAAATAACTACCGTTGTTGTAAAGACTGAGCTGCCTTATAATGAACCGTGAGCATGTTCAATGTGATGGGTGTGCTGCTGACTTTCATGTGTCATCAGATCAGCGCACGTCAACTTCCGGCAAGAGGTACAGCCGGCTCCAGCGGCATTTAGGTCACGTGTTTTGTGACTGCGCTTGGCTCAGGCTTGTCTCCAGATGATACTGTGGCCATAACAACCAGTCTACGATAGCTTCTTTTTCTTCTTCTTCTTCTTCTTCTTCTTCTTCTTCTGCATCTCTCCTTCTCTCACACACCATAGACTGTATGTCACACACACACTCTTTTTTCCTTGCCCTTCTTCTTCTTCTTTTGAATTTTACGACGGTTGGCATCCATAAATGAGTTGCATTACCGCCACCTACTGGACTCTAAAAGCTTCACAGTGACAACAATTTACAGTGTCCACTCAAGGTGATCCCGTTCAATGACATTGTGTAACCCAGAACCAACTGTGAAGAAAAAAACAAAAACAAAAAACAAAAACTGACTGGCTGTGCTGGCTGAGTTCACAGCCAACCAGATCAATGTGAACTTAATTGTGGATCAATTTTTCGGTACAGAAAATGCATTTAATGACCACATCTTTCAAAAATTTCATGCATTCTCGCTCAAATTCAACAGCCAGGAAGAAATTAGTTTTCCTCATGGTCAAAAGTTTATTATCATCATCCACATCATTAGATCTTGTACATTTCTGAAGAAGTTTGCCATGGATGGATCAGATCAGGTATAGGAAAAGATTCTTTGCCAGATATAAGAGAGGATTGAAGGTGTGATGTGGATGAGAAGACAGGGTTAAATAGCCATGTTGTATTGATCTGTATCTATCCTAAATATGAGCAGTATGTATAAAAATTATATACATTTGGTTTGCATTGCTCTACTTTAGTTTACTGGAAAAACATCTACTGAAACATATTGAAACATTTCTCATTCCTTTCTGTGACACAGTTTCACACACCACCATTTCAGCAGTGATACAACCAGATGTCTCTCGGTTTGTTGCCAGCAGAAGTAGCGCCTAGAAACATCTCCTTTGTTATGTCAGTTTCCAGAATAGTATCTACTGTCTATTTGCATGACAGACTGTCAGGGTTGAGACTCAAACCAGACAGACTGGCTGTAACAAGAGGGCTGTATTTATAGACTGAGAGGCAGAACAGGAAATGGGAGTTAAAGTATTCATATTAAATACAATCCTGATTCCCAAAAAGCTGGAACACTGTGTAAAACATGAAAAAAGAATGTGATAATTAGCAAATCCTTTCTGACCTATATTCAATAGAATACAGTACAAAGACAAGAGATTTAATGTTTAAACTGATTTTTTTTCTGACTTTTTTTAAGCATTCATTCTGACTTTGGTGCCTGCATCATGTTCCAAAAAAGTTGGGACAGGAGCATGTTGAGCACGTTTTGAATGTGAAATTCTATAAGATTCTTGCTTCATATATGGCTTCAGTTACTCAATAGTCTGGAGTCTCCATTGTTGTATTTTACACATATTGTGCCACACATTTTCAATGGCAGACAGGTCTCTGCAAGCAGGCCAGTCTAGCCACTCTGTTGTAAGACCTGTTGAATGTGGCTTGGCATTGTCTTGAGATTTCTTCAAATTCTCTGAATTCTTGGATGATGATTGTAGATTGTGAAAAGCCCAATTTCCTTGCAATTGTGCATTGAAAATTTGTTTTAAGCTGTTGTATTATTTGTCCACGCAGTTCTTCTCGATCTTTGCTTGAGAATGACAGATATTTACAAAAAAAAATCAAAGTTTATCACACATAAATATATTGACTTTGTACTATTTTCAGTTAAGTATATGTCAGAAAGAATAAGCAAAGTCTCATTTATTTATTTTTTTTAGGTTTTACACAGCGTCCCAGTTTTTTTTTCTACATCCCTGTTTCTGCACTAGGGGGAGGCAGAGGAACATGACATTCAACTGTGTATCATCATTTGCTTTCTGATGAACAGATAACAGATGGATATAATGCCTCGAACATATGTGCATTACATTTATCTTCCAACTCAGTTTAGTATGTTAGTGATGACCTGACCTTTTCCACACTACAATATGTGACCTGAAGTGATGTTTACATGAAGTTTAAACTTATTGCTCCATTCATTCCAGGATATTTGGTTAACAAATTCTTCCATATAGAACATGTCAGAGATGAAACAGATGCTCATGTCTTTTTCTGGATGCTGGTAGTCAGTCAGGTTTCATCAGGTGGCAGGACAAGAAAAACATCCTGTATATGCCTCAGGCAGGCTGAGTCAGGTGTTACACAATGAACTGTAGCTTGACAAATTCAATCAGGGGAAGCTAGTGCCAACTATGCAGGGCAGCCATGTTCCCTTATTTGTAAAGGCTCAAAAGTGTCAGCCAGTCAGAAATGTCAAATTAGACCAACCAAAACAATCACATTACAAAATGATATAAAACATCCTTCCCCCACTCCCCACATTTGTGCCATTTATCCCATCAACTGACGCACAAACGTTTTTATACAACATAGTTTTTACTTTCTCACAATAAACAAGCATATTTGTAACCACATCAGACATATTATAAAACACATCCTTGTATGCATGACATGCTTCTTTTTTTTTTTTATAAAGAAAAGAAAACAAACAAACAAACAAGACAAAAACAAGCTCACAGTCAATGTTTTGAGTGTTTCTGGGATAACTTCATTGTGGAGCTGCAGTGATGCCACATAGTTTCCTGTAAAATGGGGAAAACAAAAAAAAAAAATGTTAGCGTGATGAAGTTGTCTTGCATCTTCACTTTTACAACCGTGACTCTAATGTGGTTCTGCTCAGTAGCGGATTAGGTTTGTACTGTTGAAACTGCAAGGCTGGGCTGCTCTCGCTGGCCCTCTTATTCTGAGGATGTGAGTGAGCACTTCAGATCTTACCGTGCTTCCTCCTTGGTTGGATCTGCAAAGGCACAAATAGCTTTGTCTCGGTCCAAAATCTGTTGTTTCAAGCCCTGAATTTCGACCTCAGCAGCGTCTTTGGCCGATTCGTGTTCAGCTGAGGAAATGAAACAAATGTTATCCCAGAGAGAATTTCCATATTTAATGCAGTATAAATGAGGGATTTTAGTCAGAACACCATTACCTTTAACAACTATTAAGGCATAAAAATCTTAATGGCAGCAGCTGCTTTTGCTCAGATTTATATCCACCACCATCAGTGACCAGCCAAGAGCTTGTTTAGTGCTGTCACATCTGATCCCATGTGTTTGAATTGAATAAATTATCCCAGTATATTTGATCTGGCTTCATCAGAGGCCTGTTCGGATGGTGACAGGTAGCAGCTCCTAACCATCCTCTGCCTTTTTACAAGGCCAATAAAAAGCCTGATCAAAGTGTGTAGATGGACATTATGTCTTATCATAATTCTCCTGTCTGGGTTAGTTTTATATTTGAGGCGACATCACCAGACCAGAGGTGAAACAAGAAGCAGTCACACCTTTGAGTTTGGCCGTGGCATCTGAAATCTCTGTCTTCTTCTTCACAGATTCTTCCTATAATGAGAAGGAACAGGTGAAAGCATTCGTCATGAAGGTAAACAGACAAACATTTGCAAAGTTCACTCAGTCACTCTAGGACATCACGTGACATCCTGATTGTGACTCCTTCCTGCAAATTGCCTCCTTACTGTAAACTGTGCAGTGGTTAATGGATAACACGAGCTGTGCGTCTCTCACCTTTTCCGTGTTGCACGTTTGCAGACTTTTATCGAGTTCCTGCGTGGATGTCTCAACGTCCGCCTTCTTCTTCTTCAGCTCGTCCATCTTGCCGTTGACTGAGTCCAGCGTCGCCTTGAGCTCGCTGATCTTGCCCTTCACCTCCACGATGACTCCCTCCTTCCTCCTCACCTCCGCGGAGCTCTCCACCATGCGGACTTTCAGGTCGCGCAGGTGCAGCTCCTGCCGCACCGCCTGGAAGATCATGACCAGCATCACGGCCAGACTCAGGCTCACCAACACCACCGCCAGCTTCATCGTGGTCGAGAGCAGGAAAGAGCTGAATCTCTCTCTCTCTTTCTCTCGATCCCTCTCTTTCTCTCTCTCCACCTGCGTCTCCTCCTCCTCCTCTCCAGGTGCAACTGTGGCCACCGTGTTTGTAAGCTGCTCTTCCTGCTCAACGAGCTGGGCGTGATCACACACCTGTGACTCTCCTGTCTTCTGGTCTGCACACACACCTTGACTGGATTTGGCATCAGGGTCATGTTGCTTAGGTTTTACCGATAATGATTAAAAAAAAAAAAAGGAGCAGGAGACCTGTGTGATGTTTGCAAAATATCATATCCACAAATACACAAATTCGTCAATATTTGTAATAATTTTCTACACATTGGTCCATTTACTCAAGTTAGTCCTAATTGTCCTTTAATTTAGTATTTTAACATTCTACTTCTCCCCTATATTTGCTCCTCCACATTTATTTGACTCTAAAGTTACTTTACCCATTCAGATTTTTCATACAGACAACAATGATAATCTTTTTAAATGATGCATTGCAAATAAATTAAACTAACCAAACAGTATGCAAAATACCAACAACATCATTAACGTGTGGTTCACAGTGATGCTCATTGCAATCCCAAACTTGATAGGACGAACCAATCACATCAGAAAATCAAAATCAATGGATGCACACACATCAGAGTTTTTACTTTCTCATGAATGCTTTTATACTTTTAACATACTTAAGTGACATTTTGAATGCAGGATTTTTAGCTTTTCTACTTGTTCTTATGAGGAAGAACTCCTTCCTGTCTCTAAACCTCTAAAACTAAATGACTTCAATGAGTGTTAAAATGAGATCTTTGGACTGTGTAGGGCCTAAATATGTTGTCACTGACCAAAAGACAGCTGGACTGCTGTCTTCTCAGCCTACAATGGGTATATAAAAGTAGGCTGGTCTGCTTATCTGCAGTCATATTTGACTTGTTTATGAGTTTGAGCAATGTGAGCAGGACTGAATACCAACGTCAACAGGGTCAACCTGTCTGTGCACATGAAGCCACGTGGTACAGGGTGTGGCCTGTGCTGACACACCGGGGGAATGTCGCAAAGCTAATGAATGAGTATCCAACCAGCAAGCACAGGTAAGTCAGTCTGTTTGCATGATTGAATTTGGCAAAGGTGCAGCAGCTGTGCACTCAGGCTGAGGAGGAGCTGTGAGTCTGGATCACGCATGGGACTTCAAGATTCTTTGCTGTGACACCTGACGGAGGATAAATACGGTCATCTAGGACTGGAATCTCTCCCAGCATGAAGGTGCAGTGGTTTCTCCCCCTGACTCTGGCTGTGTCTGTGGCTATGGTGGGGCTCATGAAGATAAGGAAAAAGGAGCAGGACGAAGAAGACAAAAAGACCAGGTTTGAGGATATCAAGCTGAAGGTGACTCATGACGTGCTGGGAGAGTATCTGAACGAGAAGACGGACATCCAGAACGTGCTGGATGCCACCCAGAGAGAGCAGAAAATAATGGAGGAGGAAGTGAAAATAGGCCAGGTCAAAGCAGACAAGGCGAAGGAGCAAATAGACCACTGCCAGGGAGGCCAGGTAGGTGGGGAGAATATGAGAGATGGGACGAGAGAGTGATCCAGTGTGAAACTAGATTATTCCTGCTTTTAAATGCTCCACAACTCAAGGAGAAACATGAGGAAGGAGAAGGGAGGTTAAATATTTAAGAAACACATCATTGAATTACTTTATAATGCTATTAAAATTTGCATTACCTGCCTTTTTATAGCCAATGTATTGTAATCTCTTTCTGTGGGTAAATGCATGACTTGACTCGCTACAAGTCAAATCTATGCAAGATCTCAACAATACGCATAACCTGTTTCACCTGGTCATGAAATAAACCATCAGCACCTGCTGGAAAATCAGGCTTTTCTTGCACTATTAAAGAAGGCACCGACTGAGACAAGCAAGCCACACCAATAGACTACATTTACCCAAATTATTGTATGATTTGTAAAGCATTTATTGCTTCAATGATGTGAATTAGTCCACAGTCCCTGCTTGTATATTTTTCATTTTTTGGCTGTATATTTAGATTTATTCCAGATTCCATTTGCTGTGCCATATTTCATTTTGTTAATCATAATGTTAATAAAAATAATCAAGTGCAATATTTTTACATTTATACTTAATAATTGATATCCGATTCCTCTATGTCAAGATCTCATTTCACTGGTCATATTTCTTTACTGGTCATACTTCTCATACCTATATTCTCATGTATATCTGTATAGAATCTCGTGTAGATTTGTTAAATTTGTAAATACTTTTTAGCTTGTTTATATTGCATCATTTTCTACTGCTTAACTGTCCTAGGGTCTTTGCTGGTGTGCATTGTAAATTTCCCCATTGAGGGACGAATAAAGGTTTATCTTATCTTGTACATAGACTTTATGGGTCATAGTCTAAGTTACTAATTATCCCACACAATCACTTCACCCATAGTCATTAAACTACAATTATCACTAAGGATGTTATATGTAATATTGTTTTAGAGAAAAGAAATATAAACATGACATATAATCCACTTCTTAAATAGGCAATAAATGTATGGTATTGTGCATCAAATGTGGCATCAAAGGACCAAACCCCCATGATTCAGAATTTAACTGCACTGTTTCTGTGAGCTTTATTTATGGAGAATCAGATTTTGCACTGATATACTCATTTTCACTCATTTACTGCCTTTCACAAACTGTCTGCACAAAGTTTATCTTGTGGCGTCACAGTGGATTAAGGCGATTCCTCAGAGCGCCAAGGAAAACATCACCGTAAGAAGAATATTTTAGGGATATGTCAAAGGAGAAAGAATATGACGTGTATTTTTATACTTGATGCTGATTAATTTCTGTAACAAAGTCAAGTTTGTGTGGCTGAAATTCTCTTTTCCACTTCCAGAAGTTTGCAAGGGATGAGCTGGCAGCAGTCGAGACGGAGTTCAATGATGTCAAAGGTGGGTCCTGACTTATGTGTCATGTATTAGTTAAGTGAAAGACAAACATTTTCTTTTTTTTTATCAAGTATGTGTACAGCCTCAAAAGCTTTTTTTTCCAGTTGCAAAATAGAACTTCAAGTGATGGTCTTAACCACAACACCTCAAATCCCACATGTCATATGATAATACTTACAGGTGCAGCCGAGAAGGAGAAGGTCGCCTGGATGGCAGAAGTGGAAAGACTGAAAACTCAACTAGCAGCACGGAGCCCCGTGTGTGACTTTTTGAAAGCAGGATCACAAGCAGCAAGGTATGGCTACTACCTTACTAGACCTTTTTAGAAAATGACTTCAAACACCCACACTTAGATCTGTGCAGTCACTACATTTTCTATTGCTGTACTTTCTCTTAAAGCAAGTTGTGTGGCAATGAAGTGATCGAGCCCCCGAAACAAGAGGAGCCCAAACCAGAGCCCCCGAAACAAGAGGAGCCCAAACCAGAGCCCCCGAAACAAGAGGAGCCCAAACCACAGCCCCCAAAACAAGAGGAGCCCAAAGCAGAGGCCCCGAAACAAGAGGAACCAAAAGCAGAGCCCCCTAAACAAGAGGAGCCTAAAGCAGAGGCCCCTAAACAAGAGGAGCCCAAAGCAGAGGCCCCAAAACAAGAGGAGCCTAAAGCGGAGGCCCCTAAGAAGAGATGAGGTATCACAGCCTATCTTTTCCACTCTACAGCACTTCACCTGTGTACAAACACACAGTCAAGCCCACTGTTTTACTGGGTCTAAACCTCCTGGGTACTGAGCCTAACGTAGGACCTCTTAGGTTTTGTTAATTGGGATGATAAATATTCCTCTTCCGTCTGTTATTTATTTTTATCTAATGATGAATGAAGATACGTTTTGATGCAGGTCTTATGTTTTTGTATGTGTGTTGGTGTTAAAATGCTTTGTAATAAACAGATTGTCTCACTGCAAATGTTTGGCTGCTGGTTCAAGATTTCACCCACATTATAATAACTGAAAGGCAATGTGAGAAGAAAGCTTGTCGTTCAACACACATGGAAGTCTCTTATAATTAATCAACTTTGTTTGTTGTGAAATTGAAATACCACAGTAACATTCAAATATCTTAAATATGAGCATTAGTTACATTACGCTAATAGATCAAACTCCATTATTTTGTACTCATATATTTGTCAGGGGTGCCATTTTTTTTCTCGTTGGAGGGCTAAAAAATGGGCCAAACACTTATTTATTGTAAAAATGCAAAATTGACTGACTGACTTCCTTTGCAAAGTATCACTACCCACTGTGCTCAGATTATAGAAAAAATGGGATTCTACATTCTAAAAATAAAAAAGCTATTCATATTAATTTCTTTCAATTTATTTTCTTTTTTTCAGCCATGCAACCCTGGTCTGTATTATATTTTCATAATTGCAAACTGAGATGTGATCTCCATCTTGTGCTTTCAGTATAGTAGAGAAAGTTATGGTACTTGTAAAGTGTAAAATACTCAAAAGTATTTACAAAATTAGTCTTACAAAGGATATTTTATGTTACAGCAAACAGTATAGTTGGATTATTAGCACCACATTGGGTCCAATGTCCAGGCCCTCAGACCTGTAGATCAGAAATGGGCCCACATGAATACGGTGCCCAAAATTTCTACATAGCACAGGGGCCACGGGAGTTAGGAGGCCCTCTATGTTGTCAGTATCTCTTCTTCATTTTGGAAAGTCACAGGGCTCATTCAGAACAGAGATGCCGCATATTTTAATATCTGCCAACCGAATCCAATGTGACATTTTGCTTGTGTCATATTGCGGCTGCACAGCATACTGGGGCTACAGTGACAAAATACAGTAAATAAAGAAAATATAATCTGCACCTCAGGCTTTCTGTGATGCTTATTTAGTGCTGTAGTATTTTGTGTAATGTCTATGAGTGTTAACCTGCATCTGTCTCATTATCTGCCATAACCCTTCAAGAACCTTCTGGGAACCAAAATGAATGTTCTTTAAATGTTTGAGGCAGGCTACATGTACATCTTCACTCGTACACATCGCCACTGTGCACACACTCATTATTCCTTCGTTACATATTCAGAGCTATCAGTATGTCAAGAATGCAGGTCACATGAAACACTGCACACAACAGTTAGGGTGTGGACCTTGATGGGCACACGGTTGTGAAATATATAGCCACTGAAGTGTATCCTGGTTGCACGGGTAATGATTAATGCACACAAACTGTGTGTGAGTGAGATAAAGAAAGTGGAGAGAGAAAAATTGGCGTCCTCAAAGCAGGCTGTCATTCCTCCAACAGATAGATAGATCGATAGATACTTCACAGAAATTACTTTGCTAGTTATGACCAGTTATTTGACTGCATGTAAATATGGGATGCTGGAAATACAAATAACTCTGAACCAGGAAAAGAGAAAAGACAGAATCTTCCTCTGTCCTTTAGTCACTGTTCAACTTCATCATCCGTACATCTGATTTGCGAATTTGGCTGTGGTAGCTACATTTTGCTTTTTTGGCCTTGGGTTTTCGTCAAGTATTTTTTTTTCCTCTGTTAGATAACTCCTCTACCTCCAACGCTGAATACACAGAGATAGGTATTGAATAATCGTTGTTAACCTTGTCTGCCTCTCTCTTTCTTAGTGACCCTGCCTTGGGGTTTGTGTCTGTGTGTGCGTGTGTGTGTGTGTGTGTGTGTGGGTGTGTGTGTGTGTGTGTGTGTGTGTGTGTGTGTGTGAAAGAGAGAGAGAGAGAGAGAGAGAGAGAGAGAGAGAGAGAGAGAGAGAGAGAGAGAGACCAAAGCACTGACCAATAAGAGAACCCAAAGCCTTTGTCTGTCACTCTCTATAAACTTCACTGATCCTGGTGAAGCTCTGTACATACAGTTTGTATCCTGGTTCGTCCTTAAGCTTAACTACGAGTGTGAGTTTTCCAAAAATGTCTAATTGATAAACACTAATAATATTTTAAAAAGTGTTCCTGGTTGGTAGTCAACCAAATTTTCATCCTTCTGGCACATTTTCAACAAAAATCAGACGACACAAATGTTCACAAATTCTAATTAGTTTTTTTGTTGGGTAATTTAATTTCATTCAGTTGAAAAGGTGTTTCTTAAATTGTGTCCACCTCTCGTAAGATTTCAGGTTAATACATTACACCTATCAAAGCAATTGTTTTGGACCAGATGAAAACATTGGTCGTGACTGTGCCCTCATGATGGGGTTGCATCCTCTGACTTATATAACCATTATGAATATTTTGATGGCTTTATCAAGAGCAGGAACCTTTTCACATTTAAAAAATAGCATTTGAACTTTTCCTCTCTGTGAGTATTTTTTCTATTTTCAACAACACTTTATGTTGCCTGGATTCACCTCGTTTGAAAATGAATAATCTGGCTGTACTTGGAATTCACTGTGTAGATGTTTTACAGAATTAGATGTATAATTAGCAGTTACAAATACATCAGGAAAACTCATCTTTGCACTTTGAGTGGACAGACATAATTTGCTCTTTGCATTTGAGAGAAAGTGACTATGACTCTATAAAGACTTACAAGTGAATCATTATATTGAATATGTGCAAGTAAGTTAAAGTAGAAATGGTCATTTGAAGTTAAATCCTCATATGGTTCATTTTCGGCTTTCTATTACCCTGCCATCTCTCACTTTGCCTCACACTGCCCTCCATCTGTTGGAGATTAAAATACTCCCCCCAGGCTCACAATTAGGCAGAGGACTATCATTCCGCCCCAATAGGCTCACAAGGTCAACGTCATACCAGGAGAGGATATAGAGACAGCAGGAGGGGGGGGGGACATTCAGCCTGACTGATGCTTTAAACAAGTGCTTTGTCCATGAAATATACTAATCAGAGGCTTAAAATATAGTATGCAATGTACCTTTGTGTTTAAAATAGTTTGCCGTCTGTCACTGATGACGCTGTTTGATGTTGTTGCCAAATGCTGAATGTCTCTGTGAATCATATACTGCATTCTGGACGCAGAATCACGTCTGACTTCTTGCTGATTAAAAACAGTTAAATCCTGACTCACCCGCAGGTGAAAGTGTTGTGTTCTTCATTAACCATACTATCTGACAGCTGATGTGAAGTCAACACATGTTACAGTCTCACATTATTCCGCACAGACGGAGGGATAGTACCGTCACCAGCCGTCTTAAGAGCCAGAGGTCACCCTGACAGCCAGAGGTCACCTTGACTCTAGCAACAGTCATAGTGCTGATCCACACAACTCATATTTGATAACTGCCTGTAAGAAAGATTGTCATTTAAAAAACTTTCATAATGATACAGAAGCAAAGTTTTTATCCTGACCAACCTCACCTGCAAAACACACACTGAACAGGAAAAAAGTATCTTTTTGGTAAAATACAGTACAAATCCTGCAAAACATAATCTAAATAGACATACAGACTTATTAGCAGCACAGTGTATTTTAAGTACTGTATTTTAATTACTACTGTATGTGCTGCTGTAATCTGTAACAGTATAATTTGTATGTAAAGTAATGTAGTGGAGTAAAAAGTACAATATTTGGCCCTGACATGTAGCGGAGCTGAACTGCAAAGTAGTATAAAATTGAAATACTCAACTACTTCAAAATACAGTACTTAAGTAACTGTTACTTTTCACCACTGTCAAAAACAAACAAGCAGATACTAAAAACGAAAAAAAATCACAAGCTTTGAAGAGACAGTGAAGCATCAATCTTTTTTTTTTGGATTTCAAGGTTGACAGAAATAAATTAAACCCTACACTATGACAGACTGGATATGTGGTGATCAGTTTCTCTACAGGTAATATCCTACACTTAGAAAATATAAAACGTGAGGATAGTATTTGGTGTCATGTTGAACAAATGTCCAATGAGCTTTTGCATACTTTCATTTTAATGCAAATCTGGCCACACGAAAAACATCAAAACTTGTAGTAGTACAACCCACACATTCAGATACTTTAAAAAACTAACTTTGAAACTGCTGATGCGCAGACAGGATGAAATTCTTATTTACACATTTTATTTATGAGTTTCTCATTATAAAAACAGTCATTTGAGATATCAGTCTTTTGATATATTTGACTTGTTAAAGGAAAATATCACAAAGAGGACATGACTAGTGACTTGGTGAGGTGACCGCCATGTGCTCACGCTCGTCCTCCCTGCAGGCGATAACTGAAAGTATTTGACTTTGCATCTGCCGGTCGTGTGTGTGTGTGTGTGAGAGAGAGAGAGAGAGAGAGAGGGAGTTCACAGTAGGATGAACATCACATCTATTGATCAGGCTAATGTGGGGAGGAAAGGCTGCAGGCCACAGCAGCTGATCAATATGCCTCTAATTACACAGAGCACTGAGTGTGTGTGTGTGTGTCACTGACAGAGTGAGTGTAGGTGGTCCCCCCGCAAAACTCACAGGGTTGTGTATATAAATGAGGTCCCACTGAGGAATTGCTCACATGCTCACACATACATTTAGCAGTTCACCACTATTTTAAAACCTTTTTTTTAACAGCACACACTCTCTCAAAGCCACCACATTTTTTTGAGCCGAGATGTTTCCTGACAGGACACTGGGACGCTGTGTGTGGAAAGAGGGAATCGGTAAGTATCCTCATAACTGTGTTTGCATTTGATCTGGAGAGTTTGGAGTGGAGGTGTGGAGGGTTTCTTGTTCCGACTCTTGCCTCTCCTTTGTATGCTTTTGCTGTCCGCTGTTTGCCCTCCATCCTGTCAGTCCTGAAGCAAACAGAGAGGCTGATACTTAATCTCAACTGGCAACAGGATTTCTGATTCTCTGTGTTAGTTAGACTCCCTCCCTCAAGGCCTCTGTCACATCCCTCTTGTGTTGGACGGGTTATTCAGGTCTTCTTTCACCACAGGATACATATTTCATGCATTCTATTATATGTATTGCCTTTGGCCTGCATTCAGTCTGAAGAAAGCTGACTGACAGTGTGATGTTTTCACCCATCTACGTCACGCCCTTATTTATTCTCACCTCATTGTCTCTCCTGTCTGCTGCAGGTTTTTCCACCTTGCTGAGGCTCTGACTGGCTAGAGACTGTGTGATATGTTTGATATTCGGTTGTTCTTGTACTTTATCCTGTCAACTAAATATCAGACATATTCCTACAGAGTCTGGCACTGACTTCTGATCCTTGCTGCAAAAAAACCCCAGAACAAAACACCCATAAACTCAGAAGTTCAGGTAACTTTAAACATTGGAATCAGTGTATTATTATCTACTGATGTAAAGAATATCATTGTAATGATCACTTCAATTCTCTGTAAAGTAAGCGTAAACATACATTATTAGTCTTGTGGCGCTTTACTGTTAAAACATATGCAAACAAGGAAAGCATTGACGATGATTTATCAATAATTGAAGTTCTCTTGAATAAAAAGACAAACCATTATTTCTCTGTTTACTCGCTTCTTTTCATTCTCCCTCTCAAACATACACACACCCACATGCACAATAACTCTTTTAGCATGACTGACAGCTGAGGCATTATAGGCTACATTACAATGGGATGTGTACAAGTACATCCTGGTTCCTTAGCAAACAGATGTTTCACTGGCACTGAACTTATGCACTGAACAGGTTTGTGACATCGGGGATCATAACCAAAGAAAACCTGATGACAACCTTTGAGCAAAGACATGTATGTATGTTGTTTCACTTCACTTTTCATTCCCTAACTACTCATGACAAGTATTTCTTTCTTACTGTATCAGTAGAAATGTACAATTAAGGACATTTTTCATCATCTGTGATTTTATCCATGCAGAGCACAAATAAAACCTGATGGCGTGTTAACATGGTCTGCAGTGATTCATTCCTGTCTCCACATCTCTGACTCACGTCCTATTGCGTTAGACATAGAGAGCTATATGCTTCAGATACTATTTTTATACTTTAATTAACTGACTTTACATAGAGAGAACACGCTTTTAGACTTCCTCCGTCCCAGTCAATGAATTCTTCAAAGAGCATTTTATTATGTAAGAGTCCATTTCTAAGGAAGTATAATAAATCACATTGTAATGTGCACAAGCCTGCAGGAGCACAGGGCTGGAAAATCAGTGGCACTGATGTGAGTAAATAATACGCTTTCTAATCAAATGAGCTGCTGTGTAAGAGCATACTTTATGAAAATGCAGCCAGCTGGCGAGTATACCACAAGATGACGTATTCAGTTTTTGTTCAGAATTTCACTGTAATTGTTGTTGAGGAGTTGCCTCGGGATGCCTCATGTCTCACCCAAACTATTCTGACCACAATCAGGGACCTGAATAGACAAGTTTGTGTGACAACCTGTAGCAAACAGACATCAGAAGAGCACAGAGAGGAAAAGTCAGGACAGCGTGTGCGTTGAAGGAATAGGAAGGTGTCCTGGGTTGAGTGTGTGACCCCTGCATGTCTCCGATGTGTTGTCACACTGAAGGGCTAATTATACTAATTGATTTTAAACCTGTTGATCCTGTTGAGAAAGTTCAACAAAACGCACGTGTTCAGTTATTTGTCACCACAGAAATGTTCACTCAGGATAGGTTAAGGTTAGAGTGAGCCTTGAAGCAAAGAAATCTGCTCAGAAGTGACAAACAAATCTCTCTCTCTCTCTCTGTGTGTGTGTGTGTGTGTGTGTGTGGTATGTCCACATTACTGCATGTTATCAGAGGCCTCCTGGTGGTTTATTCAAACAACTCCCAGCATAAAGAAAAAAAACACTGAACCCATCCTCCAGCACAAAAATAACCTCACATTTTACCAAGAGGCCTTTAAATATCATGCCCCCTCCCCTGCTCCAAAAAAAAAAAAAAAACCTGACAATGACGCAAAAACCCACCATGTCAACGAGAATTTTCAGGGGAAAATTAAACTAAAGTTCAGTGAATTGTATAAAACCATGTTCAGAATCTTTTAATTTGCTTGATGATACATTCATAAAATGATATGAAATTGAATTAAGCAACTGATGTGCATCAATGATTTGGATCATTAGTCAGCTGTAAGAGAAAGGCAGTTATCAAAAACATCTTCGGGATCTTTTAATGCAAAGTAACAGTGGTGGAAAATAAGCACATTTACTGCAGTACAATTTGGACGTACTTTCCTTAGTTGAGTATTTTAATTTTTACTCAGCATTTCATTTATTTTGCTGCTTATTTTTTCTATTAATTTTATTATTCTATTATTGTTTTTCCATATGATTATATACATTTGAATATGAAAATATGCTTGTATGAAATGATGCAGCGCTATACTACTAATATACCCAGTGGTATAGTAGTATATAAAGTATAGCATTAAAGTACGCTATTTGTATGTATTTGTTAGTGATTAAAAAAATACACACAAATAATATATATGATGATATATGATAATATATATATAATATATGATATATATAAATATCATAATATAACAGTGAAACAGTGAAATGATAATATAACAGTGAAACTAGCCATTGTGCATAATGGGTACTTTTACTTTTGATACCTTAATTTTGCTGATAATAATGTGCTTTTCCTGCAACATTTAGAATCCAGGACTTTTACTTGTAATTGAGTATTTTTAGACTACAATATTTTTACTTTTACTTAAGTAAAGGATCTGAATACTTACCAAATATATACCACTGCATTATAGATAATAATCGCATTAACAATAAAAACAAAAAAATGTCCTTCTTCAATGAGCTTAGTGAGTCTTAGTGATTGTCACAATTAAAAAAACCTAAGTACACATCTGTGGATGTTGAACATGTGGGGTCAAAGGTTGAAACACATGCAGCTACTGTGAAGGACAATAGGCCAGTGGCTGGTTGTCCTGTGGACGGTGTCACCAGTGAGATCTACTGATAGGGTCAAATGGGACCCTGAGACAAATGTTATCTGAAAGAGTGCACACTGTATACTTTAGGGCAATTTCTGTGAAGCAGTGAAAAGAGGGAATGACGATCATTGTGACAATAATGCTTGTATGTGTGTGTTTGTGTGCATCTGGATACTGTATGTGTGTGATAGATGGCAATTAATGAGTGTGTGTGTGTGTGCGGGGAGGGTTGGGGTGGGCAAATAGCAGTGAAGGAAGAAATGAGTGCGAAGATAAAGATGTGCTGGTTCAGTATAAATATCTGGGATCACAGGGAGAGAGAGCATCAGAAGGAGAAGACGCTCAGAGCCAAAAGGGAGAAAGAGGGAACAGAGAAACAACAAGAGGGTGAATGAAAGCAAGAGGAAGAGAAGAAGAAAGTACAGCAAGGAACGCTTTTCATATTACATAGTAGAAACAGGTAAGACTGATATTTCTCTCAGGATTCATCATGTTTTTTAATGTGCTTTTTTTTTTTTTTTTTTTTTTTTTTAAACCTGTGCATTTTCTTTTCCAGAAATGGCAAACACAGCAGGAGGAGTGTTTTTGGCTGTGCTGTTGTTCCTCAGCGCCAGTGTACCATGTTTTTCTGTGTATAACAGTGGAGAGTGCTTCTTCAATGCTAAAGGTACAGTGCATCTGTGTAAATGTGTGAGTGGATGTAATGTCTCCTATAGGCATATGTGTATGTGCCCTGTGGTAGAAATTACTTACATACATTTTTTAACTACTTTACTTTTATACTACTTAATATATCTTCAGTAAATTCAGTATATATATTTTACCCCACTACATTTATTATTTAATAATTACTTTGCAAATTCAGATTTCTCATCCACAACATATGCTCTGTTAAGGAAATATGATGCATGTTTGTGTAATATATAAACCAATCAGCTCTAACCACACCTGCTGCAATTTAACTTAATGCATCAATAATAATACAATTACAATATGTAAACTTATGTAACAGTATTAAAATGACATTTTTGTATAATGCAAGACTTTTAATTGCAATAAAATACATTTTACGTGAAATAGAATTTTAAAAAATGTTTTACAGTATTTCTAATTTTACTCAAATAAATAATCCAGATTCTTCTTCTGCCCATGTATTCATCACTATAAGAGGTATTTTCCTTTTTCAGGGAGCTGTGAACACATGGGACAGGTGTATGGGATCGGAGAGAGCTGGATAACCAGTGACTGTTACCAGTGTGTCTGCATGGAGCCTTTTGGAGTCGGATGCTGTGATCAGTGAGTTTGTTTTAAATTCACAATCATATGTATATGATTATATGATATATGATACATACTGTAACTCTGGTCTTCTTCACAGTGGATCTAAACCTGTGGACTATCCAGACTGGTGTGAGATTATCCGTAAACCTGACTCTTGTACCAGTGTTGCAGTGATGAGAGTCAATCACAAACTCCCCTGCCTATGGGGACGAGGCCGTCTCAGACCAGCTGCAGGCCAACCCTGGAAATCTGACAATGATCCTATATTTTAAGTTCAGCAATAAGTGAAAAAAAAAATAGTAATATAACAGTGTTTGATGTTTATTTTGGATTTAATAGGAATAAACCATGGGTTGTATTCTATCATAAGATTTGTGAGAGACTAAACTACTGAATTTTATAACAAACTCTGCCAATAAGTACCACAGGATTTATCCGTTCATTCTGTTTATATGTATAATTTCACATTTTAAAGTTGTGCTGTTGATGTTTGTTGTTGATGACTCTGTCTGAATGTCTGGATTTGTTTCTGGTCGGTGTTTTAAGATTGAATAAAAGTGTGTGTTTAATCCTACTGTATGTCTAATTTCTGCTTTTGTTAAATGTATTCTTGCTCGACAGCTCAATCAGTAGCTACAAACATATAGGACTATAAGAGGAATTTAGAGTTTCATCTTATGTCTATGCCTCCATCAAGTTCAGAAATTGAAAAAACAAAATATTTGACATTTAATTGGCCATTTTTATTATATATAAGTATTTATTTATTCAATTATTTTTATTGTTAAGTGTCTGGAACTGGACGTTCTGGAGATGCCACTCTCATGAGTGAAAGCATCAGTGGTTATTTGAGTAAAAGTAATACCACAATGTAGAAATACTCTTACAGAAGTCATGTATTCAAAATTAAAAATTATATTATTGGATTGTATTGATTTCTGCATTAAAAGTAGCTTGTGATTTCAGAGGATCAGTTATGTCTTATGTTAAATTAGATACAAATGAAATGTATTTATTGATAATATTTTGTATTATTAATCAGAATTTTTCAATTAAATGTAGTGGATTAAAAAAATTAATTTTCATCTGAATTGTAGCTGTATAAAGTAACAGAAACTGGAAATGCCCATCTCATAATTGTACTTTGAAAGTCTACAATACTTGAGTAAATTAACATAGATACTTCTACAACACTGTATTTTTTTACACTTGCAGAGCTCCAGAGTTAGGGGCACAATGATGGAACCTGTTATTATTCCTTTTCTTCATAAACATATAATAACACAGATTAATTCTAATTTGTAATGGATGAATGAGGGAAGTGACTTTTATTTTGAAAAGCGAGCCGCGTCGCACGGTTTGTACGTCACACGGAGGCGCGCTGCGTCCACCTTGTTGATGTTGTAAATTACTTTCTTCTGACTTGCTGCTGGTTTAAGTCAATGAAAAGAGAACAGACAACAGTAAAATGTGGATTTTGATTCCTCTGCAGTCTGGAGGTAACTTTTACTGTCGTGTTGACATTTTAACGTCACATTAACACACAGCTAGCATAAAGTGAATAAGTTCAGTTAGCTTTGAGTGCAGATGTTTAACTTTAGGTTTATAAACAGCTTATGATCAAGCTAAAAAAAAAGCAACTGTAACTGCAAAATGTTGGTCTACAGTTACTGAAATGTCAGTTAAGATGTTTTAGGTAGAGGCTGTGATGAACTGATTAAAATGGTACTGTGTCATCGGTTTCGTTTCACGTGAAAGTTGTGCATGTGTTTATGGCCAAAATACATGTGAGAGTAAATTTATATCTGCTGTCCCTTCACAGGTAAACTACAAATATACAGCCAGTTGCTTTCTTATTATCTTACTATCGCCTCTTATTACACATTCAGTTACATATGGTACAAACATGTATAAAATAGACACCAGACATTGAAGCAAGGACAGTGCAGGACATGTTATCTTCACTCAATATAAAGTCGGTCACAGTCAGTGTTTTAGTGTTTGCTTAGTATTGGCCTACAGAATTAGATTTTAGATGCCAACAGAAATTAATTGGCCTCCAGTGAGATGGTGGTTTATCCAGACCTCTACAATTTTAAGTTTAATATATTTGGGTTGTGATCTGTTGTGATCTGGAATACTTATTTTAAGATAGTAAGACAGTTAGATTGTCTGTTCGATTGTACATTAGAAAGTCCATAATTTCTAATCCTCCTGTCACCCACAGGCGAGACCCACTATCTGTCCTCCAGCAAAGAGTATGTGGTGGGCCGCAAGAACTGTGACATCCTCCTACCCAACGACCAGTCCATCAGCAGGGCTCACGCTCACCTCACTGCTACTGACCAGGTGAGAGGAAGATGGGAATCCAACCAGAGAATTCATGATTTTAATGGAATGAATGTGTTCACCAAAGGAATTTCCCAGTGTAGGATAAATAAAGTACATCTATCTGTCTCCCATCTTAGAGCTACTGTATGTTCATGATTATGTACAATACCACAACCAACAGAATTTGTGTTATCCCAAAAATATTGGTCAGCTGTGGTCAGTGGTCAAACATACAACAGACTGCACATCTCTGTAGCTAGAGTTTATATCAGGATACAAAGAGTGACTCCCACTGACAAAGTTCTGCACCTGAATTCTTTCTTTATGCAAAAGCATTATCAAGGCTTACTTTGATTAATATCATCCAGCCCTTCTAATAATGTACAAAGTACATGAGTATTATGATTGAATGATTGAATGATTGAATGATTGAAATTGAATGATTTTACTTGAGGAATATTTACCTGTGCGATGACTCTTCTGTACAGAAGATGGTGCTGTTGCATCAGTTCAAAGTAACAAACTGAAAGAAACCACAAAATCCAGTTATATAAAAATGGCTTCTTAGAGATGTTAATATTTCCAATGGTTAGACATGCTATTTGTTTCATCATGCACATACAAGTACCCATTCCACTTAATATATGATAATATACTATATGCTGTAATATACCATTATATATTTTTGAGACTCATAAGGGAACACAAATCTATCCAATCAGATGACCATCAGAACTAAAGATATTTTGTTGAAAACATTTAGCCCTTAATTTATTACATAACTAAGAATAAAAGGTTAAATTGGATTAATCACTCAACTAAGTCACTACCACCTAAATCTCATTCCAATCTTAATAAAGTAGTAAGTGAAAATCTTATTGGATTATTTAAAATCAATGCTGCCTTTGCTGATGATTAACACATGTGAGTTATCAAGTGTAAAATATATATAAAAACAAAGGGGATCATGTTTTTGTTCTCTGGCGAGTGAAATTGGGCAAATAATTATTATTAGCCTATCCAAGTTTTTCTTTTGACAGCGTGAATTTTGATTCATATATTCATTATCCTATTGACCATCCGAGTGTCAGAATTAGAAGTTACATTTCAAGTCTCATTATTAGTTCTGGATGTCACCTGTTTACCACATAAATAAGATTCTAGTCTCCATTTGTTCTGACACTTAAGGTTAAATTGATTTTCTGAGGTTGGGATATGTTTCCATCTCAGGCCCTATTTAAAGGATGGATTTCTCACTGAGTCATGAATAAATTAACACAAAGATATAGGATAGGATAGTGTGTTTGACTGATGGAAATGATTTCATGATTTGCTCTTATAAATTTTCCTCCAAGACCCTGACTCTGAAAGACACTTCCAAGTATGGAACATTTGTCAACAGCCAGCGTTTGACGGAGAACACACCAGTGAACCTGAAACCAGGGGACAGTGTTACATTTGGGGTTTTTGAGAGCAAATTCAGGTGTGTAATTCAAACAAAACCTGGTTAGTTATATATCTTATGTCACAAAACTCGCAGTTAATATGAATTTCATTCATAAACCTGTTGCATTATGAATCATTGGCAGTGTGGACCATCAGAAGCCAGTCGTGTGTTCATCATGCTTGGACAATGATGGCAAGGCATCACTCACTCAGGCCCTGTTGGCTTTGGGTGGAAAACTGGTCAACACCTGGTCTCAGGACTGCACCCACCTGGTCATGCCCTCTGCTAAAGTCACCATCAAGGTCAGGACCAGACTTTGTATCCTTAATAGCTCATGTGATGTGTTTGTCTCTGAGTGCCTGTTAATGTGCTTCCTTTTCCTAATTAGACGATTTGTGCTCTGCTGTGCTGTCGTCCCATCGTGAAGCCTGAGTTCTTTTCAGAGCTCAGCACAGCTGCTCAGCAAAAATTACCCCCTCCTAAAGCTGAGAGGTACAATACAGTCCATCCTCATCTACACACATTCACTCTAAGTATGAGCTAAAAAACAGAATCCACACTGAACATGAGCTCATCTTTTCTCATCTGTTGTTTTTTAAGTTTCATGCCTGAGATCGATGAACCCAGCTTGAGTAAAGAGCATGTTGACCTTGGAGCAATTCCAGTGCGCAAACAGCTTTTCGCTGGAAAGACTTTCATATTCCTTAGTGCCAAACAGGTATGTCTACTTCCGCCTTTGTGATAACCTCATATTGTTGTCATGCTCTGCAGCCCACAAAATATGATTCACAGAATAGCAAAGCGATCGGTTCTAATTGTCTAACCTGATTGTCGTCAGTCAATGACAACTAAACACGAGAATTAGAGAAATGATCACTTGTTATAGGCTCTATAATCACCCTGCTTGTTTTTCAGTCATTATCTTCCAATCTGATCGAAAGTCACATGATCTTGTGAGCCTCATGTTTAGAAGCTCATGTTTGTCAGTTGCCAGGCAGTCTTCAGTCCGGAAATCCTCCGGGAGACTCGCTGCTCACTGCCTGCCTTTTACAACTAATGACTATTTTCACTGGAGATGAGATACTTTCTAGATGAATTATTTAGTTTATGAAATGTAGAATGTTACATGTTAAAAGTGCTACAGACTACTCTGTTCTTTACAATTTACCAGTCAGTCAATCAGCAAGCAAAAAAGGATCTATTTCTTATGAAGGACAGCAGACTATTTTTTTTTAGCTATAACCAACAATTCTATTGTAAGTTTGAATGAATCAGTTGATGAATTAATTGACTAACAATTTTAGAATTGTACTGGGAAAGAACACCACAGCCATGAATCATACATGAGTGAATTTGAGCCTCCAGATGAGGTCAGGTGAACCAACAAACTAACCTGTACTGTCCTTCTCTGTCAAATTGGCACAACAGTACGAAGTGAAGCCCGTTGTCCTTTGGATGTACACATCTTTTATGGAAGATGGCTTTTACACATTTGTCCATATTGACTTTACCAATTTTATTACTTTTGTTACATTCTCTGACAAAAAACATTAATATGTGTCCTTTAAATTCAGAAGAGTAAACTTTGCTGGATGTGGTGTGTTTTTGTCCTTTATGATCTAAGCTTCGTATCCCTGCTTTAAGAAGCAAACTGCAATGTAAATTGTAATTCATTATTATCATCATGTGTGAGCGTTGCAGCATTTTTCAAGCTTGAAGTTTCATATGTACATGAGTACAACAACATTAGAGAATATCTCCTGGAACAAATGCGTTTACTAAAACTACAATATTTGTTCACTCAAATGCTTGAGCCTTCAATCGGACTGACATTGGAAGAGAGGTTGTTCAAGTTCACCGGTGGCTGCTTTACAGATAAACAGTCATGGTTGTGTAATTGCTGCTCTTCTGTTGTTCGCAGCTGAAGCGCCTGAGTCCTGCAGTGGGTTTTGGAGGTGGCAGGAGTCAGCTGCTGGAGGAGGGCTCTCTGCCCCGGGACCTGCTGGAGTCTCCACAGAGCTGTGTGATTGATGTAACAGCAGCCAGCTCCCAGCCTCTGCTTCCTTCCTCCACCACAGAGTGGGCAAAGACTGTGAAGAGCATTGTTCAAAGGTTTGCACAAACTCCTGGTTTTCTGTAGAAAGGCCCTGAAGAGTGTGTTTTTGGCAATTTACTTGTCAATGTGATGATTTTTGAACATTCTAAAACTCTTTCTCTGACATTTCTCCTCTTTCCACTGACACAGAAAAGGCCTTCGAGTCATCCCAGAGTCTGAATTTGGTTTAGCTACAATCTATGCTTCATGTGACCAGTACTGCAATCCGTCCAGTCTGATACTAGACTCAGGTGAGTGACCACGCAGAAAAGCACTGATTCCTCTCTTTATTTTTCCATGTTTTTCCCTTCTGTATTATTTTTCTCTTGTCTTAACCTTTTTGTTTGATTTGTGTCCATCTGTGTTTATCGTTCAGAGTCAGTACCAAAAGTGAATCTGAGAATTCCCAGTGCCTCACTGTCACAGAGCGTGGCTGTGGATGAGACTGTGTTACCTGCAGCATCTCAGAACATCACAGCTTATGCAGTCAACACAGAGCCATCACAGAGGTACCGACAAACTCACAGACATCCCATCATGTGTTGAAGTTGTCCATATGTTCCATTATTCTGTTTGTTGTAGAAAGCATGTCTGATGTGTGTAATTTTATTTACTTATCAGGACAGAGCTGAGGGAAGTTACAGGGCTGACAGCGGTACAGGAGACTCCTGAGAAGCAAAACCAGAACACCAGTCAACTCTGTGGATCCAAAGCTGTAGCTCAGAAGATGGCCACCCAGTGCATCGTGGCTGATACAATGAGTCCATCGTTCAACACAGACACACAGAGGAGGAATCCTGAGTCCAAACGAACAGGTAGCTGTAGGAATGATCATAATACATTTGTAATGATGAACAACAGACACAGCATCTAGAGCTCCTCCTTCAGTGATAAATATGTTATTTCAAATGGGTTTTTAAGTTGCTCCTATACCAGTTACATAACAGCATTGATTAGGAAAATGTGTGCAATGTGGATCAGTCACATTCGTCCTATACTGATCCTTTAAATTAGGTCAGAGTATCAATACCAGTCTGGTGTATTGGATTGGTGCATCCCTATAAGCTATCTGGCTCCATTTGTCAGATTTGATTGTGTTTCAATTGTATTTTGATGTGATCTAGTATCTAACTCCTACCTGGTAAACAAGTAGTTTGAGTTTGTGTGAAATATTCTTATTCAGTAACTTCCGAGATGTAACATGATAAATAGTGAGCTTTAGAGGTGCTGGCAGGTGGGCAGATCCAGGCTAGCAGTTTCCCCGTTTTAAGTCTTTATGCTAAGCTAAGCTAACCCAATGCAGATGAGAGTGGTATCAGTCTTCTGATGTACCTCCCAGTAAGTAATTGTACTTCCCAAAATTTCAAACTGTCCCTTGAATTCACTTGTGATAGGAGCATCAGCTGAATGCCTGTAACAAATCAATAAGTCAATGTGTTTGCAGTTCCCGGCGCTGGCAGCAGTGGCCTTAGGTCCCTGCCATCAATTCCCAGGACCAACGGTGGCACAAAGACATTCCTACAGAGGCAGTCTCCTCAGAAACAAAAAAGCCCTGCACAAGCATCCCCACAGAAACAATCAACTCTGACCAGTTTCTTTCAACCAGTCAACAAGAAAAGGTAAAAGTTTGCTCCTCAGGCAGATTAAAGGACCAGATCAGTGATTTTACAGTGCACTAACTGCACAACTGCTTCACCCAATGGCAATAAACATACCTGACTGGCAACAGTCCTGGGACCCTAAACAGGAAGAGCATTGTAGAAGGAGGATGGATGCATCATTTTTACTCTGATGGATCCAACATTCAAGTTTCAAGTCTCAGCAAATTAATTTTCATATCATGGTGAAATCAAGAGGAAACAATGATACTCCAATTTCTATAAACTGTAGGCACATGCTCGGATCATTTCCAAAAATGGTTTGTTTCAAAATATATTTTTTTAAATTTTGCTGATAAGATAAAAATTTTAAGACTATTCCACATTTAGTATTATACTCTTATAAAATTGCTGGACTCACAATATCTTTTTTATTCCACACATCCTTCCTCCTCCTTGTCAAAATGTGACGCCTACATTACCCACAATGGAACCGACTGTAGACAGTTCAATCAGAGATGTGGGTGTGTTATGTTAGTAGAAGCTAATGTTTAGTAGTCTTTCCTGAAACCTGTAAACAGACTATAATGTCTAAAATCCAGTAGAATTTCCTTTTAACACAATACTAACATACTTTAAAATTTGAAATTTTTCATCCAAACATGTTTATGGTAGAAATTTTGTTGCACTGGCTCAAAGTCTATTCTTATGCATGCCTTTGTTCCATCCTATCATCAAGGCCTTTGGAGGACGAGTTCTCCGCTGTAATGTCAGAGCCAAAGAGGCCTGTGCTGGAATCATTCATCAGTGTACAGACACCAAACACCTCAATCACATCTAAAGAAACATACTCACGTTCAGACAGAGTCCCCGCAGTCGTATCCCAGACCCCACCGGAGTCAGCAGCGGATCTTTTTGCAGGACGATCAGAGGCTCAGTCAGACAGGGTCTCCCACACTATCCAGGAGGAGCCACGGAGCAGAAAGAGGAAGGAGATGGAAGCAGAGATACAGATGGACGAACTGGAATCTATCATGTCTGAGGATATGGATTGCTTTGATGAGCAACCCTCAAATTATCAAGTCCAGCAAGCACAACCAATAACGCACAGTTCAACTGAGAAGAAACCAGGTTTGAATGTTGCAGAGTCTTCAAGCAAGAGGCAACGGGTCCATCTGGAAGAACATGAAACCAACAAAACGTCACAGGTTTACCTTGCAAAAGAGTCCCATAATAAACACAGTCAGAAATCTGAACAGCATATTGTCTCCATCAAGACAGAACAGGTTGATCCTTCAGAATACAGGGCAACTTATCACAAATCCAACACTCCTCCAAAAGTGTCATCTGCCAGTAGGAATGAAAACATTGAGCCTTTTGGTGATGACGAGGCGTCTTTCATTGAGGTGAGAACTTACTGTCAGTTAAAACTGTCTCAGCACACACAATGTCTTTACTTCTCAGGTTTATATTCAGTCATGTTTCACTGTTACTGCACATTTTCAACGCTTGTGTTCCTGTAGGATTTAGAACTACTTAAAGGAGATATTTGCCAGCCTAAAGAAGAGGCTAAGACTCCTCTGAAACCTGTCAAACTCAAGCAGGAATTCCAAGTAAGTCCTGTGAAAAAGTTGTTCCTGTTATAGTTTTGTCTCCGTTCCTCTCTTTGATTAAGCTTAATTTTCTGACTGTACCTAAATGCTACATGCTTTTGTGTATTTGTGTAAATTAGCATGTCCAGTTTGCCATCACTCTAAAGCTCAGGACAGATGGGAAGCAGTGGATGCATCAAAGTCAGTAAATGCACCTACTGTTTCCTGAGAAAAGAGTGATGTTGCCCTCTTTATATGTCGTTTTTTCAGGAGTCAGAGATTGATGAAGATCTTCCCAAAAAGCTGGTGTTAGTGGAGTTTCGATCTCTCACTGTGACCGCAGCTCCCAAAACTAAACCACAGAAGATGACAAATGGCGGCTGTGCAAAGAACTTCAAATGTTTCCGCAAGGTTGGACATCAATGTATCATACACAACAGGATCACACAGTAGAGCCTCATTTGAAATTTAGCAACAGTGCTTAAATGAATTATAAAAGCTCCCTGTGGGCTCTGTAGTGTTGCATTCAGTTTAAATGCTTGGAGTTGCACTTATGCCACCAGATTTAGTCGAAATATTTTGTCCTCCGCTAATTATACCGCTCACCTTTTGAATGTGCCCTCATCCATGGGTAGCATATAAACAATCCAATTTAATGCCCTCAAGTAGATCATTAAAATCAAAATTTCCATTTGACGTCTTTCGTCTCCAAGCACACCAGTGATGCCTTTTTTTTTTCATAATATTGGCATAATTTGTGAGAAACACACCCACATTTGTATTAAGTCTCCAATGACAAAAACAGTCTGGCAAAATCAACTTGCAACCCCAACACAAAGAACACAAAACAAAGGCAAAGTTTTCCTCATGTACAGAATGCATCTCATTTCATTTATTCATATAAATTTGCTTGTGTGGCAGAATTGCGGGCCAGATAAAGAGGGCTCACCCCACGTCATTGGAGGGTCTGATCTGCTTGTTCACAACAGAGGCAAGAACTCAGAGCTGGATGAATGGCTGAAAGATGTAGCTGAGGTACTTGTGTCTACTATTGTCCCCCTGTCTCTCTTATCTGTCTGATCTGTCAGAGCCTTGGATGTATGATTGGATTCTGTGTTGCTTTCAGGAGGCGCGTCAGAGCAGACGGGACGAGTCTGTAGGAGATGACCTCTTTAGGTGAGAACCTCATTTTCTGTACGATATGTAGTTGTTAACCCCTTCACAGCTCCCTCAAAAGGTAGCTTTCTAGTATCTGAAGGCTTGTCACATATGATAGGTCAAGCTTCATCTTACCTCTGTTTTGTCTTTAGGAAGACATTTAACAAGGAAAAGAGTTGCTCATTCTTTCATATATCAAACTGATTTTGTCCAACATTAGTAATGAGATGAGATCTTCTTGCTGCGATAGTTTTGTTTCTCACCCATGTCCTGAAAAAGAAACAAGCCCTCAGCATCACTTACTCTTGTAGTAGTGAAGGTGGGGGTCATCCCAACTCATCAGTAAAGATCTTCATGTGTCCTAAATGTTTAACCTGATTTAAAGCTGGAAAACTTCCTCGAACACATGTATGAATAAATGATCAGTTTAATATTTACGAATCAGGCAAAAGTTCAAGTGTGTCTTTTGGACATTGAAATATGTGTAAATAAACCCCTTATATTACAGAATCTCTGGTACCAGACTTACTTGGTCCCTCATGCTAGTCAGTGTGGTAAAAGCGAGATTCTGTCTGTGCAGCCTCTGTCATTATAATCAAGTGCAGACAACATAATTAACTGAGAATTATGGATACGGGGGCCACTGTAGCCTCAGTCTAACCAATCAGAACGTAGTCATGCTTTCGTCACAGCGGTTGCCAGGGCAACAGAGGTGATGTAAGCTGCCGCCGCTGCTGCTGCCGTGTTTTCTTTGACTAAGCAGAAAAGAGACAGTCTGAGATTGATTTTGTGTGTGTGTGTCAAGGCCGAGCTGTTTGATCACTGAGTCATGCTCAGTCAGTCATGCGTGGCCGGGGAACAGACTCTGCTGCTAAGAAAACAGTCCGGTATTTTTTTTTTTTGGTAGGTCTAAACGAAGTTTCCAGACGCGGTTTATAGGAAGCCTGTTTGCTTTAAGCTGTTCAAACACTGTCCGTGTTTTACAGCGCTTAATTTGGGCTGTTTTTATTGTTTGTTCAAAATGCCTCTAAGGACATTGAGGAATGATCCATGAGGAATGTTAAAAGCCCATCCTGCCATGGACGGACCTATGAGATAAAATCTTGTGTGTGTCTGTGTGTGTGTTTAGGTACAACCCCACCAAACTAACCAAGAGAAGATGAAATGCCTTCATCTTGGCATCCTAGAGAGGGAATTCAATTCCAGATCCAGGAAGCATGTCACACTCCTTCAACACAGTATAAAAAGGATTCCAGAAATAAATTCACAGATAATTCTCAACGTCTGTATTTCAATTCAAGAGTTAAATGCTTCATAACTGCTAAAATGATCAGAAATGTTTGTCAATGTTTTGTTCTTGTTTCTTCCTGTTCTGTCTATTAATGTCTACGTTAATCAAGCCACTGACAGAAAGCAATGTAACACAAAAGTCTCATGTTCAGAGATGTTTCTCAAAGTTTTTATTTGTCAGTAATAAAAAATGCGGCATACAAAACATTAAAAACTCTTCAATTGTACAAGAGAGCATTAAAACTCTACATGCTGAAAGCAGCTATTTCTTTATTTTGAAGTTAAGACCAAATGTGTTCCCTGGTTTTAGCTGAACTAGAAACTTAAAAGGGATTCAAGTTGCTTTTTTTTTTTTCTTTTGAAGCGCTCTACGATGAGCCAACCCTACAGGCACTTTTACAGATCTGAAACTGTTCAGATAAGTTGTAGTCACACCAAAATATCTATGGGCCATTCTGTGCAGATGGTAGAACCCCACCTGCCCATTCATATTCAAGGCAAGTGCCATGTATGAGTTGAGAGTCGACTCAGAATTCAGCATGAATTGTGCAGTAATAAAAGTCATTTTTCATGGGCAGCCAAATGCCAACAGGAAGAAGGAGACTGGATTTTAAACACAGTTCTTTCTCTATAGCAATGTGATTGTTACTTTGTATAAAAGCAAATTTTCTACCACTACTTGCAAATTGCTTTCTTAATTCCATACAAATCTGTACTAAAATGTTAAGTATATGGATGGACACACAGTAAATCTGTCGGTGCTTTTTTTAAGCAAGCAGATTGCTCTTAGAGCTGACAGCGGTGGACAATTGTGTCCGATCTGGATGTTACAGGCTTATATTTTTTATCTTTCATTTGAGAAAATTCAAAACAATAATGAGAGTTTGCTCCACTTTTGAGTCACCCAGTCTCCTCTGCAGTCCTTTAATGTACTGGCTTAAAATGCTTCCAAGTCTGCCCTCATAGCACTTCTCTGTCTTCACAGCAGCTGCTGCTAGGCAATGGTTCATGCCTGCATGCATATATTGAATATTTATATCAAAACAAGTCAGTGAAAAAAGCATCAAGGAATAATTCAGCTGAAATTCAATATTTAACACAAGTAACAACATTTTCACTAGTTAGCTGTTATATGATAACCAAAACTTATACAGCAATGTGTTAAACTACTTTGTTAGTGGAAAAAGTAATGTGACTACAGTAAGGTGTTATTAGTAATACATTACCCCTAACACTGACTCTGACTATCATATTGTATTGAAGGGTGCAGGAGGAAAAAAAATCCCTACACAGGGATCAAAGTTTCACATCACAATAAACAAACCATGAGCTGTGTGTGAGCGGCACACAAAAGAATAATGCATATGGCATAACACTGCAGACGGTGTTTAAATGACTGAAAGGAGGGAAAATAAAGCGTTAATGAAGAATAGATTGCTACTGTCACTGCTCACAACCTGCCTAAACTGTTATTTGGCACTTTACAAAACAATATTGGCTATTTACTGTGAAGCTCTAGTAGAAAATGGAAGAAGAATTTTATATAGAAACACATGTAGAGTTGGGCAATATGTGAGAAAAACAAACAAGCAAATAGAAAGAGCTGTGGGTGAAGTCTAACTTGGCAATTGCTATGTAGTGTTAAATTAACAAAATTGTGTGCTTCTCAATTTTAAGAGAAACCTATTAGATTTGCTAAAAATGTAAAAATAACTTATTTGGATGTTATGATTGTAAAGATGGGTATTCTGCAAGTGTGCTCTTCTGTTTTAAAGCCCCTTCTCTTCATGTGTATTTATATGAGCTTAGATTCAGATTAACTGGCACTGACTGGACCAAATTACAGGAAAATTTGCATTAAAGTTGTAATCAAGGAATCTAGACAAAGGGATTATGAAGGGAAGAATTGTATTACTTTTTCAATATATTCCGGTCATGTTATAATTGCCGTTTATTAAGTTAAGTTGGTGTTTCTCCTCTTATTTAATTTTCTACAAATCACATTTGCCGCTAACGAAACCTCTCAGGAACACCATGGCCATCATATTTTGTCTAAATTTATCAATGTGGGGTAACACAATTTAAGGTGTGGGTTAATTTGATCAGAAGTTTCCATGTCTCAGAACTGGGAGTGGCAGAAACCTTCACAATATTTCTGGGAAATGAAACCTAGTAAATAAAAAAACATTATCAACAGGATAAGGATGATGTGGATTTAGTCTCTTTTGCAATGAAGTCTGTTGTTGCTCTGGATGTTAATCAAAAATAAAAACTGCTAAAATTTTCACTGTACCTATCTGAAGATGTTCATACTGTATGGAAATAATAATTAAAAAAAGAATATAAACACCACAATGATCCATTAATGACCATATCTTTTGCCAGGATACTTGAATGCAAAAAAAAAATTAGCAATGGTTGCCCAAGAATACATTCAGATCTGCAAGTGAAGGTATTTGCATAGAAAGCCTTTCAGAAGCACTATAACCAAAGCAGCAACTCTTTTAGGTATATGGCTCCAACTACCTACAATAGCAGCTAAACGAAGAATCCTCTGCAGTTAAAAAAAAAAAAAAAAAAAAAAAAAAGGTAGGCTCAGAATAACCAGGAACATAAAAATTGTTCAGCCATAAACTTGTTGGGTCACTGAGATCTGAGATAAATCTTGTGCGTGTTCACTATTGCAAACACACACCACTTGGGGTTGTATTACTTAGACATCAGATGATCGTAACTCTGTAAGTGGGACTACAGATTGTTCTGCCAGTCTCCATCACTTAAACAACTATAGCTATACGTTGCGTGGAGACAGACTGCAGGGGCATCTACTTTTAAGTGTTCCCTCTCCTAAAGGCTAGGCTAAATTAAAACTAAAAAAATAAAGAAAGTGTGATACAACAGCAATTAATTGTTGTTAGTAAATGGATTGAAAGACATATGGTGAACGAATAAATAACCCTGATGAAAATAAGGTCCCATTCAGTTTTGAGGTTACAGATTGACTAGAAAACATTGGCACACGGTAGCTTGGACTTCTAGGGACTTCATATGAAGTCAGACAAAACTCTGGAAAGCTGTCTTTTGTTTCTTTAGAAACTAATTGGTGTACATCCATTGTCTTTTTGGTCTCAGAAAGTTGTAAAAATGCCTTAGCTTTGATGAGAAAATACTGCATTAATGAGTAAAACATATTAAAACTCTTGTTTCCCCCTCCCCCATTCACATCAGTTGGTAAGCGCTCTTGAAATTTGTGCCCAAGGACACAACATTTACTGCTCATACTGATCATATTTTCAGATGAAGTTATTCCCTCCATTGCTGATGAGCTTCCCTTTCTTCTTGAGTCTCTTCAGCAGGCAGGAGGCGATGCCTAAAGCGCCACCCTTCAAAAAGCGAACAAAGTTGTCTCCTACCAGCGGGCCCATGGCAAACAGACCTGGCTCCTTGGTACACTCGAAAGTGTAGGGGTGGATGTCAATGGGGTTCTGCTTGCAGGAGACGGGTTTTGTCGGATCCTGACCCAGATACTGGCCCTGCCCCTTCAAGAAAAACAAGTTTGGGTTGGTCCCAATCAACACTAGGGCCATGGAGATCTTGAATGCCTTGAGGGAGTTATTCCCCTGCAGCAAACACTTCATGTCAGACTGGAAGGACACCACACAGTGTTCGGCGAAACTGGTGTAGTCAGGAAACAGACTGACACTGGCATTACCAGCCATGTTACCTGTGGCAAGTTGGGGCTTTGGGCACATCTTGGCACACACTGAAGAGGCAATACTAGCTGCCTGGGGCCTGTTTGAAGCAGAGGAGGGAGTCACGTTTGTGTAGGTCTGAGAGCACATCATGTTGTAGACTTTGTGGTACTCTGGGTACAGGGTCTTGGGCAGCTGTTTGAAGATGAGGTCTGGGTCGTCTACGCTCTTACGAAAGACATGCAGCACTCTAATGTTGCTGTGACAGGCACACAGAACTGCATCTGCGGCGCTTAAACCGGCACCTACGATTAACACTGGATCAGAGTTCATATCAAGTTTTCTCCGGCTTATGGCCAAACCCAGGTCTGAGATGCTGTGGAATACAAACGGTAGGTCCTCTCCCTCTATACCTAATCGTACCGGTGAATCAGATGCACCAGTGGCCAGAACTACATTCTCAGCAAACAGAGAGAAGGGGACATGAGTATCGTTCTGCACCTGCTGATACCCCCTTACTTCCCAGAGAGCCCCACCTCCTCCATTGCTTAGACACTCAACTCCATTTCCCTCAAAACCTTCATTCCCACCATCTCCCACCCCTCCATCTTGTTGATCAGTGTGCCCATTTTCCAGACCTTCCCCCTCATGCCCCCGGCAGAGTTTCTGAACAGAGGTCACGTAGGTGTTGTCAACAAAATTCTTTTGGAGGCCCTTTAGCTTCACATAGTTACGGTAATAGGATGAGATCTCCTCTGGGGTAGCTCTATCACTGGTTACATCCCTGGAGAGAAGAGAGAGACGATGAGAAAAGATAAAACACAGAATGAAAATGAGACTTGAGCCATGTCTTTGCTGTCCGCTCTCAGTACCTGCGTTTCCCGTTGGTCAAATCTCTGTAGTTAACCCCAGGAAGCTCCATCCAGATGCCAAGACTAATAGTCAGCATGGATCCTTCCATTGCCTGAGGAGAGAAAAGAAGGGTAGAGGAAAATGCAGTGTCAGAGAAAGACAAAAACAAAGGAATTGACAGAAAATGTGCATCTTTACGAGGCTGTTGCAGATTAAATGTGGCTTACATGCCAGGCCCCTCCTGGTGTTGCCCTCCCCAGCACCAGGTGCGGGATGTGCTGCTGCTTGTCCCTCCTCCACTGAAGGACAGGAGGGAACTCATAGCCAAAGTCAGCATTGGGGTGCAGTAGTGTGTCAAAAAGCACAGCCACAGGGTTCCTTGACCTCCCCTCGAGACCTTCACTCAGATATTCCAGATCCTGCAACAATATAAGTGCATATCATGACACACCTGACTGACTGTGATAATCTGTACAAGGCATTTGTAGGTCTTTTTATTTTTACCTGTTCAGTGATGGGTAGGTGCTTGGTCTCCTGCAGTTTCCTGTACAGTATCGGGTTTGGGTGGACAGTTGCCGTGTCTAGATACGGCTTGTATCCACTCAGCAGGTAGGACAGACAAATACCTGATGGCCCGTTGCCTAAAAACAGACCCAGGTTTGGGGGGATGGTGGATTAGCATCACAAAAGAAGTGAGCAGCATTATGCTTTTAAGATTAGGGCCAAGCTGGAGGAACAATGTTAACAATTTACCTATGATGACCACAGGGACAGTGGATGGGTGCTCTTGTGGCAGAGTGGTCTCTTCCAGAAGAGGCATGGCTGCAGCCTGGGCCAGAGCCGGCACTGAGGAGGAACGACAGAAATGTGAAGAAAGTTCCAGACGTTTCTGTAGCCATCCATTTGATATTCAACTAAAAGCAGAGGCCCATTTGTGCTTTGTGGCCCCTATGCTTCTGTGTTTCTGGGTCAGATTATATGAACAGGTTCAAACCGGCTTGCTGTCTTTGTGTCTGCCAATGTTGTTGTTGTCTCATGTTAGCTTAGATCCTGTCTCCATCCACTATCATCAGCTGACTCAAACACACACACACTGAACAGGGGGAAAAACTTTTATTCATCCTGTTATTGTGCTTCCACACACAGCCATGACCCTCCCTGTCTGTCTGGGGCTACACACACACGTGGAAACATCCCACCACAACACAACGTGCCCCCAGCTTTTCTCTATGCCGTCCCGCCAACGTCCACACACCCCCTGTCCTATCAAACACGGCCCGCGGCGAGACTAGCCTCTGTTAACCCCAGTGTCGCTTCCCAAACAAAAGGGAGTTCTAATCAGATTTATGTAGGCTTGGGTCTGTTGTGAAACGTTGCCGTTGAGCATGTGTAGTGTGTGTTTGTGTGTTACACGACAGTGCCATTGTGTGCCCGCCGGGCAGCAAATCCCCCCTGATCACTCCTCCGAGTGGGCCCTAATCCCACTGGGCCTGTTTATGTCTTTACCTCCCCTTTCAACAGCAACAGGGTGAGAATGTGGTCCTGGCATGCTGACAGACCAAACCATCAGAGCTCCTCCTCCTCTCATACCCACCAGCCATCCACCGCCGCCGCCACCACACACACTCACAGACACTCCCGCCAAAATGTTACCCAACAGCAACAGCAAGCGGTGCCCACTTGCCCCAGTTTCATACGAACCAAAACACTGCCCACACTGCCTTTGTCTTACACCCCAAAACTCTGGCTCACTTCCCTCAAAACTCCCATGTCTCTCTGCTGCCAATACAGTCCGCCTCATTTCACGGGCACCCCTCTCTACCTCCCTCCCCCTGTCTGTGACCTGTGTCTGTGGGCCAACCAGTTGTCTTTGGTCGTCGGCTTGTTTACCCTTTTCAATGAAAGCAGTGGGATTCCACACATTGCCTGCCCTGTTTGGAGAATGTCGTGCCCCCAGTTGGCAAGCTGGTCTTTCCATGCCACTGGTCAGTCTGACAAAACCCCACAGTGTTTACAGTCATAAAAGAGGATTTTTTGCTAGAACTTTTACTTTTCCGTCCTTTGGATCAGTGCATACCAAACTGAGTCCCTTACTGTAAGTGGATTTCAGCGGATCAGATTTTAATGTAATTTAAGATTAGTGTTATTTTTCCACCAGTAGAACAAAGAACAGATCAAAATATCTTTGACAAAACAGACGTATTTAGTTCAACAAGAAAGTTCATTCTAGACCAAGAGACAGGGTTTACAACAGAACGATCCCAATTTAAAGGTCCATTTCGGAGCTTTCAGGAGCTTTTAACTGCATCTCACATGTTAACCAGCATATGGCGTATGATTATATAACCACACAGCAGCATGTAGTGTCTGTTTAAGATGGATATTCAGTGGCCTGAAAATGCAAACTCAGCCTTGCCAGGTGTAAATACTATTTTCTACGGTGCTGTTCTGTTGTTGCATCATTTGCTGCTAACACCTGTTTCACCACACAGTTCTGTATATCTGAGATTAAATAGAAAGAGTAAGTACTGAGAGTAAATAATTAGCCTAGGTCTGTGTGCTTTATTTACTCTATATTTGACATTTAATCAAACTATGACTCAAAAATATCTAAATAAAGTAATAAAGCAATAAAGTTCGAATTGCTTTACCTGAGAGAAAAAAAACTCTAAATGTGTTTTGAAATTCAGAGAATAAAAACACAATAGCCTACACCCTCAGCTCAAAATATGATGTTAATAGTAATGTTAACTTCAGGGTTGTTATTCATTCGTGGTTTATTGTACTGTCTTGCTGCCCTTTCAGGCGCCTACATGTGCAGCATGTGTGTAGAGGATGAAGCATACTTTTCTAGAACACAGTGTACTGAGTATTGTGGACTATGTGTGGCAAACAAATAACACTTACATGTCTTTTAACCTCTAGTTTGGTCTACACAATGACAAAATCTACTTTTTGAAATCCACCCCCTTTTTTTGCTGTTTTTGGAGACAATGCTGAAAAGACATGCATTTAAATCAGGATTGCTTTCTGACCTATTACAGGCTCAACTACAGCTTCATCTAATTTGCACAAAGCCTCCTGCAGGTCAGTTACAAAATTAGGTTCACTTTAACCAAAGCACTTGATTATATATATAAAAATGTGGATGATGCTGCAGCACAAGCAACGGAATGATGTAACAGCCTGTTTCCCCATCACACACTTCATCATCATCATCATCATCATCATGGACCCACAGGCTTCAAACCTCCCACTTAGACTCCTGACTCCTGCAGCATGCATCCAATGAGGCACAAGGAGCACATGCGACACCATCACTGCCACATCATGTAGGTCACTCACACACACACACACACGGTCCAGAACCGGATCTCTTACCGGGTTGTGTTTCTCTCTGTCTCCCAGTCGCCTCCTGTTATCACGACCCACGGCAACGTTTCTCACCGTATAAATAGGCAGACACCGGTGGGAGGACCCTGTCGACTGTCCGGGGTCTGCACGAGATAATCAGCCAGCCTCTCTGCCGTCATCACTCACACATACACATACACACACACACACACACACACACACACACACACACACACACACACACACACACACTTACCTCCGTGCGGTTCAGTCCGCGCAGGCCTGGTTTATTCAGGTCTGATCAGCCTGCAAATGTCGTCTGAGAGGGTGATCTCCTCTGTGTCTTCAGTGTGTGTGTGTGAGACACAAACCGGGTCCTGCGTTTGCTTTAGTCGTCACGTGCGCCTCCGTGCACCGGCAACTCGAAGCGCGTGCACAGTGACGGAAGAGAGAGGAAGATGAGGACTGAGCATCCTCCTCACAGCGCCGCCGACTCTCTGCTGCCCACCGAGCACAGTGTGTTCACACAAATACATCTTACCAGGACGAGCTGAACAACAACCAGGAGGATGCTTTGTTATTTCTGGCTGTATAGAAATAAACAAAGTCCTGCTATGCTCTCCTATAAAACACAATGTAAAAGTGTTGGACAGAATTTATAATATTAAATATATACTTTAATATGAGTGAGACTAAAGCTAAAAAAATATCCAAGTGGTGGCGCTAGAGAAAGGTCGATCCATATAGTGCATCCTCAGGAGAGCATAAATGTGCTCACTAAACTTCAAAAACCTAACACCTAGTTTATTCTTTCATCCAGGCTCTTTCTGTTTTTTGTTTTTTTTTAACTGTATTTATTTGCTTCAAACAACATGTTGTACGTTAATGCTATGCCCCAATCTCTGTCTTCATCAACCTTTCTTCTGTTGTTTTATTTAAAGCAATACAGTGAAGTTAGGCCAGAGACAGTTTTCCACATTGAGGACCATTAATTTACTAACTAACTAAATATTGGCCATATAGTCATGAGTACAATTTGTCTATATAAGGAGGAGAGCACAAAGTCATTTTGATCTGTTTTCCACTTGACAAGTTTACCCATTCTTGTTTGATTTTCATATTTTGAAACTGACAAAATTAGATACTTCATTTTGATTTCGTGTGGTGTGTCTCCATAGCTAGATCAGCTGCATATACATAATTTATAATCAATAAATTTAAATATATCATATATGGAGAACGTCTAGTTAATATTTGGGATTACACAAGTACTGATGAACTATTCCTGTTTTTGCAGGAGCTACAACTTCATGTTTTATTGCTCTAATTCTTTGTGCATATGTCAAAACCAGCAGTCTGTGTGAGGAGTGCTGGACCAGAGACTCAGCAGCTGTCATTCAGCCCTGCGGAGTCCCGCCTCCTTGGGTCATGAGCCAATGAGCTGAGAGAAAACACCGCTTCCGGTCCTTCATACAAACACACGTGAACTAGCCGCTAGCTCAGTCAACAGCACAAAAGTGGCTATAAACGTCACTGACGATGGTCCAGTTCAGTAGAATCTGCCTCAGGAAGGTGAGTACTGTAGCAGACCCGATTTTAATCTCATGAAAACAATTTAATCGGCGGTTTACATACAGTTGTAATGGTGACATTGGCTGGCATGCTAACTGTAAGCTAGCTGTGTTGCAGGCTCTTGCTAACTACTGTCAAAACATCAACATTGACAGACTTGGTCAGAAGCTCAGACACTGTTATGATTTAATCTAAAGCACTTTCAGGACCAGTGTTGCCTCTAAAGTTAAGCATGCAATTAAAAGCTCGAGAAAAGGCTAATACTTGGACCTTGATTTGGGTTTGTTATGTATAGTAGGAGTATGATAAATTACACTTCCAAGTTTCCCATTACACAATTTGACCTTCTTTTAAAAATTGTAGTGGTTATGGTGGTCAATAATTCCCTCAACTCTATGAAAACGGTCTTTGACATTCTCACTTTGACAGGCTGTGTTGATAAAAACATCATGTACCCCTCTGAGGTGTAGTTGTATGGCTTTAGCCAGAAGAAGTTACATTTTGAATCTCACTTAATCTGAATCTCACTGTAATGTCTCACTGTCTTTTCTGCCTTCTGCAGTATGGAAACTTTGTGGATAACCTTCGCCTGTACGTTCGTGGAGGCAGCGGGGGCATGGGTTTACCCCGTCTTGGGGGACAGGGAGGAAACGGGGGAGATGTTTGGGTGGTGGCTTCAAAGAACATGACCTTAAAGAGGATCAAGGACAAGTACCCCGAGAAACGTTTCATAGGTGGAGCAGGAGCCAACAGCAGGTTTGCTCCCACACATACAACCTTAAACTTAATTTCAAGTGCCAAGTCAGAATATTTATTCACTAATCATTGACATAATTTCAAAGATCCTCAGACATGTTGTATTATAGATTCCTGTTAGTCACAGCTCTATTGTGTATTAAATGTGGTTGAATTTTATTTATGGACAGTGTCCGAGCACTGAAAGGAGAGAGGGGGACAGACAGTGAGATCTTGGCTCCAGTTGGTATCACAGTTACCACTGATGATGGAAAAATACTTGGTATGTCAAACATCTTTTGCAATATCCCTTTTTTTTTTTTTTTTTTCTTAGTGGTCGGAGATACAGTGTCATTACACTCTATCTGTGTCAACACAAACTCAACATTGAGGTTTCATTTGAAATGTAAGAAAGGAGGAACATGAGGTTGTGTGTTTATGGGTTAAGTCCATAATTTGTGTCATACCATGAGCATCAGTAATGAAATGGGAGTGACGTAGCTAACTGGGTTAAATCTGTTGCAGTAAGAACATGGCCTCTTATTATTTTCAACCACTCTTCCGCCAAGGTGACCTGAATACTGAGGATGATCGTCTGATGGTGGCAAAAGGAGGAACTGGAGGCTCCTTGCACTCTGAGTTCCAGCCCAGTAAGGGCCAGGTTAAACACATCAGACTGGACCTCAAACTTATCGCCGACCTGGGCCTTGTTGGGTGACAGCAGAAACACACATGAAAACGTTGATTAATTTCAGCTGAGACTCAAATATTTCTCTACATATCTGATGTTCTTGTTTTGTTTCACCATCAGATTCCCGAACGCAGGAAAGTCCTCTCTCCTGACAGCCATGTCTAATGCCACACCCAAGATTGCCAGCTATGCTTGTGAGTACATCAGACTACACACAGGCACAGGCTTTGCGTTCTTGTTTGTGCATTTTTTCTGTCTGAGTTGAATAATTCTTCGGGTCAGTATGCTGTGACCCTTTTTCCCCTAAATGTTTTTGTTATTTCACAGTCACAACCATGAAGCCGGAGATTGGCAAACTGATGTACAAAGATTACAAGCAGGTGTGGGAATGCATGTTATTGTATTGTCCTTTAACTGTAAATTGAATTGTTTCTTTTTAAGTGGTTTTCCCTCAGTGAGTGTTGATGTTCTGATCTTTTTTCTAATTTTGCATAGATTTCTGTTGCTGACCTCCCAGGTCTGATTGAGGGAGCTCACATCAACAAAGGCATGGGCCACAAGTTCCTAAAGCATGTGGAGAGGACCAAGCAGCTGCTGTTTGTGGTGTGTAATGGAAGTGACAGGAAGCACATAAGATAAGCCTTTATTCGTCCCACAGCGGGGAAATTCACAAATTCACATGCACTGAGACCTACATATATGCTTGAATGTGTTCAGAGTATTCAGTTGAAAATTGTCTGTGATGATGATGACAGAGTTTCATGTTTCTGGCTGCAGGTGGATGTTTGCGGTTTCCAGCTGGCAAGTACAACACAATTTAGGTCGGCCTTTGATGCTGTTCAACTCCTCACCAAGGTGAGACTGATGATATGGAAGACTTTTTGTTCTCTTCATCATTCTTCTCTTTGACTGTGTCTTCTTTATCCTGTCCTTCTCCTCCTCATCATCTCACCACGACTTCAAGGAGTTGGAGTTATACAAAGAGGAGCTTGTATCAAAGCCTGCTTTGCTGGTGGTGAATAAGATGGACCTGCCTGAAGCTGAGGACAAACTAATAGAGCTAAAGGAGCAACTACAAAACCCAGATGGTAAGTTGGATTCCTTGTCTTTATAATTTTCAAATTCAGTTCAAATTACAATGCAAATGAAGTTATGTATTTAAACGCTTGACACTTTGATTAATGCTACTAAGATTTGAGTATCTGCCATTTAGAGGTGAAGTGTCATATTCAGGATTGAAGAATGGAAATTAGCAGTAGATGCAAAAGCAGAATTCATAAGCTCATTTCATTTTAGCTCAAAGCATCATTATGTAGCTGCAAAAACGCCCCACAATGATTACCACCATGCTTCACTCAGTGGAAAGGTCCCCTCTCATAATGTACAACAAGCATCTTTGAAAGGCTGCAGTTCGGATATCAAAAAATGATGATGATGGTTATGTGGAAGCTCATCTGTCCTGACTGCACCTACAGGCAACAGAATTTACTAAACAAGATTGAATATATGAGATATTTCATTGAATTTGTCCCATAACACCATTGCTGGGGCCTCCAGGCTCTGGGTGGAGACATGAGTAAATGCTTAAACAAGATTTAAAAAAATAAACAGTTGGTGCCAAATCATACTTAAGGTGCTCCCTGCAAAGAAAAAAGATTTAGTCAGCTGCTCTTTGTATAAGTTTATAACATGAGCCAGGAAAAACTAAAGCAAATTTTTCCTTAAGCACCTAGTTGTAAGACACAAAAACAATCTCAGTGGAAAAATTGTATTAAGGCTAACATGCTAAATGCTATCCAATCTGGATAATTTATTATTTCATTAACAAAATTGGATTTTCCTTTCCTTGAATACATCTGACCTTTTCTACATGGGGATAATTTGTAGCTGCCTGTGAGGTGGAGGCAGAGGGCAGTCAGCCTCCTACCAATTTCGATGAAGATAGGCAAAAATAAAACTTGAAATTGGCATATATCAATAACAAAGGTGCAGCATTTGACATGCATACAAAGATTCACAACCATTTTTGTTGCCTGTGACATGTTAACAGGACAATAATACAATCCTTGTATTGTTAAGTTTTCAACATTCATTCTGTTATTCCTTCCTGCAGAGTTCTGTGATCAGTTGCCTGATGGCATGATACCGAAGAACTATATGACGTTCAGACATGTGGTTCCTGTCTCTGCCACCACTGGGTTTGGTATTGATCATTTGAAAAGTTGCATCCGAGAATCGCTTGATGAAGATGCAGAAATGGCAGCTAAAGCCGTCCATCAAGAAAGACTGCAGGCACTGAGGCACCACTGACACAAGCCTTTGTGAAAGACATGGACATGTCGCACATTTCAGTGGAACCTTCAGAGTGTGATGACAGATGAGTCTCATTCTGTCTGCCAAAAAAAAAAAAAATCAAACTGGTTGAACTTTAATGGCAGGAACACATCATCCACTGATGATGCCCAGACAAACTTTGACAACAGAAACTATATGTTGTCAGTGCAGACCTGCCCATTGAAGTGATGGAGAGTGACTTTCTCACTGTCACAGTCGAAACATCCAGTGTTACGAGGCTCCACGAGTTCCCGAATTTCCCCTATGGGGGATCAATAAAGAAATGTCTTATCTTTTCTTTCAGCTTGAGCTGAACCATGTTTGAATAGTCGCTTGTTTGGTCTGTTATCTAAATCTAAGACACTGTTGCATTAACAGGGTCCACATCTATTCAGAAATTACACATTGCAAAAAGTCAGTTTGAACAACAAATGGATTTCATCACTTACCTGTGAAAGGATGTTGGTTAAGAAAGGCAGCTTTAGTGCCAGGTGCATTAAATTATACAGGTGCATTTGTACCAACCGGTTTCTTTTCTGTTTCATCCTGTTGCTCACGAAGATTAAGATTGTATTTATTTTTATTGGTGTGTTGTTGGGATGCACTGATCCAACTTTTTCTCCCACGATAGTAATTCTGATGTTACAGCAGAGCATAATATCATCAAAGCAGTCATTTATATGTAAGGTAACATGAGGCCAGGGGTTACTGCACAAACAAGTGTCTGCAGCCTGTTGTGGCTGAATTTTCTGACATTGATAAAGAAACTATTTAGTGTTTGATCATTTACATCTGGCCGCTTCCTCTGAAAGGGTCAGTATCGGATCAGTGCATTTCAGGTGTGTTGCTCATGTACTATATTGTAATTCAAAGCAATTAATAAATGGAGTCAGTTTTCAAGTATACCTGTAATGTCTCTGTTCCTCTACAAGTTAGATGAAATGCTGACGTTAGTAGAAATGTTAGAATAGACAGACGTGTCGATGAAAGTTTTATTTTATATTAAATATATTACAATACTGAATGATTAAGAGGGAAAAAATAAGGGGATTGATTTTTGCATCATCAGTCTGTACAGCATACAGGCAAAATTAAAAAAGACAGCAACTGCAGTATTTAGATTTGAACTAGTACATGTGGGGTTTTCAAGGTTCCTGCAGCAGAGTGCTGAAGTGTCTGGCAGGATGGGACCACGTGGTCGAGAACTGGGTTGTTGGTGCGCCCCAGTACACGAATACATTCAAGTCTCTGGCCAGACAGAGACAGACAGCTCATCTGTGGGGACGTTTTGCCAGAGTTGTCCTGTTCAGATCTGTCCGTCCAACCAGCAGGCGGATACATAGCAGATAGGTTTGGCAGATTGACAGCTGTACAATCACGGAACTCACTGCAGCCTGCATGGTCCCATCCTTCGAGGAGAGTGCTCAGAATGTGCAATGTCCACGACACCAGGACAAATGTCTTGCTGTTGCACAGTATCATGATGTTAAAAATAGGACTCTGAGATAACGCTCTCCACAGACTTGGGTAGTCCAGGAAGATGACCAGGCCCCTAGACGCAGACCAATACTTTAAAGAAGACCAGGGCAAAGAAGAAAGCTCTGGTAGAAGGCAAATCATGAGCCCATACAGATCTCATTTACAACATTATGTGTGTCCAAAAGCTTATATGATACAGATTAGCACATGCCAGAGGAACGGTCGCTTCTATTGGCCCTGGGACAAACGTGTTTCAAAAAAAAAAAAAAAAACCTCAACATGTCTCCATTCAAACTCATCAACACACATAATTACAATAATGCACTTAATTACTGTTTGAATCGTTGCTGTACATAATGCTGAGAAAAAAGTGAACATTACAAAGGTACTTAATAAAAAAAGATACTAGTAGCAATATTAGTCCAATATCGTGAAGATCATATTACCTATACAGTCCTAATGCATACATGAATTACAAATGAGTGCCCACACCGAAACAAAAACAGTAAAATGACAAACAGGAGGCCTTAAGACAACACTTTCTACACAAGGTAGAGCACTGAGTTGTAACTGTACAGAGAACTTACTTCTGAGGGAGTGATATGGGATTCCAAATTCAACCTTAAACAGGTAAACTGGCAACGGTCGAAGCACAGAAACTCAATCATTTTAAAATGTTGTCCTGACATTTCAGGACAAATCGTGTTGCCCGTGTCAGACAAACCCATTTAGATAACAGCAGATGGGCAGTGAGGGAGAAAATGTCTTTCAGCGACATGCTCGTTTCCCGTTGATGATCTCACAAACAGTCTATCAGAGAAATAACTTAATTTGATATAGAACTGTCATGCTGTTGGTCTTCACAAGCTCAAACAGCAAGCACTGTACAGCATAGTTAATCATTTACAAGGCTAAATATCTCAGTCATCACAGCTAAATCCAAAATGCACATTTCAATCACAGTTTCCAGATTCTCGCCCGGTTGGGTCATCAAACCACACTCGCGCGACTGAATCCTTATTCTCACCTTCATCTCTCATCTCAAACGTCCAAATGTAGAATCAGGGGAAACTAAATACATATCAATATTATCAATGGGAAATTTCCGCATGAGTGAAAAGTGGCTATAACTACACCAAACACATCCCATTCGTTTCAGTCAGGAATGGCACATCAAACTATTTAAATGATCCTAAATAATACTCCTCAGCAGCCGCTTCAGCAGCATTCTCAATGTGCCACAGTCAACATTTCCATCAACACTTGCTCAGTCATTACTGGATGTTTTGATGGATGAAACCAGCGCCAAGGTAATATAAAAACACTTTTACATTCTGCTGTGGATGGAGAAAGCTATATAGGTCACAGTCACACAGGGAAAAAAAAGCCAGTGGGAGGGGGGGCAAAAAAAAAGAAAAAAAAAGAAAAAGAAACACAGAAGAACAAGTGTGAGGTCTCTACACTTATCTACAGAAATCCGCTTCTGTCCACAACACAATACAGCAGGAAGAGGAGAGGAGAGGCTCTCTTTCAAAATAAAAGCAAGAACATACTCTGTGTGTATTTTACTGTACATATTTACACACACGCACAAACAAACTGAGGGCAGGGAGAGCAGGGCCGGGGTCAGGTTGGGTCCATGTCGTGGGTTACGGCCTATAACTGGTGATACAATATGGGTGTTACCTATAGTGGAGAGAAAGCATATAAGCCTACAGAAGGTATAAAATCACTGCCCCCTCACATGCTTTCCTTTCAGATCAGACCACTGTTCTTCTCGTCTTTTCACTAGGAGGAGGTTGCCGATAAACAGGGTTGTCTCATGCATACAGTGTTGGAGTTTCTACAGTGATTCGCGTGCGTCAAAATGATCCAACAAATCCGGCGATGCAGTCGTGTGATGCAATGACCTGCTCCTGGCTCTGATGAGAGGAGCTCCTAACAACTCAGGGGAGGGGGGGAGGCAGCGGCGTTGGATGCGAGTATGACGAGAGCCGAGCTAAGGAGGATGAGGTTTGAGATTTTAGGAAAGGTCGGGTGGGGGTGGAGGGGTTTCCATAGGTGAGGCCTGAGCAGACGGGAACAGCTCAGTCTGAGCTCCAGCTGGTCTGGTGTGGATGCGGAGCCAGTTTCTCCGACGGCACTCTGCATTGTCTTGTACAGATCCACTGAATGACGCTCGGAGACGCTTGTACACACTTACTCACACACACCTTTTGCCTGTTTCCACTCCAGTGGGGGGGCTCTCTCTCTCTCTCTCTCTCTCTCTCTCTCTCACTCTCTCTTTCGCTTTAATCGCTTAGAGTCAATTTTGTTTCATTGTTGTGTTTTTCATTCATAGAAAAGGAGAGACAAGTGTAGTTCCTTAAGGTCTTTTGCGGAGTGGTTAATACGTCTGTTATATTGAAGTCTCCCACAGCTGAGGACACAAGCAGAAGAGAAAAGAGACAGGGATGACAAAATGAAAGAAAATACATTTTAATATTTGTCCACTTTTGGTCATTTAGTTCACGTTCTTATTGTTATTAATTGCCTTAGAAAGGTATTATCTTATTGTGATGGTACTGTGATAAGAAAAAGACAAAATAACATCAGCCTTCTCCTCATCATGATCCTCATTATGTTGAGTGTTCTAGCAACATTCAGTTCTGGGGCAAAAGATTTGATTCCTAACAACTTACATGAACATTAAGATACTCAGTGTTCCTTATGACCTGGTCTGTTTTGTGCAGACCAGTGCAGAATCTGTATTGACAATCATCAAGTCAAGTCATCACAGACACTGTTGTAACAATTAATTGATGAGCGGATTAAAAAAAAATCTTTTTTCAAGCACTAACATCACACATTTGCTGGATTCAGCTTTTTAAATTTGTGGCTGGTTTTGGGCTGTCTAATCAATTAACCATGAAGAAAATGTTGATTAATCAACAATGAAAATAATATTAAATTGCAGCCCTGGTGGTCAAATCAATGTTAAATGATGTCATGTGTTCCTGATACTTGCCCTGGCACTCTGCCTGTTGGCTTTCCTCTGGTCATCGGGGAGGGGGGGCATGGGGTACGGGTACCTCCTGCTGGATGCAATAGATCCTGTAGAGGAAGTGGGAGACTTGGCAGGGGATAGCGTCCTGAGGAAGAGAGGAAGTGACATTATCAAAATATTGCCTCTCATGTTCTGGTTGGTTTAGGATTAAGTTGGCCAAAGACACAGATGGATAAATGAGGCGAGTGATTCAGGAAGTAGAGCTAATGTTAGATCTGTGACTTTGGGCAACATCCTCCTTGAGCGGATCTAATTATTCAGTTTTCACCTTCCTACACAGAGAGGTCGATCTTAAAAGCTTTTACTGCTGTTCACCAAAAGATCATGTGTGACTATAGCTCAGCTTTTAGGGGCAACCTCTGTACACAGTATGTACCTCTGCACACAGCAGTGCACAGTTCCCAGCAGCGGTGTGGGCACAGTCATAGTTTCCTGCAACTCACATGTTTCACCTGCCACAGCATTACTGTTTCTATCATCAGCCACTGACACACAAAGCAGAATTTGCAGAAATTCACCTTTAGCTACTAGTAAAAAAAAAGTATGCAACTAAAGGTAACATCTGCTGTCAGCTGAGCCGCTGTGTACTCTTGGATCAGTTTGTGTCTGTGTGTGTGTGCGTGTGTGTGCGTGTGTTTCAATGAGGAATGCTGGGAGCAGTGAATGTGATGAGGTGACTGGGACGGCAGACCAGACCGGAGCTGGGTGACAACAACAGACTGAGAGAGTCAGAGGGAGAAGTCCTGTCCAGTGAAAAAGCCACAGAGAGCCCACCCCATGTCCAGTAGCTTGTTCACACCATCACCGTGTGGTCAGTTTCTATGTTAAAGGCTCTGAGCGCTACAGTGTCTATGAGCCGACTATGGAGGAATCAACTAAAGTACAAATGTCTAACGTAAAGTACAAATTTACTTTAGAGGGTACAACACCCTCTTTTCCTCTTTTAATAATGTTTTTTTTTAGGTTTTTGTATTTGTTGCATGTTATATAACTCTTTCTCTCCATTAAAAAGAGAAATTAGTTTTAGCTCTGAAGCCAGGGCCGATGTAAACCTCAACATCTCGCCAAACATTTGGAGTGTTTCTGTCCTTCAGTAGGTGTGATAACAGGGGGAGTGGCAGGAATGTGCTCCCAGACACAGTGAAGGTCTATAGATTACAGTGTTGACTGACTGTTTGGTGACGTTTAGCTTCTAGAAGTGAAGAAACGGTGCGTTGACATGGGACCGGCGCTCTACAGAGCCAATGGACTTCCTTGTTCTTGTCAAGGAAATCTTGCGGCTTGAGTGTGCGATTATCTATAGACCTTGGACACGATAGGAGTGGTGACCTTCAGTTTGTCACAGCAGCTCAGTGATGATGTCAGCGCGGCGCCCGAAACGTTCGGCTGGGCGGTGACATCATCACTGATGCGCCGATGTGAGGTCAGTGGGAGCGAGGGTGGGCCGACACACAGACACTCACTGACAACACCAAACAACATGCAGAGACAACAAGAGACTGAGGGGGAGAAGCAAAGAAGGGAATAAGGAGAAATTAGGAAGAACATGACCATATCATAACATTAGCACAGGCACTAAGAGCCAATATTAATACAATACAGCAGGATGATTTGCTGAGAAAGAAAAATCTGCAAAGAAAAGTGCAGCTGAAACAGAAATTACTCTTCACTCAAACTAAAAGGAAGAATGACATAAAATAGGAGATATTATAATGTAAAGCAGAAAAACCTGAATTTATTTTTTAATGCTCAGCAACAACCCCTTTTAGGAACTCCAGGTCACAACATGCCAGCTGTCAAGAACACTTTCTCTATAATATTACTGTTAAACGTCCAAAGAAAAAGACCTGATTGGAGCGAAATGTTTCCAAATCAAACCAAAAGTGAGGGGGTTTTTAGACAAGCGTGTGGGGTACAGGACATGGTCTGAGGCAATACCTAAGGTAAGGTCCTTGAGTGTTTCTATTCACATCTTCTACCCATTTAGTTACATCATAAAACTCTGTTTTGAAGCGAGGGGTTAAATACCTGTGGGAGGGGGAGGAGGGGGTGATGGACACAACACAAGGAAGGGGGAGAAGAGAGAAAAGGAAGGAAGGAAAGGAAATTTAAAAAGGACAAAATTTCCAGAAATAAGCAAGTGTTGACGGGGAGGGGAGAGAGGGAGAGGAAATATTTTAGGAAAGCAGAGCAGAGCAAAGATATCCTGAACAAACACCAAGATGCAATTGAGAAAATGGTGAGAAGATGGCGGACAGACCTGTGTGTGGTTTCGGCAACAACGGCACCATGAAAATCACAAACAACTGTGTCGCGTGTCACAGGCTCGCTTGCATATTGGTTACATGTCACGACATTCCAAGCAGTTAGCGTCCGGCCGCTCAGTCAGCAGCCTCATGCTTGTAACCAGAACAGGTGCACTGCAGACTAGTTCATATGCCAAGACCTTCAAACCCACAAACAAACAAACCGACACGGCAGGCTGGGTGGCAGCCGATGCACATGGTTCATTCACAGTCCAGAGACATATATGCAAACACTTTGTTCACAGGTAAATGTTGAGTTGAGTTTAAAAGATTTCACGAGCCAGACAAGAGCTGAGAGTTCACACTGCCGGAGACAACGTGAGCTCACCGTCTTGAGACTTGACGAGCTTGTGAGGCTCAGTGCAACATACTCTTTATACCTCTCTACTAAATACTAAATTTGAGGGAAAAGTTGTGTGGTGTTTTTCTTACTGTCAACAAATCTCATGGAAAGACAGACAATAAATTGATCCGACTAGAATGTAGTGTTTGTGAAGCCAAAGCCTGATATCAGTGACTCCTCTGTGCCATTGAGCCATTGTTCAAACACTATTAAAACACATAAAGGAGCCACATTACATTGACACACACTGTAGTTTATACAGAGTCTATTTCTGTCAATGCTGTAAATACTCTCTGACGCACCAATTGTGTATTAATGCACAGGTGGTAATAGTTCCCATCAATATGCTATTTGCTTTGCACTGCTTGAGGAACATTTGCTAAAAGCTGCTCCAGCTGTTTCATGAGATTATGCGCCTCTTATTTAGACCCATTTTTTATGATTTGCATCTTCAGTAGGAACGAATGGGTTTGAGGCTGAGTGTCGCAGAAAAGGAAGAAAGGTTACAAAGTGATGAGGGACTAAAACATTGTTTTATTTTTTTCATGGGATTTGTTGACATAAAAACATTAAATAAAGAATAACACTGGCTCTATCAAATGTCTGTTTTCCACCAGATCTTCTCTTCTATCTGCATCCCCCCATGTATAATGTTTATTGACCTCACAACATGACCAACTTGCCAGAAAAAGACTTACTCTGTAGAGTTAGAGCGAGCGCGGAACTTCTTTCCTTTCAGTTTCTTACGATTACCGCTGAGATTTCCTGGAGAGAAACAGAACGAAGAAACACACTTTAAACATACACATACAAAATTGCATGCAAAATATTTACTGGGAGACTGATATTTTGCGTAAGACTGAACATGTTCTGTATGAGTCAGGGTGTAAAGTATTTGATTCCCACAAAATTAGGAAAAAGGAGGCACTTATATTGACTTTAACAAAGGCTTCATGCAAGGTTTTATCTATATTAGTTGTAGATAAAATTCACTAGAATGGTTGAGAGAAGAGGTGATTTCTTGCCCTTTATTTTCTACAGGTGTGTTACCTTTTTCCTGCATTTGTTTTTCAGGGAAACAAACACATTGCAGCCCTTCCTTTTTGAGGCCCCTAAATAAAAGAGAAGCACAACTGTTTCCTCTTATCAATGAGCTGGGGGCTTGTGCGTTACCTTGCCATGAGTTGCTCCTCGGCCGCCCATTTTCACAGATGTCAGAGATGTGTTTGGCATCTGGAATTCTCTCACTCCATGAGTGGGATAGGCCATTAGATCTATACACACATGCACACGCACAAAAACAGCATGGACAGAATATCATCAGTACAACATCGTCCTATCAAGCTGCTACAAATCACTAAACACTACTCTGTTCCTGTTCCATTAGCGGAGACGAGGGAGAAGCTGATGTAAATGAAGGAGAATATGAAGATATCATCGCAGCAGATGGCAGCATTACGAGCCGTGAAACAATACCATGACAGCTGAATGTGACATGATATGAGAAAGCATTTTCTGCTCCATTCTCCGTTGGCAAAATGTTCATAATTTTGAACATTTGGCTCAATTAAAAAATGTTCACAGCAAAAGACGCATAAGCTATGATGGTAACAGAGCATGATATGAAGACACAAGAACATGCCAGTTATTTAGAGAACACAACACACACACACACAATCTGCCAGCGCATGAATGAGTGATGATGAGATGATGAGATGGCACACCTGAAGCCAAACAGTGAGATGTTCTGAGAAATGGATGGGATGGAGGGGGTGAAGGACAAGGTGCAAATCTGCAGGTGCGACAGGCAGGCTGACCTCTTCTTGGAGCTGCAGCCAGAGTTTGTGCTGACGCCCGGCGGCATGTCACTGTAAAATGAATCTGCATCTCCAGGCTTTGTTACATAGTCGCCTGGGGGCATTTGCCTGGAAATACAGGAGGATGCTTTTACATAGGACAAAACATTATTTCGGGGTTTTGTTTGTGTACATTAAAAAAGAACTATAACTGATAAAACACTAACACCAGAGCCTTGTCACGTGTAACCACTTTAAACACAACACATTGAAAAGTGAAAGTGAGCAAACCGGCAGAATCTTCGGTGAACCTCAGACTCAACGTAGCGTCTCTGCTTGTAGCTCCTGTAAGAAGTACAAATATCCTGAGTCCAGCAATAATATAACTTTTGTCAAATGTATTGCATAATATAAAGCAGTGATTTACAACCTTTGATGAAGCAATAACTTGACCCCTTGCCATTAGTTGCATGTTTATTGTAACCACTATAACCAAATGCAGTTTTGTTTTCTGGCTTTATTTTAAGGATTTTTAGAGGTCTGAAATAATTGCATAATTCACAAGAATAAAACAAAAAACATAAGTGTGTGCAGCAGAAACATGCTTTTTCTTTCCTATCTCCTGATTCACGGCTCCTGGTGGGGGCCCTTGCCAAACCTGATATAAAACATTATGCATGCAGGCTGGGACACTCACTTGTAACACCAGGCTGTAACAGCCAGAATGAGCGCCAGGAAGAGGATGGAGCCTACGATGGCCCCGATGATGATGTTGGTACTGGTGATACCTGAGACAGAGGAAGAGAGGAGAGCAGGGAGCCAAATGTGTGTTAATTGAATGTTCGTCTCTTGTTGCCTGAATCATGTGGACACAAGGGGATACACAAACCACAAAACACTGCAGCAGAACACAAAAACACAGTACATTTAGCAGGAAAAGTGTAAAAGGAGAACAAGGGGGACAAAATTGAAAACAACCAAACTGCTGTCACCCCTCAGCACGACTCTGAGGGGAACGTACATGTGCAGCAGGATTCCCATTCAGGAAGACAGTAAAAAAAACTGCTTATTTTTAAACTCAATGATAGAATTAACCGACCGAGGTGAGCTGAAGTTGGGGTGAGAGAGGAAGAGGACCAGGAAATGACATCAAAGACAGGACAAATACAATGAAAAGGAACTCAAATCTGACCTCAAGTCACTCCGTCAAAGACATCAGCCTGTCGACAAAGAATGAGTGTGAAAATAATGACAAACAAAAAGAATGACATGCATGGTTCAGTGAATACAAATGCAGCTGGTTTTAATGAGCAGACATGAAACTGACACGAGAGCTAAAATAATGAGAAATCCAACAAAGAAAGCAAAGAAAAAAAGCTTGAAGTATTTAACAGAACATTTGTGAATAGGAGGGATTTTAAAAGAACTGAAAGAGATGAAATGGGATGGAAAGATGTACAGTGGTGGAAAGCAGAGAAGAATGGATGGAGAAGAAGAGAAGAGGTGCAGATGTTGTGAGATGAGTGTGAGTAGAGGACAACAAACAGTGAAGCATTAACATCTCTACCTGAAACAGGCGCAGTGGGTCCTACTACAAGAGAACTGAGTGGAGATGTGGAGTTACAGTCCTCTCCTGCCCAGCCCAGGTAACACACACACTTCAGCTCACTGCTGCACACCTGGAACACCAAGACAGAAAAACACATTATTTGTCTCATAACTGTGATGATGACTATGATTTCAGGAATTTCCTTCGGGATCAATGAAGTTCTTATATTATGTCTCACATTGATTAAAATAATAGCAAGGATTAGCCTGATATCAGTTTAGGAAAGACTGATTATGATTCACATTTTTTAAGAGTTAAAATTTTATGCTGATACTGAAAAATAAAAACATATTATTAGATGATTCCCTTGTGACTAAAATACTTGAATAAACAAAAATGAATGCTGCACATCCTGTAAACAAAAAATATGCTACCGCCCTAAATATAATTCAACAGACCTAGTTTGAGCTTTGAGGGAATAATGCTAATGTTTTCAATTGTGTAGTTCATATGTTTAGTTATGTGTGTGTGAGTACCCCGTGTCCGGAGCAGACGGCCTTGTCAGTGGTCCCAGGGCAGGTGCTGAAGTTAAACTGTTGGATGGGGAGACATTTGTGATTGAAACAGATGCGGTCCGTCCCGCAGGCCGTCCCATCCTCGACGTATCCCAGGTCAGTGTCTCCATCGATCAGCACGTGAGCTCCACTGAACAACAAACACAGTGTTCAACGTGAGAAAGACTGTGCTGGAGTGGCATCCATTTATATTTGTTGATTTGGCTTTTTGGTTTTGAGTGTTTTACAAACTCGATGATGTGTACCTGCAGTCAAGAGAAGCACTGTGACGGGCTACTGAGAAAGAGGTCAGCCCTCCCTGCAGCTCTCCCAGTCGTGGGGCAGGTGAGATGTTAGAGCACAGCAGGTACCCACAGTGAACATCCCTGAAATACAAGGATGCCATCAACGGTGACAGAGAGCAAAACATGACGATAACAGAAGTGCACATGGTTCAGAAAGGACTGGCTCACTGTTTGTTGCACTGGATCCAGGTGTCTTTGTCCTTCCCGCAGTTGCCTTTCTCCGTCCCTTCGATGTTTAACTTCTCATAACAGAACTTGTCAGCTGCTGTTGCCTCTGAGGGAGACGCAACAAAACGCAGTGAACACTAAGACCTGCGTGTTGAGTCCTAGAAGATGCATGTGGTCTCTTCAAATTTGTCTATATAAATTTGATTTGCACAGATAAATATTACACTTACTCTCTCCCCAAATGTATTTGCACTGCCTGTCTTTGGTTTTGCACCTTCCATTGAAGCAGCGACCCTGCAGAGAGAAACAGAGTCTCAAAAAACATCACCTGTGCAGAAAAGGCCCTTCTTTCTTAAATGTAAAATTTAGTGAGATCCAACAAGCATTTCACTCGCCTGGTCCTTTTCACACGTGTAGCCGTCCATCTTGTGCACATTTGGTGGGCACTGAAGAAAACACAATAACACTCAGAGATGCTGCCATATAGTTTATGGGTTAATATTTAGTTTGGAGCTCCAGTGTGGGGAAGCTCATGCTCACCTGGCTGGAGTTGCCTGTGCAGTTTTCTGGGATGTCACAGTCATTCACTGCATCTCTGCAGACAACTCCCATGAACTCCATCTGTAGCAGCATGCAATCAAGATCAAACAAACTCTGTCTATGACAAGTCCATGTGTCCATCCTTATTCATTGCTTTTGAGATATTTGTATTGACAATTATGAACAATTTTTTGTCAGCTGTTTTAAAACCAGACAAAGAAAATTCAAATAAATTCAAGTAGAAATGGCCACTTTAAGACCAAGAAAAGCGATCGTCCTTCATCCTGGTTACCTCTGTTTCACCCTATATGACGCCTCAGTAGAGGACTGAAGGTGTAGCTGTTTGTTCTGTACCTGACAGTTGTTGCAGCATAGTCCGTCGCTGCACTTGGAGCCTTGGGTCAGGGTGCACTTGTTACAGCAGGCCCCCCCCTCTCTAGCACACTCCTGAAAGACAAACAAGTTGACAGTTGTCTTCTTTAGATGCAAGTTGTTCCCGTCTTTCACGTAACACATTATCCCATCAAACAGTACAATCCATTTAAAACAGTAGGTCTCTGTGATCTCAATAAGTGTTAACACTGTGTAGTGTGTATGCAGATTTGATTGATTTCGCCAATGAAATTACTTAATTGGTTTAAATGACCTTTTATTAGACAAAGTCTGACACAGCAGCCGGTTTTGATGTTGGGTAATTAGCCCATCGCTTTGACCTTGCACGATTATCCAGTTATCCAATAGTACAGCTTCCTATTAGTAAATTATATATTATAAAAATGATTTGCAAATATCCCCACTGTGGGACGAATAAAGGTATATCTTATCTTATTTTATCTTATCTTAGTATCCACTCAGTCTCATCTGAAACTCACCACTGGGCTGCCACAGTCACACTCCTCTCCCGGCTCCACAAAGCCATTCCCACATACTGGAGGGTCCAACAGCTGAGGGATGAAAAGACAGAGTTAGCATTCAAACTGCTACACAGCCACATGTGAGTATGTATATATGTGTGAGTGCGACGTACCTTCAGAGGTTTGTTGAACAGACAGGCTCCTCCACCACTGTTCAGAAAGTTATGGTACTCCTCTATGTTGCAGTCGGAGAACCTCTTAGGCAGGTAGAACCTGTAAATGCCAGATCATGCTCAGATAACACTGAGAGAGAGGAGGAGAGGGCTCCCAACACACACACATTATGCTTTAAACATTTTTACCAACACAAACAGGCTTTTCATACCTTGCATTTAATTTCAGTGCTACAGATAATGAAGAGCAGGTTTTGACATATTGAAATAAGTTTATCACAGATTCACCATACTCACAGTTCAGAGGAGATCCTTACTATAACATGGAGGTAGACAGACAGTATGGCTAAGATCGTGAGGATCATATGGAGAAACGTGTGTGGGATGTAAATGGATTCTACAGTACTGTGCATTTATGAATGTGCCCTCTAAATGAACTCGAATGCTGTAGATGATTCACTTTTGAACAGTTATTGCATTATCGTGTGATAGTGTGTCACACAAACGGTTACATCAATGTTAAATAAATATGCACAAGTTACTCAGAGACCAGAAATTACAGTGTAAGGATTGGCTTCATCAACTCTTAAATGCTCCATGTGATGACTTTGATTCACTTACAGCAAAAATATAAAAGGCAGTTTGATGATACCGGAGCCTGATCAACATCTGAAATATTTGAGCAAATATATTAGAATCTTTTTCTGTTTCTGAATCTCATCGACCCAAACACAGCAGCGTTTACAGTAAATGTCATTATCATCTGCTGCATTATCAGGCTTAATGCTGATTATGCTGCTGGCACATGTTTAGCTAGAGTGTTTCAGGCAGTGTGGCTCATCAGGACTGGCACAGGAGACAATGCAATAACAGACTCAGTGAGAGGCGGGAGCCCTGAGAGGTCGTCATTATTTGATATGAAATGGCACTAAATGGAGCCACCTACAAGGATAATGGTTGTATAAGGAGCCAGTAATGAGGCTTGGATGATGGATGAAGCACACTACAATATTTCAGGTAGGTTTTCTCAACTAATACAGTTTAAAATTGTTCCAACTATCAGGTGGGATTTGCTTCTTTGAAAAATTCCAAATTTGCTCATCAAAATCTTGTAGTGTTTATCCCCCTTTGAAACAGTAACAAGGGGGTGAAACAAAGATGAAATGTGCTCGAATGATTCACTGGTCACCAGAAGAAGTACAAGCCTTGCCACATCGACTAATATTATTATTCAGCCACGATAAAGACCTTTCATTTCACAGCACATCAGACTATGAGACCTGAGACCGAGTGTAGTGTGTAGGTTTTAAGTACATGAAGAACCTCATGTCTCCAGAAAAGGCTTCACTGACATCTTTTTTTCTTCCCTCACTCATTCATTCATTCATTCAGTCACAGGCATCCCTTCGCCATCTAGTGATGAAGAGGATGTATAGCAATGTCTGAACCTAACTTCTTGTAACGTATCAAAATATTGACTTTAAAGTCTATAATTCAAAATTATGTCTATAGCAAATTCCATTCCTACATGAGAAGAAAAAAAGCAATATCAGCAAAAAGGTTAACCTGCAGAATATATATAAAACATTTCTAAATCCTAACTTGACCATAATGCAAGTTCAGTCCATCTGCCATGTTCATACTAGGTTTCAGTTCTCTCTCTCTCTCTCTCTCTCTCTCTCTCTCTCACACACACACACACACACACACACACACAGTGCACTGCATGTATATGAATGAACAGACAAATCGGCGCACACACACACCCTCATACACACGAACACACACAGTAGCTAAACCTTGGGAAAAATGTGAAAATAGTTAGTACTAGTAGTCAGGTTAGGTTGAACAGACATGCAGGCTGAGGAATAAAAATAACTTCCATCAACAGACATGACTGAGGTTTGCTCATTGAATACAAGCGTCTGAAATACCATTGACTTGATTTTAAAGAATCCAGATCTGGGCCAGGTCTACTCACAGGTGACTGGCTCACAAGAGTCACCTGTCCACTGTCATGTGACCACATGACATTAAAGCAGGTTTATTCTTTAAACCCAATAGAGCAGAATCTGGACAGGGAGGGTTAGAGAGGGGGTGTACTGTTGTTACAGGGAAATGAGGTAGACAAATATTGGCCTAAGATGAGAATGACATTGCAGACTGTATCAATCGGTTAGACATGGACGAAAAGAACTGATGAAAAGTCCTAACTTTCAAACGGCAGGTGGGAGAAGGAGCCTATTAATAATAAGACTAATAAAATTAATACAATTTTCTTGTTTGATCAGTTGGTGACATCGGCCAAAAACTAAAGAATACACATAAAGTACATGTGAAATTGTACAAAATGATCATGAAAAATACAGCCAGTGTATAAAAAAGGCACATCAAACTGTATTTGTTCATATCATTCGAATAAGAAGTGAAGCTGGGGCCACAGCGGCTGTAGTGCTGTTGGATGAAATGGGAAAGGTTGTGATGACTGACAACCCCTCCGAGGCAGCCAGCTGGTTCGAAACAGCACAGGCAAGGTTCTAGCCAAGCTTCTGCTCACCTGCTGTCCCATTCGGGATAGAGGGGGAACGCGAAAAGTATTTAAGAAGAGGGGTATATACACACACATACACACATCACAGACACAACACACATCCCTATGCTGACAGTGGCACAATGCCAAGCTGCTACAGTTCATACACTGCAGATGTACACAAACACATTTGAAGACAAACACTGTCATGAGTTCTGCACGAAACTGGAAATACAAAATACACACAGACTGACTATTTATCACCTATTTTCTAATCTTAGCAAGCAACAGATTATATAACACATTACTGCTGAAAGGAGCCCAGTGAGGTTATATAAGCAGGCCATATGGAAGGTAAATACAGGCTGACCCCTAGTGGTGAATTGTCAAAATACAACAACACTCCACAGGATGTTTACAGAAATGAATATATTGATGACATATTCAAGACCCACATAATTTGTCAAACATACAACTGTGTTGTGGTGTGTGTTTGTGTGTGTGTATGTCTGTGTATCGTTGTATCATAAGTCCTGTTTGTCTAATTTATTCAGTGTTGTCGGTCACTATGTATGTTTTAATTAAGGCCTGTCAGGACACTTAAGCTAACTCTTAGCATAAATAAAAGGAAGAAAAATATATTCTGGTTCAAATTATAAACAAAAAATGTCCATAATCAATCTAACCATAAACTTTGAGCTGCATTTATGTCAGAATTAGAGTCAGTCAAATGATGCTGTTGTGAAAACTCTGGTGACAACGATACAACACAAATTTATTCTAAGGAGTAATGTTTTGATCCCAGTCAGATTTTCATCAACTTTTTTGGGCAAACTGTTGTCTGTCTCTGTTGCGGCTTTAAGGTTATGGCTTGATGAGGAAATGGACTGTAAAATTAACTTACCCAACATCATCCATGATGCAGCCAGACCAACGATCCTCACACTTGCACTCGCCTGGAAAAAACACACATTGACATGTTCCCATCACATAAGAAGGAGGCTTACAAATGGTGAGCTGGAAAAAGTATGAAATAAAAGACTTTTTAAGGTTTATTTGCACACCATTGAGGATCCTCTTCTTGTCAGAGAAGATGCCAATGTTCTGTCCGAGAGACTGAGCGAGGGTTATGGCCATCTCATCTGTTTTCCCGTACTGAAGACAAGAGAAGACAGACAGATGGAGAGTGAGAAAAGAAACGGCAGGAGGCAAAAAATAAACAGAATATCAGATAAGTTTTGTGTTACAGAGAATCTTACAAAGGCAAAAAAAAAACCTTTAGATCAATGATTTAATGGAATAACAGAAACTAAAAAGCAATAAAACTGAAACTACAGCATATAAGAGAAATAAACGCACAGTATTGAAATGTAGAAAGGTTATATGTGCCTCACTAATACGAGAATAGAGAGCACACTGATGGTCAGTGGAGATTAGGACAGACAGGCAACACGACTGGACTCCATGTTGTGTATATCCTCTATCTAATAGTGAATCTTTTTTGGGAAATCATTCATTTGCAGTTCAAGACTCACTTCATTGACTCCTCCTCCTTTAGTCAGGGAGCAAACTCCGCCCATATAGGAAGCTCCTCCCCAGCTGCTTTGAAAACGATTCCCTCTGATAAGACAAGAAAGTCACGTGTTTAATTTGATAAAAATCTGCTGGAGCACCGAGTGCACAGGACAATCCTTTAAAATGTTCATACTCACGAGAAGAGGTGCACAGAGTCGCATTTCTCCTTGATGAAGTCTTTTCGATACTTCATGAACTCCCTCAGCGTCACCATGGGGTCATCGTCGATGTTGAACTTGTTGTCGGCTGACCACGTTTCCATGGCAACCAGCACAATCCGGGTGTTGAGCTGCTCCTTGAAAATCTGATGAATTAAAGCCAATTTAATATCAGCAAGCTTTCATTTGACACTCTTTAAGTTCAACATCCCTGTGTAACTGCAAGTGGCAAAAATAACCCCGAAAGCCATGTGAATCAGGTTTTAATGTTGTTAAACTGGCTGGCATGCATCATAATCCTCAACATCTCCAGCTGTTCCTTATTACAGCACGAGTCAGAGTCAGTATGATCAATATGATCCTGCAGGCAGACAGCAGCACATCACAGGCGGCTAGACGGAGTCAACAAGGGTAACAGTCTGAAGGACGTAGAGGGTGGCAAATAATAATGTTTGCTTTCATAAGAGGGAAATCTATTGGGGTCCTGGGCCAGACAAACACCGGAGTAGAGGACAAGAGCAAAGCCTCTTTGTTTAAGCTGAATGCCAATAGTCTCCAGACAAAGCTGACAGAGGAGAGAGGAAGCGGTCAGTGATGTGTGCACGGTTCAGTCTGACTCCTACAACCCTGCCCTGTCTGTCTTTGAGGATACAGGAAAATACCTTCAGAATGATGGTTAGTGTTGTTAAACAGTTTTCTGGGTATTTAAATGATTGGCAGGTTTGAATTTTTCAGAAAATCAGATGCTTAGCTCTGTGACTCAGATCTAAATGTGATACAATATTGAACCTTGACTTTTTTGGCACTTATCCAGGTTGTTTTCTCCTGACTAGATCCTTGCTTGTGTTGTATTTGCTCTCAGATGTACGTCGCTTTGGACAAAAGCGTCTGCTAAATGAAATTGTAGAATTGTAGAATTGTACAATCAAAGCACAAACTGGAGTGAGACACATTACAAACTAGTCGATGTGCAGGTTCCAAATAAAAGAAAACATCCTAGACGTTTTTGTTCAGTCTTGCGACTCTGACAGTATTTTGGTCATGCACATAAATTTATAGCCCCCTGTGTCTAACACTATCTTTTCATGGTGGTTTCAAATTGCAGAAAGAGCACTAAAGAGAAATAAAAGGAACCATTGTGTTTTCCCAAAGCTAGTGTATTTGTTGAGCATGGACGTTTAATCTTTACTTTTGAATTAACTAAATGTATCTGTTTTTGGAATGTACTATTTACAGTGTGTAATATTGTGTGTGTGGGGGGGTATTATACAGTTATAGTGCATAACAGTTCACTGCGATTGTAATTGCTGTAATATCTACATATCTGATGCCACTGTGAATGTGGAGATGGAAGCAGGAGATACACTGGGAAAAAAAACAACTACATTTGTACATGGAAATCAATGTGTACCTCCTAAATAGAGTCTGTTTCACATGATCCTCTTCAAGGACATGACATAAAAAGCACGACCTTTCTCCTGCTCCACTAATCTATCAGCTTACAGTCATGACCCTGTAGCAGGTCAGATTTCAGTAGCACAGCACACAGATGTGGCTACAATTAATGAAACATAGAAATATCCGCCTCAGTATTGTTGGCGTGCCACTGCTGATTCAGTCCTCTGAAACCTGAAAACTCTTGACTGGCTGGTTAATGGCTGCTCACAGCATATTATTGGCCAGGAGAGGTTTTAAATGCAGAGAGTGAGGTTGGTTAAATGAGAAATCAGTGCAACGTGCGCTCAGCTCCAATACCTGGGAGTGCTTGTGGCAAGCTTTCCAAGAAGAGGATCAATACAATTCTTACCATGTCAGCCATATTGACCACTGACTTAGCATAGTTATTCGTGTGTCCAACGGAAAGCCGATGCTTCTTGTACTGGAGGGAGAGAGAGAGAGAGAGAGAGAGAGAGAGACAGAGAGAGAGAGAGGGATGAGGAGGAAAAATAAAAGTGGGATTCACAATCTGGAACATATTCATTTTAAGCCATTTAAATGTATAAAAGAAGGCAGTGTATGCACATTTGTTTTGCTCCAATTCTCACCTTTATTGTGCATAAAACAATTTCAGTCCCAGTAGATTTTAGTCAGGATCCACATGGATCAAAACAGTCTGTTTTATGCACAATAAAGGTCGTACTTGAGGTGCCTCAAGAGTACAAGTACCCACAGCACTTCATTTATAGTGCTGACTGTCAGCCCACCCAGCATCCTGCAATAAGCTCCCAGCAATTTAAAGGATAAGGCAGGTGACACTCTATATACTTTTTTAAAGTGTCAACAAAACCCAAGAAAAGACGAAAAACAAGAATAGGTTCTGACTATCAAGTATCCCCTCTGTAGCCAAAGCCTCTGTGTTGTACCAAATTATTTATCCTCTTTAAAAAATTAAACTATATATTTATGACTTGTTATTACATCTTCAGTAGGATGAAATGGGCTGAATGCCAAGGACGGGACACGAACATCCCTTCCATTTCAACGTCAGACAACAGATGAAACAACTAAAACAAATTTGAATTATCTTTTTGTTCAAACAGACGATTCGTCCAGTCTCTGTACACAGGACAATGAAACACAAAATATAAAATCATGAAATATGGTAAATATTAACATGACTCAATACTGGACGTGTTTGGGAAAATGCACAGCTGTAGCCATACATCTTTGTCAGGACTGATTTAATAGTCGTTTTGGGGCATTTGAAGGTGCAGGTACAAGAACCATAAGCACAAGAACATTTTGGCTTCAAAAAAATAAATACAAAAATGGATTACTAATTTATTATTTTACAGTACATCATACTTGTACCATACCAAATCTATTTAGCTAAAAGCTTACCATTAAATGATCATTGATCACCATCAACTCAATGTATTTGGTCTCATCCGCTACGCTTCGTGACACATGTGGAGCCTGAGAAGAAACAACACAGACAGACAAACACCCTCTTCTCAGTTATTCTCGACTGAGACTTTTCAACATCAGGGGTTTTTTCAGAACAGGAGACACAGCAAACACAAAGATCAACTCGTGTCTCATTCGTCACTGAGAAAAGACAAGAAAAGAAATGACAAATCAATAAGGGTGAACTTTGCAAAGCTAATCCAGGTTTGTCTCTTTTCCAAATTCCAAATAAAGATGAGAGCAGCATTGAGGGCTGAGAGACAGACAGCTGCAGACATCTGACTGTGTCTGGGAAAAGACGAGTCTGGAAACAGCCTCTCCTTTCAGGTAAATATTTCATGAAAAAGGAGAAGTAGAAGAGAGAGGGTGGAGAGCCGTTGTGTGGGAGGAGAGCGAAGAAACAGTGCTCTCTCTTCAACTTTATGAATTATCATAAAACATACAGGCAGGAAACCGCGTAATCAGGTTTGGACAAACAGCATCCAGAGCATAATTATCTCTCTAGCCTGTGTCCTACAAACAAATGTGCACATCATAAAGTGAAGTCAACATGAGTCCATCAGCATCCCTCTGCTGTGCCAGCTGATATTCCAACAAATACGTCTGCAGAGGAGTCATACCTGTCTCTTTTTTCTCTTGTGCACCACTTTTGACCCAGGGAACGGAGGGCTGGGAAAAGGCGGCTCTGGAAGATCACCTAAGAAAGAGATACATTATTATTGATGTATAGTACCTATTTAAAACAGAAACACCTTTTATGGTTAACATGAATACATGAAAATTAATTTCAATACTTTAAAAAATAAATATTTAACATACAGTACTTTAAATTTCTCCTCATGTCATCATCTTACCATTTAGGAGATCAGTAAATCCATCTTGTCCTGCAGATTTGTAGATCATGTGAATGTGGACTTCTCCCTGAAAGACACAAAAAGAAACTGTGTTCAAGTTCACCTGAGGTACAGTATCTGATAATTATCCTATATGTTCATGCTGTTTGATTCTGTTTGATCAGTACTGACGATGGTATGTTGTTTAGGCGAACTGTATCTTGCTCACATACACATACACACACACATCCAGGGCAGATGCTGTATTTACATCTGTCAAACTCAGGGCATCATCAGAGAAATATTTTGACAGAAACACATGATATCACATGGTGTCTTTGAAAGCAAACAAAATCAAAAAAGCAAAGAGGGCTTGACTAGAATATTGGTTGACTCTGCTGACCTACAAAATACTTGCTGCTACTTGTACTTGAATGCCACTAGCAGACCAACTCATATGTTTTGCAAATTACATTTTAAGGATCTATTTTCAGATTTTCAATCTATTTTGGGACAAAGTTTGTATCTGTTGTTTTGTGTTTTTTTTTCTTACGTCATTACTTTTGAATAATTAGTTGATCTACTTTTAATTTGCAATGTGTGTCTAATTTTATCTCCTCTATGATTTTAATGCTGTGTGTCTATTTCACTGTTGGTGAATGGGGATATCGACAGCGCATGCGTGAACAACCTGCGAGACCACACTGAGGGAACTAATTCCCATATCCTGTTTACGCTTCCATCTACTGTACTTTGCTGATTTCATTTTAGTTTGGTCCAACTGTGTAAAGGAGGACCAGGCTGAAATGCAACCCCCATCGATCTAAACGCGATTTTACTGCTGCAAATAGAAGGTATTGTAGTCTATGCTTGATATACTTGTCGTGTTTGAGCTTCGCATCCAGGACGCAACAGGTCGTTGTTGATGCTAACTTATTAGCCATCAGTTAACTAGGTGGCTAATGAAACGAGCTAACGTTAGTGTTCATTGCTGGTCAGCCCATTCGTAACACACAATTCTTCATTTTCTTATTGTCGCGATAGTTTTAACGAGATAATTGTTTATATATACAACTATAATTTGGTTATAGGTGTTTTCCAGGAAAGGCAATGGACTAAATGAGCCATATATACTAAGCTAGCTAGCTAGCTACCTTACTGGTGAAACTACTCAGACAGTTAGCCTAGCTGGCTAACGTCATCCGGCAAGCTGTTGAATAATAATAGCTTCCTAAATCCCTGTTATTACCCGATTATGGTGTGAAGCTAACCTCAACACTTACACACACACAGTATTGTCTCGGGTGTTTTGTGTATTTGTACTGTCATGGTCTTAGTCAGTGTGTTGTCTGACAGTGTTATTGGGACCTGCAGTCATCACTGGCCTCTGCTGATGAATTTAGTCACTTATTGTCATAATGACTGCATCAAAATAAAAGAAATAAGTATCAAGGTGCCTTACATGTGTAAATCAACATGAACACATTCGGGCAAAAGTCTGCTTGCCTTTAGTTTTGAACCAGGGTAATTTTAAACAGCCTCCTTGAGACTTCACTTTAGTTTGTATGGGACTAGCAATTCACCAAAAGAGCTAGTAGCCAGCCTATAGTGCCTTAAACACAATCAGTAAAAATCAACCCCAGAACTGACTGGTCACCAGTGAAGAGCAGTCAGAACAGGATCTGAGCTCTCTCTTTAATTTGATCAAAGCTGAGTGGCTACATTTTCTATCAGCTCAAGGCTTGAGATAGACAGACTGAATATAACAGCAAATATCTAGATGAGATGACATAATAGTATATAGGAGTTTCTCGAAGTCACGTTTCCTCACAACCATGGTCAGTCACTGCTGCATGCTGTTACATAATGAAACCCCAAGCATTAAATTCAATTGCTTATTGTTTAGCTGTACAGTAGATGTTATGCACTGCAGTATAGGCACTCCTGCCCAGCAAGCTCAGCCCTTAAGTCATTCCCACTTTGTTTGCTAATGAAATGAGAGCATTGTTTCTCAGGGACAGCAGATATTGGGTCAACTACACTGTGGTGACTAGAAATACAGGGGGGTTGCCCGTAGTTAGGTCAGTCTGTGGCACAGTTAGCTTACTTCAATAATAACGGGGCCATTTGGAGAAACTGTATAACCATGCTTTATTTCTTATGTTTAGGAGTTCAAAAATTATTAACTACAGTCAAATTCTGTCCCCACTGTCCCCACTACATGCACCAGCCACTTCTTTCTGTCTGACTTCCTATCTTCATTTGTCCAAACAGGAAGTCTCCTCGTGGCCTCAGTTTCCATCAGACGCCACCATGTCGTGCCGGGACATCCACGCGACCAACGCTTTTGCCTTCATCATTGCCATTGTGTCTGTGGGAGGGATCGCTGTGGCAGCATTAATCCCACAGTGGCGTGTAACGAGACTCGTCACGTTTAATCGTAATGCCAAAAATATCACCGTGTATGATGGGCTGTGGGCTAAATGTGTGAAACAGGATGGCTATTCAGGATGTTACTACTATGATTCAGAGGTATGATTTTAAGAAATTTGTTCTACACTGCTTTGGCTTTTTTTTTAATATGCTAAATTGTCCTAACAGAAATCATGTCTTCTCATGTTTCCAGTGGTACTCTAAAGTGGACCAGCTGGATCTGCGGCTCCTGCAGTTCTGTCTGCCTACAGCCCTGCTGCTTGGCTCTCTAGCCTTGCTGCTGTGCATGTCCGGAATGTGTAAGACCTGCTGCTGCTCAGACAAGCCTGAACCGGACATTAAGACCACCAGGTTCCTGGTCAACAGCGCAGGCTGTCACCTGGTGGCTGGGATGTTCTTGTTCCTTGGTGGAGCTATTGCCATCGCACCCTCAGTGTGGTTCCTGTTCCGCACCAAGGAAATGAATGCCAGATATGACATCATTTTCTCTGACGGCTTTGCTGCGTATGTATCGATAGGCTGTTCTGGAGGACTGATGCTAGCTTCCTTGCTGATGTTCATGTGGTACTGTATGTGTAAAAAGTTGCCTTCACCCTTCTGGTTGCCACTGCCCTCCATGCCTACCTCTTTGTCCACCCAGCCTCTCACTGCCAACGGATATCCCCCTTCCCCAGTTTATGGTCCTCAGCCCTTCCCACCACAGACCTATCCTCCCACAGTGATCGACACCCAGCCGTACGTGCCTGCCCAAGGTTATGCACAAAGTGTGGTCGCCCCTGCACCACCACAGGTGTACATGTCTCAGATCTCTGCTCCAGACGGGTATGGTTCAGAGGTGGGAGGTAACCAGGCTTACAGCTATGCTCCCTCACAGAGTTACGCTCCCTCGCAGAGCTACGCTCCTTCTCAGGGCTATGCATCCAGCTACGCAGGCCACCGCTACTCCTCCCGCTCACGGATGTCTGCCATAGAGATCGACATTCCTGTGCTGACACAGGGTCAGTAAGGAATAAGCATAATAGATGAACATTAATAATATTGGAGCTATTTACTGCTCCGAGAGTGATAGTTTCAAGAATTTAGTCAGTCAGTACAATTTGAAGGATGAGATTTTCTTTAAAATGAAGATCACTTAAGTATTGACGCAAACAACACTGTACTCAGCTTAGTTTTGTAGAAAGGGAAAAATATTATTTGCAGCCAAAACTGCTGAAGAACACCTCACTAGCCTTTTTCACTGTTTTACTAGCAGAGTAGGTCCACTAAACTAAAGCTCCTTGTTTAAGAGGCCAATGGACCAACCTACTACCTACCAGCAAATAGTTTGGCATGTGGCTTAAAATATATTCCTATGTTTAGCTTTAGATTGAAGAAGCCCTTATGCTGGCTGCCAAAAAAATATTGACAGCAAGACACTATTTTTTTTCTGTTACATTCGTTTATGTTGGACACATTTACACTTTTGCTTATGTATAGCTTGCAGTACGGGGGGCTTTTGTTGTCACTACTGAACATGATCTTGACTGTAATTTTAAATGCTGTGGTTCTGAACTACTACGTGACTAATGTTTTTGTGTCTCTTGTGTAACATGAAATGTCATTATGTTGTTGTAATGTCACAGTGCCCTGTGAGCAGCTGTTAATGTTTTTAATGCACTAATTATGTGAATATTGTGCCAGTTTACATTGCCTCTGTTCACTGACTTTGTTAGCCTTGAGAATTTTCTAACGTATTTCTTAATCATTTATTGTAACGTATACTTTTATAAGTGTTTGTATTAAAATAGACTGCACGAAATATGTTGAAGTTAAAAACACTACAAAAAATGACAGGAAGGCAAGAGTGTTTATCATGCTGATTGAACAGATTATTAAAACTTCTAGCTGGAAGTGTAATGTTGTACGGTGGCTCAGTGGTAATTATACTTGTGATTAAGCCAAATTTCACTTTTGTATGTATTGCATAATGAGCACTGATCAATATTTCTTCAAAGTGCAGTTGTGTTCATCCTGTTATTCTACAAAGTCAAGGTCAATGATATTGTTAAATGTTTTTCTACACTGTTATCTTTTTGTTCCTATTAAAACATAAATCACAATATATCTGTGTTCCTGTTAATTTGTTGGCGTAACAATAACAAAACCAATTTACGAACAAGTACCCAATGTGCGCAATTGCAACCAAAATAGATTTACAATCAAACTCATTTACAGTAAAAGGATTTATGTGAGTAATTTGTCTTCATCTAACAGAAAAAAAACTAGGAGAAACATTTGAGCCGAACTGAATTACAAAAGAGGAAAGAGAATCAGCTCATATCTGCTGTCCTGATGGTTTCAACTGCTTACGTCTCCACATTTACAGTTTAATTGATAAACTGAGAAAACAAATGTGAGATTGTGGTTTCACAGAAATGATCATCATAAAATGTGTTGGTTCTGTCTGTAATCCCTTCATAACGAGGGATATTAAAGTTAATATGTAAGTTTGCACCATCATGTGCCTTTAGGTGACTTACAGGAAAAGTTCATGCATGATTCATAAATGTATCATGTTTCACAGGAGTTCATCTACTCCCTGTACATGCAGCACACAACATGCTTCCAGCAGCTTGATTCCTGTTACACTTGGTCAGCTGCTAGTCTTGACTAGTGAGCCAAGTATTCAAGCTGTGGACCTGTTCCTGTGGACCATCTATACCGACAAAGTCACATTTACACACTAAAAAAACAGCTAAGCTCCCAAATGTAGATAAAATCTAGAGCTCTAATGTAACTAATAGTTAGTTTCATCGATTCCTCTGTTGACAAACTTTGGACTAATTAATTAATTGTTTATTCCATAAAATGTCAGAAAATAGTGGAACTAGTGAAAATTGCACTAATCATTCATTCACTCATCGTTCATTTTGCTTTACTTAGTACTTAAACTCAGTATAAATACAGCTTTCTATCTAGTTTGGAGTACATATACATATAGTACATGCAAATTCAAAACAAATAACAATTGCCCAGAGCCCAGGGTGGAGATACTGCTTTCCTCTGCACTTTAAAAGCAACCCTGAGATCATATACTCCTTAATCCTGAACTATGATCCTCTCTGTGGGTAAATATTGAAGTTATCACATCACACGTCTCTGGAGAGAAACCAGAGCCAATTAAAAACAGTGAGCACTCTATTAAAACGAGTCTTTTAGCGCTCCAGCATTGCCTTATCTTTTTAGTCCCCAGAATCCGAATTAACAGCCACCAGCCTGAATTGCAGCTTTCATAATTGGAGCCTTCTTTGATGTGACACTTTCATGTTGTCTTAGAGTTGTTGTAGCAGCTGATGATTAATTAGACCATAATTAAAAGAAGTGTGTGACATGGCTGCTTTTGTGCTATCTGCTGCACATACACATGGCACAATCTATCCAAGCATTTTCTTGACCAGCGTCTTCTTTGTTCCCCTCATCATCACTCCCAGCCAATCACCTCAGAGGAAGACGACACACACAGGGTATAGACTCGGCAGGGAGCGTGTATGGATGGAGATTTAGGGTCCAAACGCAGATGGCTTTCATATGTTGTGCTACAAAGAGATGGGGGTGGAGCCTGGGCTGCTAAGGGAGATGGTACCTCAGACACAGACTGCTGGCTCATGAATATAAAGCAGGGAGGGATAACACGCTTTTCATTCTCTCTCTCTTTCTCTCTCTCCGCATGTGCAAATGATCTGCTCCAGGTTTAGTAACATGAAGTTGGCTTGAGGCCACAGGGAGACCCCCTTCTTTTTAATCCCATCGGCTCTAACTCACACCGAGCTTCATTCCCAGCTTGTGCTAGTCTTAAAAAATCCTCCTCTTAGCCCCTAACGCAAACTCCCCCACCACCCTACAACCTGCCACCAGCCCCATCCTCCACCCTTTAACTCCCCACCCCCTCCTCCTCAGTTACCCTCCAAACCTCCTCTCTCTTTTGTGACTGCAAGGTCAGATCGCCATCGCAGGATCCGAGGAGTGCAGCAGTTAAAACACTAACAAGTTTGAAATGGCAAAAGACGGGAGGTTTTGGAATATTTAACATAAACTCTTATAGTCTAAAACCATCACATATTCCATTTCAGAAACAAAGACAAGCTGCAAATCCTCACAATTCAGAAGCTAGAATCACAGAATGTCATTGTTGGGCCCATGAAGAACAAAGTCCATCACTTTGGTCCAGACTGAGATATATCAACACCTATTTTAACTATTAAGATGTAATTTTGTACAGACATTCAAAGTCCCCAGAGGAAAGACTGTAAAAACTTTGGTGATCACTTAATATTTAATCTTGTTCAATCATCAGGTCAAAATTTCACTTTGTCCAACACACATATAAAGCTGATGACAATCCCATTAGCATCAGTTGTACTTTGTATTTTTCCCTAATTAGCACATGTTAATAAAGCTAAACCAAGATGGTGAACATGGTGAACATTATACCTGCTTCACATCAGAATTTTAGCATCACAAGAGAAGTGATAATATAAAGTATAGTCAAACCAAGCGCTTTGCTAAATAGGCCAATTTCTGACTGTGCTGTTGATGGACACTATGGACAATGCAATACAAAAGCAAATAGAGGAGCTCCTCACAGCTGGAAAAAAATATATAATAAATGAAACCTATGTAATAAATTGATTGTGGTGAAACAGCATCAGAAAGATCTTTGAAAACAAATTTTAGGAATCACTCTTAAAAAAGATATTTTGCTTTCTATTTGAGGTAAGTTTATTACATATTACAATTTTGTATACTAACTGCTAACAGGGTGTTTTAATGTTTAGTATGTTGTTAAATAACTTCAATGCAATTCATAGATGATCTATCCACTTGGTCACATATCAACCTATATAAAAATGCAATAATGATAATACTGCTTTGTCTTATTTTTTGGTTTTCATAGTTGAAATATGCTGCAGCACCGGACCCACAGTCACTGCAACATCGACAAAACACTTTGTCTCAGTCCTCGGTGAAAGCGAACAGAAAGAGCTGTCGGGGTGTAGCCGCAGAGGCCCTGAGGTGCAGGTGGGGTTGGAAAGGTGTCCAAGACAACAAGAGGCCTCAGCATATGGTGTTTTCTGCATACGCAAGCCAGCATCACACATCCTCACTCCAAGTTGTCTGCGCACACACACACACACACACACACACTCAGACACGCCCAAGAAGTGCAAGATTTATCAGCCGGGTACATCACGTACTTAAATTTTGGCGCTCTGTATCGCCCACAACCGCAGTCCACTTGTTCACAAGCCTATTTACACAACATGATAAGACACTTTGAGACCAGTTCAGCTGCAGAGGATGACAAGAGCAGCTTGTCCAGGACGCACTTCGCTAATGTTCTGCATAACTTTTTCTGCCTTGGCGAAAGAAGGGCAGATGGATTTACCATATGGCCAACAGGAGTCATGCCGACTCTCCATCCCAACACACCCCGTATCCCGCCATGTTTTTTTTAACATCACTTTCAACTAGGTTGTATCATCCAGAATTAGTGGTGCAACACAGGTCACGAAGCCTCCGCATTTAATATCATTTCTGAGTGATATGTGTTTCAGGTTATAACAAGAACATGACTGTGCTTACAAGCTCTAAAATTAACTCAAAAACACACTGTTCTCCCTGTGTGTCTTGATGCACAGGAAACATGGAGAACACTTTTTGCAGCAGACATCTGTGAATCCGCGAGACGACTTGCAGACCAAGCAGGCTGTCAAGGAAACAAAGATACATAAGACTGAGAGTGCAATAGAGACAGAGCTACACAGAGAGGGACCCGGAGATTCAGAGGGGGCCAGACAGTCAGTGTGGACCATCGCCCGCGGGGGAGCTCACATCCACAGCGTGATGACAAACTGACAGCCACGGCCGAGCTCGAGGGCAGCGCTGTCCCCGACATTGTTATACAGACAGGACCCCCCCCACCCCCCATCTAACAAGCCCGTTCCAACACTACCAACTGAGCTACTGGCCAAATATTTTCCAGAAGCACATCAGTACTAGTTCAGACAATTATGTTTTATATAATATACAGCAGCGGAGGAAACATGCAGAAGATCTGTGAGCTCAGTTGAGATGTGGTATTTTACAACTAAAAGGTGAAACTGTACAGTACCACTTGAAAAAGAAGGAGAAGAAATGTGTCCAATGTGCAGTGGTGGAACAAGCGTTTAGATTATATACTCATGCAAAACTTACATTTAGGTCCTGTATTCAATATGTGACTTAAAGAAAGATTACACAGTGTTTTTGTGAAAGAAAATGTCTCATGTGAGTTTGTGTTGGACTATCATTAATGATGTTGTAGCTGATCACATTGGAGCTAAGATGATAAGGTATTCCTTTATGGCATGTTTCCCTGTTGTGGGACTAATACAGGAATATAATACAGCATTGTATTTGGTTAGAAGATTATATGTTTTGTTCGGAAAATCTGCAGCAGCAAAGTAACTGAAGTTGTCAGATAAATGGTGGTGTGTATGAAGATGAACATGTACAGGTAGCTCAACACTGTATCTTGATTAAATATACTCACTATAGTTACTTTCCATCTCTGCCAATGTGTCAGTGATATACATAAAGAAAGGTTATACAAAAAACACAAGTTAGCTAAAATGATGTAAATCTGTTAGTAATGTTATTATTCATGTCATTCTTTTGGCTCTGTATACATGCTACCAGAAGATGTCTTGCTGTATTTTCAACATTTGCTATGCAGCAGTGTTATGCCCATACAAAATGTTTGACATGACGTGCATACTAGTAGAGAATCTCTTCCAATTTTCATGTGCAGTTTACGTCACTGAATGATCAAAAAAAAAAGACGACTGAAACACTGTATCTCTGAAGACGAGTGCTGCAGCAATATTCTGATTTAAGATCTCACTCTCTCTCTTTCTCTCTCTCTCTCTCTCTCTCTCTCGTCGCCTGAATAATTCAGTCTCTCCAGAAAACATTGAAGAGGGATGACGGAAGCAGAGGGGAGACGAAGAAGAGGCCAGAGAGGCAGGGAGTCAAAAAGAAGTGGGAGTGGAAAGAGATGTGTGACCCAAGTGAAAACTAGTGGGCATCATTGTGTCCTCTATCTTATCTTATCAATTTTTCATGTTCGCAATTCTCTAGTGCTTTCGTTAACTTCAAATGTCCTGTCCTCTTTCATTACTGTAGAACTGTGATTTACTAAGAATCATTATAATCCAATTAGTCTGGCTTGTTTCACAGTTTCCCTGCAGAAGACAAAATGACAATCAAATTTAAAATACCAATAACTGTGTGTGTCTTTTGCTCAGCTCCACCTCCTTCTGTACATCCTTCTCATCCTTTTTTTTTATCAGGTAACACTCCTCTTTTCAGCCCCACCCTGATGTCCATCCTCTTTTGACCCTCTCCTGTCCACTCCTTTAACACTGGCACTAAAATTGTCACATGGGGATGAATCCTAAGTAGCCGTGCACCCCAACTGCCAACACCCATGAGTGCACATACACACTGGAGTACAAAACACACACACACACGCACACGTGGTCACAAACACACACACACAACTCCCTGACCTCTCTTATCTTGTCTGCTTTCGTCCTTACTGATTAACACCAGACACACACTTCTTCTGGACGTTTTAATTAGAGCAGAAAGGACACACACACACACACACACACACACACACACACATAGTATCAATGGCTTGTTCTTTCACTCTCACGCTCAAGGCGTCTTTAGACAATCTCAGATCTGTCCTTTCGTTCCAACCATAATGCCTGTAATTGTTATTATCTAATTGGCTGTAGGCTTTTCTGCTGTCTGCAGGCTTCGTAATCCAGCAAATCTGTCCGTCCGGAGACCTGCGTGCCGCTCTCAGGGTCCATTACAAAAAGTGTCAATGACTGGTGTGTGATCTGTAACTGATTCTGGCTTTGTCTCAACCTCCTCTCAGGACAATAACTGACCCCTGTATGAATCCTGTAATACCAGGAAAATTATTCTCACTTATCATCTGCTGCACACACAGTCCTGACACACAGTGATTTCCAACCAGTGGAACTTCTGCAGCTGGAGGAGGTGCACTGAAAGACTGAGGAGTAGATCAGCTCATTTGAAAAAGCTATATATATATATATATAAGATTACAAATAGGCATCAACAGGGTTTGTAGTGTGAGCATCAAAATATACTTAAAGTACTAAGAGTAAAAGTATTATATTCATATTATATTATTGGATTATAATTATGGATGCATTAATGTGTATCACTTTAATGCTGCAGCTGGTAAAGGTGGACTTCAGTTTAAGTACTTTATATATTGTTGGGTAGCTTCTGAATTTCCCCCCAGGAGATCAATAAAGTCTTATTTTAACCCACAATTTTATATTATTCATTCGAACAAAATATGTGTAGCGGAGAAAAAAATACAATCTTAGAATCACAGTGGAGGAGAAGTGTAAAGTAGAAGAAAACGATAACATGCAAGTCCTGTTTACTTTCTCACCTCTGCACAGCTGACCAATCACAAAACGAAGTGGGTGTCAATGTCAGATTGTCTGTGTTGGGAATTGTCAGAGAAGAGATGGTTTGCAAAGCTGTTCGACCATCAGACAAGCACTTCTGACGGAGTGTAATGACAGCTTAAACTATCCAGAATAAAAGAAGAAAAAAGCCTCAAATTCTGGTAAATGTTTGGCCTCTTTGCTTTGATAAATGGTCAAAACAAAAAGTCAATGATCAATTAGTTACTGGATAATTTTCTGTCCATTTTCTGTCCATTTTCAAAGAACACATAAGGAAGGTGTTGGGTGGTGAAGAGCTACTGGAGTTCATGCGATAGCACTGTGGAGGTACATCAGATGGGAAAGGTTGGGAACCACTGATTCAACTGATTGAAAAAATTCAACAAGGGTTGAGAGGCAGCTGGACGTGAGAAGATGGAAGAAGAGAAAATTAATAAACCTCTCTGAGAGGATCCATCACCAGCACCTACAGCCGACATACATTTCTGTGTTGATGTGCGGAGTACTCACGCTGCTGCCGCCCTGTCCTCCAGGTTCAATCATGTAGGTGTGATTGCCATCGAAAAACATCCCACTGAAAAGGGGGGGGGGCAGTGAGGGGAGAGAGGAGAGCACACATCAGCACCAGTTTCTGTTCTTTTATTCATCACTAAATGTAATGCATCTGAATTCAACTCCTCCTCAGGTATCAGTGTGATAGATTGGCCATTTCAGTGCTTGCCCAGAGGGATTTTTTTGTATTATTGGAGCACTTGTCAGAATTATAACCATAATTCACTCCTACAAGGTGCAGTTTTGGACAGAATCCTCGGCCGTCCTGACTGCTGTGTTTGGCATGTGTATGGGTTAGGAGGGGCAGAGGATAATATGAAACAAAAGATCATCCAATCATCTGAGCGATTTCCCCCCACACAGCATAACTTAAAGGTCACCTACTGCAAGGATTTGATCTCTGGAACAATGACTAAGAGTTTGCACTGGTTGACCATGAGCTGCAATGACAGACATTTTTAAAACGGGATGCGTTTTAGCAGAAAATCAGCCGAAATCCTGATGATCTTTTCTCACATTAACTAAAAGACAACATGACTTCAAGCACACTTTCACTCACTTAAAAACTCTGGACACATTCATCATATAAGGGAATGACAGAAAGAGGCCACGACACACACACACACACACACACCATTTTGACCAGCAATCATTTTAAAAAGTCACAGATCAATTTCTCATTTAGCAGCTGGCTGAAGGTCTCCTCGTCTCCACCCGCCTGCGTGTGCGCATGTGCACATGAACGTACATCATCCGTTAATTAACTTTATCTGAGGCTTTTAGGAGATTGGGCGGGTCAAACTGTGAAGTCAGGAGGGTAAACACGGCAGACAATCTGTCTTTGACTTCGTCTCTGGCGTTCAACATGCAAAATTCACCTTCAACGCACTCCTCATCCTGCTCCATCATTGCACTTACAGCAGATTAAACACACAGAGAGACAGGAAAGACAGGTTAAACTGTATATTGCTTTCAACCCTTTGTCCTGTCTGTGCTCCACTCAGTACTCTCCCAGCATTGTTTTGTACGTCCTTTCAATACACACATACACATAAGAAAAAGGTGAGTGTATTTTGTTCTATGGAGCAGGATGCAACATGTATTCCTTATTGCAGTTCACAACAGAAACAGAGGTGATGTTTGAAAATCACAAATATTCCACTGTTTCCTAAAGGTTCTAAAAATCGATGTTTCAGCTTCTTACTATGAGTGATGGGATCCTACAGCATGAAGACAGTATTCCACGTGAGCAATCTGTGCATTTGTGTTCAAGTCTGCAACCTTTGCACATTACAGAGCTTTATAGTGAGTTTGGGCTCATTGTCTGGCTCTCACAGCATTGATTTTGGCTGCGGATGTCTTTGGAGAAAAAGCTTTATAAACTGACTGTACACTGCGTGCTCAGCACCGAACAGCAGGGAGACGCCGTCAGAGACTAGCTGATGAACATAGTGGAGCATTTAGCACCTAAAGAGCCACATATTTCCCCTCGTCAATAATAGATTTGTATTGGGTGGCCAGAAACACGAATCAATAATAATGATGAAATTAAATAATGTTGCTCTGTAACTTCCGCATGTGAAACTGCTTAGTTCACTATGACAATTTAAAAGGTGATTATATGTCATTGTTGCGTTCATAACTCTCTGCTGCCCCCAAGTGGCCAAATAAATAGTAATTGCAGGCTTAAGATGTAGGGGCTTTAACGCTATACAACATAATTTTTTGCACTACCAGCATCATCCAAAGTGTTCCAGAAGAAGTTCATTGTTATTCTAAGTTAAAAGCTCAGCATTCAAATAATTTTCTGTGTCTGGGAAATGAGGAGGCAAAGTGTTCAGGCTGCTAATTCATTCAATTGTGTTCAGTATCAGTATGAGGATTTGCTAAAACAGGAACCTGAGTCAACGCTTAACCGTCTATGTCTCATGTGATGGATGAAGCTGAGAGCACTATCCCTCTGTAATACCATATTACATTGCAGGGTAAAGTTTCTGAGTGTATGTGCTAACATGGTATAAGAAAAGTAAAGAGAGAGAGGACGAAAAAGACAGAGAGAGAAAGAGGAGAGAACAGGATGTATATGATGGTAAAAATCTGACTCAGCATAAGGGAAATACTCTCTAATGTCTAACCCCCTGACACCACTATGCACTCCCTTAACTCCCTCCCCCCTCACTGTCTCTCTCTCTCTCACCAGTGTACACACACACACACACACACACACACACACACACACACACACACACACACACACACACACGAGTATGATATACTATTGTACTATGGGTGACCTTTATAATGTCAGCTTGTGTATTTCTTTGCACATTAAGAACATTTCGAAAGATTTCAAACAGAAAGTAGAATGAATAGATAGAATACATATTATAACACTATTGCAATAAATTATAAAAACAAGCATGACGGCAGCATTATAACATGCTAAACTAACATTTGGACTAATTAGTAGTCAGAAGTCAAGCTTTAGTCCGAGTAGAAATATCAGACAAGAGGAAACTCTTTTAACCCTGTCTGTCTCATTTATTCTGTCTTGTGTACATATGAGACTGTACCGCTCGTGCAACACATTTACCTTGTCCTGGTGTCATTAATTCATGGCCTACTTTTCATTATTTTGCGTTCGCCGCCACATAATTTGCTGCGCTGACAAACACAATGCCACAATCACATGAAATATGCAAACGCTGAGGCTGAGCTTGGTTTAACGTGTTCAGCACATATCAACCTGATTGGCCTAATTAGCGGAATTTACTTCCTGCATTGATTATTTGGTTTATCTAGTCTGACATTATGATTATTGAAGGGGGACATATTGGATTAAATTGGGCTTTGATAAGGCATAATGGATCAAGAATGAATAATGATGCTTTCAGATGCAACTGAATGGAATAATTCGATGAACAAGTGTATACAGTCGACAATGCACAGATGGGAATGATGTTGCAAACTCTCTATTGTTAAAGCCAAAGACTTAGATCTCCATCCGCTTTAAACCTTAAATTTGCAACCAAAACTGAAAATATTACAAAGCCGCTCTATCTACTGCACACCTCTCTGTTTTTTCATAGAGGAAATCACAGTTATTCAGTATAAAAAAATGCTCAGTCATTGCAACTAAGCATTAATTAACACACAGTTCTCAAAGGTCCAAACACTAACAAGCATGATTAATCACACCATGAATCTAAGGATTAGTGTTAATGAATGAGCACTAGATCAGAGTGACAAGGAGTTTCTTCTACCACAGTTTGTTTACAGTCCTTGTTTACAGGAAAAGTGAACTTTTGTTCAGCTTTTTCTGCAATTACTTTTAAAGACGCCTAAATAATTAATGTGAAAAACACTAAAATAAATATATGTGTGTGTGTGTGTGTGTGGGTTTTTCATCTTATGTTCACAGTTTTGGGAAAATAAGGTTTCCTGTCAGGAAATGTGTGTGAGCAACTGTGAAAAACTGTAATACATGTGCATGTTTATGCCGTCTTATTCACAGGTGGCTTCTTATGCAAGTGTTGTGTTTCTCAGCACACAATGGCATTCAGCACCACATTGTGCAATTTACCCTGCAGGGTAGCCGCTGCCTCGCTTATCGAGTCCTTATATATACAGTATACACACAATCACACATCCACAGTGAACATGCATTCCTCCCAGCAGGCCTCGCTTTTGACCCGTCTCTCTGACAGAGCTCGGCTTCAGAGCACCAAACTCTAAAAATACCAACGCTGGAGAAAAGAAGGAGAGAAGACGTCTGAGCAGCACCTGTCTGAGTGAATGATAACTGCAACGGAAAATGCAGGGAGACAGAGAAGGGCTGGCTAAAACTAATTACATTGACCTAATGGGTAAATGGGAGCAAGGCCCAGGACCTGGACACACAGAGCACAGTGCTGACTGAGAAACACACACACATAATATTTGTACTTACTGCAATCCATGACAGGTTGAGAGAGCCACGAAGGAGTGAGGGCTGTCTCTGACCTTCCCCTGATAGTAGCAGTGCTCTCCTCCCTGTGAAACAAACACAAACAAACACAGATTAAGATCATGCACATGGTCGCCTCCTAAAATGTCTCATGCACTCAAGGCAATATATTCATCTCGATGCTTTGATTACCATAATCCACCAGGAAATGAGCTCAGAGTGATCAGTCACACAGAATTCATTTGCTAACACACGCAAGTGCAAGTGTGATGTGGCATGTACATGTACTGCGTGCTTACATGTTCGTGTGGTACTTTGCACTTTGAGCTTAACTTGCCATCTGTGTGTTAACTTTCCTCCATCCCAACTTCTACCCACAACAGGAAGCCACAGCATTGGCCACTTGTAAAAAAAAAAAAAAAAATTCCATCTCTGTCACACTCGCCCGTCGACCACTCATCCTCTCTGTCTTCGCCCTCTATCTCCATCTGTCTATGAGTGTGTGCACTTCTTCCCCTCTCTGCGAGCGTAAACACACATTTATTTTCTATAGACGTGTATGATGTCTAAGTGTCTAAGTGCCCTGCAGGCCATCTCTTCCTGGTCCATTTCTTGTTGCCTAACAGCCATTAGGCAGGAAGCCGGCCTCCCCGAGGAAACGCAGCTTTTATCAGAGGATCAATTTCTGCTCTACAGTCTGTTGCTGCGCACAGCAACGCAATGCTTCCTCCATTTCTACCTCCAGCTCTCTTTGTGGACTCCAAATCCACTCCTGTTTTATGGGTTTGTGTGAGAATGCATGTATGTGGTTGCTGTTGTTAAACTACATGACCAAAAGTACGAACTCCTTTTCAAAAAGGTTGCGGCACTGTGTAAAATAAAAATTAAGAATGTGATAATTTGCTAATCCTTCTTGACATATACTCAACAGAAAACAGTACAAAGACAATATATTTAATGTTTGACCTCATCATCTTCATTGATTTTTGTAAATATCTGCTTATTCTGAATCTGATGGCAGCAAGTTTCAAACAAGTTGGGACAGGAGCAACAAAAGACTGAAAGTTTTGGACTGATCCAAAAACATTCAGTCCACAGGTAAACTGGTTCATTGGTAACAGATGATAGTATCATGATTGGGTATGAAAGGTTCATCCTGGAAAGACTCAGTTGTTCACAAGCAAGGATGGAGAGAGGTTCAACACTTTGTTAACACATGATTATGAAAAAGATTAATGCATTGGCTGTTGCTATAAAATTAGAAGGACACAGAGTCTCAATATCACTGTATCCTGCAGCGTTACATTTTTCCTCACAGGAATCAGTCATTGAGAGAAATACACTTATTCGCTTAGATTCAGTCAGTTAGTTGAGAAAATGGTTACAATTCTCATGTCTCTGTGTGTGCAGTGTGGAGTTGGAGCCAGCAGCTGGAAACAGTGGGAAGCCTGACTGAGTCCAGAGGTAACAAAATGTGCCTACTCTAATGCTCACTTGTTAATACATGACATCTGGAGTGAAGATGTTGCTGGACAACCACTGTATAACTTTCTGGATAACTCCACAAAGAGTAAGCAAACCGTGACAAACAAATCTAAAGTACATACATTGAATTAGACAAGTTAAACTGGATCAGTGATGCTTTGTTTTGTTTTAGTGTTGTTCTTGAGTTTTACATTTCTCTTCTCTCACTCTCTCTCTCAGTCCCAATCATGTAACTCTAAGCTGGCGTTTCTGAATCGGATTCTTACAGGATGAAGGAAATAAGCTATGAGCTCTCTGTTTCCACATGATCACATCCAAGACATCCAGAACTGACAAATAAGACTAAAGCACAACAAACACAAGTGCATTATTGGTACAAGATGCAACACAGACTGACTGAGAGATGAAACATATGACTGGGGAGAAGAAGTTGTACAAGATGGGTGGATAAACCTGAACGGAACTACAGTTGAAGAGAGAGAGAGGCTCGGTTAAGAGACGTAGAGCGAGAAATGAAGCGACAGAGAAGGCTATTTATAAGTGGTGCTGTGCTCTACTATCCCAGCGTCTCTCCTCCCCCTGTCGCCCTGAACCTTCTGCTCCACTTCTCATCAAAGCAAGAAACACCCAAAACCCAGTGCTGTGGGTACATCCTCAGTGTGTGTGTGTTGCTAAATCGGTCTGATCTGTGATCTCCTTAGACCCATATAGGAGTAATTAATCATATAATCCGGACATCACAATGAACAATGAAAAGGTCGAGGTCAGACAGTTGGTAAACAAGTAGGACACTCTGCCCTGTGAATGTCAGAGAAAGTTGGAGGAATTAGATAACGAAGAGGAATAAGGAAATTAGGCAAACGTATATCACAACTTACTGTTCATGAGACAGAAAGTGTGTATGTGAAGTTTATTTGTATTATGCTCGATGTACTACTTAATGAATGAGTTCAGCTCATCCCCCACTTATCACTCATGTATATGTACACCATGAAACAACACAGACATTTTGTTATACTGTTCATAAAGGTACTGATGCATCTATGCTTTTGTAACATCAGGCCAACACTGGATTTTCAAATGATGAAACTTTTCATATTAAGGCCAATAGATTGATTGAACACATAAAAGTATACTATGCAGGAAAAACAGTTTTTAGACTTGTATACTCCTATACCTTTAAAGTACAATCTGAACTCTTAAAGCACTCATTCAAAAATACAGGTTATTGAGCATGTTTTAAATGATATATGGTGCTTATTTGAACTCCAGTCTAACTTGTTTATGGAATCAAGAACTGCTACCACAGTTACTATATACTACATACGACAGGGAGAGAGGGGACTCTGTTTTATACAGTCTGCGATTCTGAGGCAGACTATTAGAGCAGCAGCTGTGTTACGATGGCTGACATTTTGACCTCTCTGATCAGAGTAACAAACAGGAGCTTGTCTGATATTAACCTTCCTGAACAGCAGCCGTTAATAAAAAAGAAAAAGCGCCGCTTATTCTTTCCACGATTTGTGAGGGAAAGCACAACAATAGAATTTAGACAGTGCGTATTTAGGATATTCATCTACAAGGTGAATTAATTCACACAGAGAGAGATCGCTTTATAATAAGCTCCATAATTACAAGTGACTACATCACAGAATATGTGGTGTAATAATCTGGACCGTTCTCTCTAAAGTATCTAATATCTCACTAATCTGCTGCTTAGCTGAGTAAATCCTGAACATTATAATCCCCCTCACTTCTTTAATGTAAGGCGACACTTCAGTGGGTGTCCTGGAAGTGAAGTCCAGATTCTAGAGGATTATCACAGCAATCTTAATTTCATGTTAGTTTAAGGTTTAGGCCTCAGCTACTGTTCCACCATGGTGCTCTGATATGGAGGCTGAACAAAGACTGGGCAGCTTGATGGGCTGTGATTTCTCTGGGTGTGCAAAGTAACACATTGATTTACCAATAAAAAGCTGAGAGAGGGGGGAGAACCTGTGGGCTCTACAGGAAAACTGCAGCTGTACAACACAGCTGAGAACAGTCCGATTCAGCTGTTTCTTGGAGTCAGGTAAACAAACGCCATCACAGCATTGTATTAGACATCTCTATCTCTAACCTTGGAGAACTGAACCCTGCAACCCAACACACCTGGTACAAACATGTGACCAATATCTGGATATGTTCTCTCCATAATGCCACACCTTTATATTTACACCTGTTATCAATAAAGGTTCCTGTTTTCTTAATTTTGCCGCCTTGTGCTTGTATCTCAATAAACTAACGTGTCACAGAGTGATAATTCTCTGCTGATTAGTCAATATAAGTGACGCCTTTCAACTTACACACAGTCATTTGATCAATTCTTGATATAAAAATAATAACAACAGCAGTTTGAGGAGTGTGTTCAAACTGTATTTGAACCCGGTAGAGATCTGAGATTCAATTCAAACAATTCAATCTAGATCACTTCCAGATGTGTTTTGGCTGATCCATGTGTTTACACCTTGCTTTATCTATATCCATATAAGCAGATAGAGATTGAATTTAATACCACGGGTGAACTGGGTCTTAATGTCAAGACCAGGGCAGCATAAAAACAGTGTAGCTTCCATTAAAACTGCAAATAATTTAATAATGAAAGTGTGAGTGGCACGAGGAGATGTGATTAGCAGAATCTTACATTAGTGACGACAGTCTTCCCTTTTTCTGACAAATGCCTCTCCACGTACCCTGAAGACAGCAGATCACTGCAAACAGAGAAGAAAGAATAAAAGAGGATTAAAGTTAGAAAATTCATGATTTTCATTCAAGTGTCACTCAATTACACAAGTGTGCTTGTATTTTATAGGAGGATTGTATTCAGTCTTGGCAGTACAGAGCTTCAGAGCATCAGTCCGGCTAATTATGACCAGCGTTCAGGGACGAGGCTATTTCCAGCACACAAACTCTCACAAACACAATTATACAAATCCAGCCTTCGAGCAAATGTCTGGTGTGTGTCTGTGTGTGTCTATCCAAGGAACCAAGGACATGTGAAGGTCAGTAAGGAGTAAAAGAGGCGACACAGGCAGAATGGGAGGGAGGCAAGAAATAAATTGATAGAACAAGAAAAAGAAAGAGTGGCATAAATAAGAGGAAATCAGTCTGTGTGTGCTTTCTCAGCAGAGCTGGAACCAAGAATCCCAATGGAGATACACACTGCAGGCCCAATCTGGGACAGAGATGTATGAGCTATAGTGCACACAAAGCCACACACACACACACACAGGAATGCAGCATATGAATGGGGATTTGTCCCTTCTTCAGCCTATTTTATAATATAATACAGTTAAAAGTTTGAGCTTCTTATCTCACAAAAAGGTGACCTACACATGGACGTGGCTGCATGCGCACGTACACACACAAGGAAGTGTAGGAGTAAGGTTTTATTTCTTTTATATACTATACAGTGAGTGGTGCCAGAGCCAACAGTAATCTGAGTGTACACAAAAACACACTCAGATATACACACACAGACAAAATGGCAATGCTTCAAACAAATTAAAGCAACCTTTCATCAGAAAAGAGAAATCAAACAGTACAATCAGCAACCTTTTTATCAGATTAAAACATGTTTATATTTGGTGAATCAGGAGCCTTGAAACACTTTCCAAACCTAAATTACTGGCAGGACTGCTGTGCTTATCAGTCCGAGTTCGGGAACCGACACAAAAATGTGCAAGTGAAACAGCAGCACAACAATATGTGAGCAGGCCACTGGCCGCACTGAACCCGAGAGTCATCAATCAACTCCAACTTCCTGTCAACATCCAGACAACAACAAGTAGGCGGGATAAATTTTCATCTTGTTCACTCACCAAACAAACCAGCCTCTCTCTCAGTGTCACACGCACAGTTTGAATGAACAGTGATGGATGGAAAATGTGGGGGAAAGTGTGAGATTTGCTTGTTTTTCATGAACGATGCAAATGTACACACAACAATAAAGATCATGCCACTGTATTAATTAAGATGTTTGAAAAAAAATAGACATTTATTATAAAATATAATACAGATAAAAAGTGCAATGACAAGAAAAAAATGCTAAATAATTAATAATTTAAAAAAGTGGTGAAAATGCACTGCAGGCTGTTTCCAATAAAAACACTTGGAGATTACATCTTACATTTCAGTTCTGTTGAAGAAAAGAAAAAAGAAAGAAGTTTAGGAACACACAACACAAATAACAGGACAGAGAATTGATCAGAAACATTAGAGCGGCAATGATTGATCAATTTGTTTATCACCCGAAAATCAATCTGCACATGTGTCCTGATTACTATATAGCCTCTGGGCGCCACCCATACAGGAAGAGAAAGGCAGGTAGGAGTGGCTGGGGAGTGACCATACAGGTAGAGGGAAACAGGTAGAGAGAGGGCATGGGGGATTTTCTACAGTAGTCTCTGAAAGAAATGGGCACTTAACAGAGTTAGATGAGGAAGATCATTAACGCTAAATATGAAGCTACCATCAGCAGCCAAGAATTTCCCAGTCTGGGACAAATAAAGTACATCCATCCATCCATCCTTTTTGGCAGATTAAACTATTGAGAGATATGTTGATTAGTGAACTTCAGAGCAGGTGATGGGCAGATTTTATAACCTTTGAACAGAGCCAGTCTTCATACTAAGCTACACCAACCATCGGCCTGCTGCACCTTCATATTTTTCCTCTACACTTGAGGGTGGTATCGATCCTCTCATTGAATACTCAGCAAGAGTATTTCCCAAAATGTTGCCGCATTGATTTTTGTAAAATTTTGATAATGCTGCTTGAAGATCTGAGTCCAGTTTAAAAGTCTATCTCGCCGTGGACCAGCTCTAAGGTATTAATAGATATATTATTTATGTCCTCCATTTCAAAAACAGTGATATCTCTGACAAAGGGACAGACTGTTGAAAGCGAAGAAAAATCAGTCTCCGCAATGAGTCATAATAAGGCAGATGGAAGGAAGCTGTTTTGCTTTTGAAGACAGGCACGATGTGTTTTTAAAAAAAATAATAACTGAGCTTTCTTTCAGGAAGTGAAAGTTTCCTCAAAGATGATATACCATATATTGTTTGAATGAACCCCCTGACATCAGCATGCACACACACGTGCATGGGGGAAGGAGGCTGCTCTAAGATGACTAATGGGCATTTTGCTACAGCAATAAAAACATATGCAGGGAAAGAGTGAGGTAAAGTGGAAAGAGGGAGAGAATGGCCATCAAGGGGGGAGTAATGAGACAGAGGAGAGGAAGGAGGCAGTGAAAGTTTAAGAGAGGGAGGCACGAGGTGTGAACGCAGAGCTCAGGGCTCTAACAGACATCCCATCATGCATTGCGATGAAGCTCTCTCCTGAAAAAAACATTGACAGTATGTGTAAAACAGGCAACCCCACATACACTTCACACCCTGCAACCTCAGGTCATGCATGCACACACACACACACACACACACACACACACACACACACACACACACACACACACACACACACACACCTCAGACTTACTACAACATGGCGCAAATTAAACACTCCATGACTCCTGAGAGACAAGTTACATTTTAGTGGCATTTTGCATCAAAAAGGGCAGCGTCAAAATATTCATACGCTCTCACGATGAAGACGTTCAATGTGTGCGCGAGTCTCCGGGTCACAGGCGTGCGCTGTTAGCCTTTGTTCAGCTGGGATGTGTGTTTAAGATTCAGAGCTTGTGATCTTTATCCGGCTGCACGCTGAGCGCAGACGGGGGGGAACAAGCGAGGAGCATACTGAGGCAGCAAGGCAGACACACCAGCCTCTAATGGAGGGCACTGATAACAGATTTCAGCTTTAATTGTTGGGGGATTTAAATAATTTATTTGACAGACAAAGACGCACACTCAGCCTCAACCCCATCCCCCACACTGACACACACACACACACACACACACACAGTGTAGAGAGATCTCCCCACACAGCCCCCCCTCCCCTTCCTGTTAACATCCATCCACACTTATGTATAAATGTGTAACTGCAAGCGACCTCTTTGTAGCTTCACTCTGATATGGAAACAAACACACACACACACAAAAATGAGAAATACAAACAGACTCACTCTCATACGCTGTTTGCATGCGATCCATCTCTCTGAGGAGATAAACGGTGCAAACTTTCGACATAAATGATGATCAGAGCGAGGCGCTTTGTAGAACGAAGCTGAGCACTTCATTAGCAGGGATAAACAGAAAGAAGGGATGAGGGAAAACAGGAACAGAAGCAATGAGAGCGTGTTCATGAATGTAATAAGCAAATCATCACAATATTCAAGTGATTCAAACGACAGATTTATGGTATCTCATATCAGACATATTTGTGGGGCATCTGGCATGGAAACGTGTCTGTGCAGACCAGATGTGCGGTGGAAACGGAGGCCAAGCGAACAGCACCCACACCATTTGCTTATTTTCTGTCTTATTCGGTGTCTGTTACTCTCATTATCTCAGCTCATTGCTTTTTTAAATACTCATTCTCCACCACACTGGAAGAGAGGTTGTTTTTTTTTGGCTCTGTCACAGCAGCAGCATCTGTTAGAGAGCTGGCGTCCAGCTGTCAATCAAAACCTGGAGGAGCTGTCGGAGGTGGATCCACAGACGTTCCACTTTCAGCCTACAACATTTTTTTTTTTGCAGTCATTTCCATATAATCACATCCCTCTCTCGCTTTTCTGCTCTTTAATGTCAACCAGCCCACACACACACACACACCTAAGAGCACTGATGCTGCTTGAGCTGGGAAAATGTGGCTCTGAAAAGACTTATTCAACTTTATTAAGTGGGTCTTGAGGAGTAAAAAAAAAAAAGAAGAAGCTGAGATGGAGAGAGTCCGTCTGCCTGTCAGTCACATCAAACGTCGCCCTTCCTTTAAAGCATTTTGTTGTGAGTTGCGCTGGGCGAAAGACATCTGCTATGGCAACCCAGTTTGATCTCCTGAGGTGAATCACACACACACGAACCAAGTTTCCGCGCAGTCTAAAATTCCTCTCACGATCTGTGTCGCCTGGCACCGCCGTGGCACTGGGATGAAAAACAGCACAAACAGGACAGATTGGCAGGACTAATGTTTATGTGTGTGTGTGTGCGAGCGCATTGGCACAAGTGTTGGGGGTAGCAGGCTTTTCGCTGCTTTCACGCTGGTCAGTCGAGCTGCTTTCAAAGACTCTTCTTAAAACACCCAACATCCCAGAATATACAAACATCTGCACATGAGCACTAGTGTCATCAAATATGGATTTTTTTTTTTGCTATTTAACCCTGTAATAAAAAGGGCAGCGCCACACAAAGGACTGAACATGTGCTGTGTCAGGCGTCCGTAACGAGGATGGGGGAGCGCTGAGGGAAGACAGAGGAGAGAAGGAAAGGGGGGTTGAAGATGGAAAAGGTGGATAAGAGAAATAAAGATGTGAAAAGGAGTGAAGGGGGGGAGGTTTCTCTTTGGGAAAAGCTGCAGCTGCTTTCACCTGCACCAGCACCACCCCCTTCTCCAACCTCACCCACCCTCCCACTGAGGCCTCATTAAAGGTCTCCAGGCTATAATTCATTCACTCTCCAATCACTTATCAGACATGCAATTCCACCAGCACGCTCCCCGGGATCCCTCCTCTTATTGCACAGGGAATACTGACACTCACAAATAGGAAATACTGATGCTAACAGAACCGTAGAGGAGGACTCCAACGGAAAGCTTGTTCCTGTTCCTCTGCAGTCTTGGGGCCATTATGCAGTTGAGTCTATAGCATGCAACATACAGGCCAGAAAGAGTTGGCTGCTGAATTATGCAGTGGCTGACGATGTGCTGAGCACGAAGGAGGACTGCATCTGTGAAAACATGTGGATTGTCAGTGAACTCCATGCCATGTAAACAGGGTCAATAGAGACACAGAATTTTAGAGCCCTTTGGGACCAACTAATGATGATCCAGCTGATAAGGCTATTCGATTGCATGCACTTAAATGCAACATTATGTGAGTGTTTGTGGGTAGTTTTGCTCTCCATCTATCCACAGACTCCACTGGATTTTGCGCAGTGGTAAGTTCTGTCAAACAGTTACTCTGCTGACAGGAAGCCATACTTTGATTCGATTGATTCTCATTCATCGTGACAGAGGGAAAGGAGTAATCTGTGGGAGACAATAGTCTTTAGAGAGGCATTAGTATCTTTTCCCGCTGAGAGAACAACAGTCTTTCCTTCTGTCCCTGTCTTCAACGAGATCCGGCTCCTGGGTCTCTTTGTCTCCACTAATCCTGCATACTGAGTCGAGGCGGCTCGACAGGAGAGGAGGGGACAGAGGAACGGTATGATAGTGCATGAAAGGTAAAGCCCGTAATTCAATGCTCGAGTCAAAGTCTACAAACCCTGCTGACGGCTAAACATGGCTTCATATTTATAGCCACACTAGTGTCATGACTCTATGGATGATAGTGTCCACCAGTTTGACTCAGACTGAAATATCTTAACATCTATTAGATGGATTTCCATTAAATTATGAATAAACCAATAATCCATGTTCCCCAGAGGGTGAACTGTAATAACTTTGGGGTCACTTTCATTCCTATCAGTTTCACAGAAGGGCTGGATGTACAATCCTAAGCCATCTTTAAAACTCTAGTGTCCATTTGATCATTAAAACTGTTGGTCCCAGAGATCCCATCCTGACACCTGACACAGTCCCATGTACCACTTTGGAGTCAGTGACCCCCATTATACATTTATCCTTTATACGATCATGTGTCTGACAATGTGGTGAACGTTTCTCCATCCTTGCTTGTGAACGACTGAGTCTTTCCAGGATGAACCTTTCATACCCAATCATGATACTATCACCTGTTACCAATGAACCTGTTTACCTGTGGAATGATCCAAACAGGTGTGTTTGGGGGCAACTGTCCGAGCCTCATGTCACCCCTGAACCAACTTGTGACCATGCAGTGACTAAGCCCTGTTTTAATATAAATATGGGCATGTGACAGGACTTGGAAAAAAAGTATACCTGTCCTTTCATCTTAACATAACACTGTTTATCTGCTCCTAAAGAAATCCTGCAGGGCCTCTGAAGACACACACACACACCTCTAAATAACATCCATGCTTCTATTTGTTCTTCCAAATTAACCCTGCTCACCTCCATGAAATTAATTTGTATCCACCTTCTTGACACACACGACAAACTCAGCAAAAACACACTAAGACACACACAAATATGCACTTTCTTTCTACACTCACTCGCTCCCTCATACACCAGAACACAGTCCCGGATGTGACGCTGAGCCACTTAGCAAACACAGTCTGTAATATAAGGTTTGTGAGCGCTGCATTTGCACACTCACAAACATTATTCGCAATGTGTGTGTGTGTGATCAGACGACACAAAGATCAGAGAAAGAAGCCCTGCCGGAGGGAAGAGGAGAAGAAGAAGAGGAAAGGACGAGATGAAGAGAGGAGAAGCTGGGACTGTTTTCTTTTTAGGGTACTCCTTTCAAGTACGTACCTCCCTCCAGCATGAACACACACACACACACACCCAACTCTATCTCTCCCTACCTTCTGCACTTACTCAACCCACCCACCAAGGCTCAAGGGGGCATGAAGGACATCCACACATCTCTCTCTCTCCCTTCTCTTCAACCTTAACTATTTCTTTCTCTCTCCTTCTCTCTCTCTCTCTCTCACGCACACACTCCCCTCTCTGTGTTTTTCTCATTAAGTCTGCAGTAAATCAGATCATGCCTCTCTGCAATAAATTACAGACCTGGGAACAGAGGAGGAGAGACATAGATGGAGGTGGAAAAGGAGGAGAAGAGCGGAGTTAGGTTGTAGCGATGTCAGGATGCAGGGAGCGAGACCCGGCTGGATGATAAATCGTGTTGGAATGGGACAAGAGAGGGAGTTAAATCATATATATGTGCAGATGTAAGGCTGCGTGCACATGTTCCTACAAGCAGCACAAGCACAAATACACACACGCACACAACACGGGCACGGGCACGCGCACCGATAACACCACAGCATCAGCACCTTTCACGGGCCGAGGCAGCCAAACGCCTACACACATTTTAGGGATCAAATGGCCCAAAAGTCCACTCAAAGTCAGGCAAAGTCATGAAGTCAACATGAAGATGACATCAGCCCAACGGCATTTTGCACTTGTTTTTCCTGCAAGTGAACAAGAGATTATTGTTGGATAAAAAGTGCTTTCATAACCAGCGACTCCTCCTACTATGCTTCTGAAAAAGAAGTAGGAGGAGATATTTTAGTCGTCCAGGGTTTCCAGGAAAAAAATCCCACTCATTTCATACAAAGACAATATTAGATGACTGGCATTTAAAGCAGGTCCAATGGCTGGATGGGAAGGAAATTTTCCCACTTAAATCATCAATGCAAACAATGAGCAAAATGTTATAAAATAATAATAAATACATTTAAATAAAAAAATATATGTTAAAAATATAATAATAAAATAAGTTAATGTGGCAAATATTTGTAAATGTGGATGTGTCTTTTCAGCTTTGAAAAATTTTTATTGGACCGTGTGAACCGGTTAACACAGATTTTTGACATAGCCGGCAGAAGTTAAAAGAAAAACCAGAAATATAAGGTTATATAAGACCTGCAAACCTGCAAAAATAAATATTTACATTAATTTTGACAATTTCTAATTCAAATGAAAACTCCAGTGGGCCATTGATGACACCCAGAGATATCAAGAATGATGCAAAAGAAGAAGCAAAGAATATATAAAGTGATCTTAAACTTCACCTTGAATTTCAAATCACCAACAAGAGTGAGTGTAATTAAAAGTAACAGAGTTCAATAATTTGCCTTTCTTTTCCCAATTTGCTAAATCCTCCACCTCTCAAGTATTGATCCTCCCCTTTTCCATCTGAGCCTTGTTTCTTTCGATCCAGTCTTGTTATCTCTAATTAAGACAACACTTTGCGTGCCTCTTCTGCACCTGAGGCCCAACGAGACGGCACGCACAAAGAGTCTACAGCAGCTTTTCAGGGTTCGCATCAAATAGACGACTGCGATGGTAGAAACACACACACACATTCCTGTCCATGCACAGACGCACCAACACATATGGACACATTCATCAAACCACTGGACCATGGGATGTTTGGTTAGTGTCTTGGCTACCATAAGCAGCTGAAGGGACAGCATATTTATACCAGCGCTCGATCCCCTCCAGCCCCCTCCCCGCTAACACTGTCATCCTTGGTGCGCACACAGATGAATAATGCATTCAGCATTCCCTGTAATTGACCCTCAGCATTTGCATAAAGCATTTGTGTGCATGTAGGGAAAGCTGACATGACACAGTAGTAGAAATAATAACACGCTGTCTGTCAGTGTCGACATCGCACATGAGGACAGGGAGAAGCCTTCTTCTTCTCTGTGCTGCTGCAGAGGATTATTTTGTAACTATAAAGAGGTTATGAAACTCTGTAGTCACAGTTGGACCTGCCCACCTGTTCTTCTCTCTGCCTGCACTCAAATATTGTCAAATATACATAACTACATACTGTAGGAATATAAGCTTACACAGACATGTCCACTCTGCTCACTATTTCTCTCACATGCACAGATGCAGACACATTCGAGCGCAGTCAAGCTACTGTCTACTAACTTGTTATCATTTCCTGTCAAATCTACATTTTGAATACATGTGATAGAATTGTAAAATAAATATGATGAAAATATGATGACTAGAAGCTGATTCAATATCATAATTCAATACTATTACTTAACTTATTTTGTCCATAGACTGTATAAAAGATTTTGATTTGGTCAAGCAAGTTGAAATTTAAAACAAACAAAAATAACTAGCTTAAAATGATTTTGGGAGATGTGGTTCATTGAATTGAACATCACTTAATAACGTACTAAATAATCTCTTTTATTTTTTTCAATTAACCGATCAATCATTTGGCTTATAAAATATAAGAAAATAGTGAAAATTTCAGTCCAAAACCCAACAGATATCTTTTTCTATCAGTGAAAACAAAAGAAACCACAAATCTTCATTTGAAGGAACAAGAAAATTTTCACTTTGGCTTGAAAAAATTAAAATTAATTAAAATTATGGCCAATTCATTTTACATCTGCTAACAAATTGAGCAGATATTCATTGAAGCTAGAATCAGTTTCATTATTTTGTCTAGGATTTACATGCTGTATAATATATCCATACGAAGATATTGATTGTATCGCCACACCCTACACTTACTGGTATGGCTTCTGCTGAATGAGCAAACAACAAACTCATTGAATCAGGCAGCACACAGTATATAGCTTCCCTCCTGGATTAACCAGGAGAGTAGTAGTGGGAGGACCATGTGTGTATGTGCATGTATGAGTTGACAGTATGTGTACTTTTATTTTCCTCACACTGCACGATGGACAAGCTAAAAATCATCACACATACACATACATACATACACACACACACCCACACACACACACACACACACACACACACACACACACACACACCAGCATATTGCTCTTTAATCTTAGAGCGCCATTTATTATTCAGCGAGAGCAGGTGGGAGGGGCGGGGTAAAGGGGTAGTAGGGGCATGACTGAATGGAGAGTGGGTGTGGAGGGAGGGGGCAATCAAGGGTGGGGACGTGTGCGTGTGTGTGTGTGTTGGTGTTGAGGAAGATTAAAAAGAGAGGCAACCCCCCATCCTGTGCACATTTTCAGCTCACTCTAGACCCATGAATGACTAAATTGTAGCCGGCCGCCGAGATGAAGGAGTAAGAGGAAGACAAAGACAGCAAGAGGGAAAAAAGACCCCATGACCCACCAACCCCCTCCTGACTTCCTCTCTATAGACTGTCACACTTCAGATGGGTGGCTCGTGTCAATACGGCGTGTTGCTGATGAAAGCACTAACGACTAAAACACACACATTAATGCTATTATCGGATTATTCTGACCATAGAGACACTCTTTTTGCTTTCTACCAATTTGCTCATAAAGAAAAGCACCGAACAAAATGAAGTGTTTACCCCATGGTGGCACTAGATAAACAATCAGGGGATCACCAGAGCCAATAGGAATCATCCTCTGGAGATCAAGAATGTTTCAAATTCAGTCTGGACCAAAGATGTGTCTGACAGTAATAACTTGTGGGGACAACACAAGCCAGATGAGACGTCCACATCTGCAATTAAGTGCACTAGACAATTTACAGACATGTGCCCAAAACAAACATGCTTCAAATTCAGACATATGACTTTATAACAAAACACCTACACTCCTGATATTCAAAGTCTCAGGCCAAGCGTTGACTCGAGGCAAACACTCACAGACGGCTGCTCACAGACAGTGATGATGATACATTCAGTACCTGTAGCACCAGACACACAACCGACAAACAAAGCTGATAAACACACCTGTCTCGTTTGCTCATGGCGACAATTAAACACAAAAAAAATGCACAGCAGCCCAGTCGCTCATTGATCAAAATGAGAGAACTAGGTTTTGTTACTGGGAGCCACAAAACAATGTCGGGCCATTCAGCTAAAATACCTCCCACTCCCGCACCCACACACACATCAACTGGATTTATTCTGTCTGGCATGAAAGCTATCTGTAAACAAAATCGGTGTGGCTGTCAAGCGGTGGGGGGATCAGTTCACAGAGGAGTGCAGTAGAGGACAGTGATGAGGAGAGAAGAGGGGAGCAGGAAGAATCTGGGGTGGACTCATTCGGACACAAAGGGAAACCGGAGATCTGCCCCAGTAAAGGGACAGAAAACTGGGACTGGGACGAAGATAGTGATCACAAACTAGAGGCCAAATCATGAGCTCAACTTTAAAAACACATAGGGCTCCAACTAATGATTGATTAATCAGTTGATTTTGCAGGTTATCATTTAATGCAAATAGTGAAAAATACACATCAATAATCAAAATAACAATTTCTCAGAGCCCAAAATTTCTTAATAGTCCAGAACACAGAGATATTCAACAATATAAACCCAAGAAAAGCAGTGAATCATCACATTTGATAGAGCTGGAACCACCATATGTTTTGACTTTTTTACTTGATAATTTACTTAATTGATTATCAAAATAGTTAATAGAGAAAACAGAACTGAATACGGAGACGCTGCAAGCAGCGCAGACGAGAACAGAATTTGTTTGCGGGGGAATCTAAAGAGTGATGCCCACGGCTGAGACATGCTTCTTGCTGCCATCGTCTGAGACTCATCTGTATCGGTAAGTGCTGTTAAAAAATGAAATTGTAAGGGTTTTTTTTGGTGTGTGTGTCCCAGCCATGTATTCTGTGCTACTTGCAGCATTTCTCTATTTGGTTGTTCTCTCACTTTGCAGCATTTCTTCTAAATGCTGTACATCCTTTTCTTTATTTTGCTTGTCAATGTGTTTTCTTAAGTTGGAGCGAGTTGAGCTCTCAGGATCACTGTAGTTTTGGCTATTAAATAAAGGAAAAAAGTAAACAAAAAAACAACTCAAGGGACGTCATCAAATTGTTCCCGACCAAGAATCCGATACCTAAAAATATTCAGTTTACAACCACTAAAACAAAGTAAAGATGCAAATCCTCATAGCTGAGAAACTGGAGCTGGGAAATGTTGATGACATATTTGTTTGACAATTCACAAAGATCAATTCATTAACAAAATACCTGCCCATTATTCTTTGTATTGCATAATCAATAACTGATGTTTTGATCCCACAAATAGCACAAGGATTGCTGGAGAAAACACATGAAAGTCACACAGCACAAATGCTCTATTGCACTGATCTCCGTCTCTCATTCTTATTCCGAACCACACGTCAAACTGTTGCCCAGAGCTGTCTGGTTGGAGGCTAATTCACTCGATGGAAAGCTCAAAAACAGGGCTTCACTTAAGTGTTTCCTTTCAGTCGGTATCCTCACAGACTTTCTGCATCAGTCAACAAAATACGGCTAAGGACGCTGTAAGCACATAATGTCACACAGATGAATAATGACCCTGCATCAAACTGATGAAAGTATATGTGTACGTGTGACAGCTTGTGCATACAGAACATGTATGTGAGTGTTTACGGCTGGCTGATGCGTCATGCACTGAGCGGCAGGCTTTACAGAAACATATCCTCTAAGCCTGGGAATTTCTGTGATGTAACGTTTCGCTCGGTAGGGGAGTGACTTCCGCTGGGATGAGCAGGCAGCTTCACCTTATGTGTGCGCCAAGTTCACAGGCTTTCTGTTTGGGGGCTAAATGAGACAAACAAGGCATCGTCTCAAGGAGTGACAGAGGGAAAGTGAGACAAACAGAGGAAAAGGTTTAGAGTGGAAAAAGGTGGTTTTAAAAAAAAGTATATGACGCAAAAAAAGGCTGAGAGAGAGTAAGAGGTTGAGAGAAAATAAGGAGAGAGATGCTCGTTTTCCATCAGCAGTGCTGTGATCGATATCAGTGTCTGACAGGGCAGCGCTCCAGCCTTTACCGTAAATCACTTCCTATTACGATGGAACCTTTAAGTCACACACACATTCATAATAACCGACCCACAGCAACATACAAACACACACACACACACACATGCATATACATTCATTCATACAATGGCCAGAGTGTTTTCCCAAAAACAGGATATAAACAGCACTGACAGAGCAGGAAAATATGACTTGTGTCCAGCAGCAGTACAATGAGCAACTTCAGTTAAAATACTGGAGTCAACACCAGATTCACATGCAATACGTGCTTGGGGATTTATACTAAACAAGGAAATAATGTGATTTTCAACTCAAAACTGTTCAGGTCTGAGAGAATGACATATGACACCTGCTGGTATCACTTCAACAAGCAAGTGACTTTTTAAGTAATTTCAACAACATTTCAGGAAATGAAAATGAAGCCACCTCCATTTACCCACAACAAAACTGTGTGAGCCAAGATACAGCATATTAATGACATTAATAAGGGAGTGGAAACTTCAAGCTACACAACATAACTGCAATGAAGACATTAACCTACAGACAGACAGAAAAGTAGATAGATGGAAATCTAGCCAGACAGTCAGACATACAGCTACAAACACAGACAGACAGCTTTAATAATGTAACACTTACTGGTTCAGTTCCACATCCAAGATGAATTTTCTGCCAAAGGCCTCCACTTGAAAGCTTGCTTGGGCCACATGGTTCACCTAAAAATGAAGAGTGGATGGGTTATTTACTATTACTAAAAGCAGCCATTATCACATTCATGGATCAATTCTCATCTACATAGACAGACGGCCGCATTGTCTTTTTTCTGGCATCAATCAGCAGTAAAAATAAGAGTGTTTTCATTAAGCCATCATGGTCTTTTGAATTTTAATTTCATGCAAAGGATGTCATGTAACACACACACACAGACACATACACACCAACACCTAAGTAAACATATATGTGGGCAACGCAATGCACTTTTACTTCAATGACCATTCATTTCTATGTACCAGACTGGTTTTGTAACAGCTTTTCAAAGCCAAGGGTTCACTGAAATTCTTAAAGCCGTACTGAACCATATTTTTGTCAGTTAGCAGTGAAGTATATGTGCAGAAACAGAGAAATTCACTCTTTCTTCTCTGACTGCCTGTGATTGATTCAGGGGGGACAGGGGTCTGATTCATTCCCAGCTCTGGGCACATATGGTACAGGCTTCATTACACACCCTTGGGTCAATGAGAACTGCCCACAATCATTCCTGAGCAGGTCCAGCAGAGTCCCAGAGCTAAAACACCGCTCACCCTCCCCCAGGCTCAGCCCACAGGCTACCTTCATTACACACCGGACACCACAGGACAACGAGGGGAGGAGGGGTGTGAGTGGGTTTTTTTTGTTTCCGTTTGAGGAGGCGCCCCTGTGCTCACCCAAGGACGACCTTAGCCTGTGTAGTCCCCATTGGCCACAGACTCTATTGTTTGCAGGAGTGTGTCTGTGCGTGGTCAATGCATATATAAGCGGGTAAGAGGGCGTGTGTGTGAGGGGATGTGCAATCCCTTTCCATGGCACACTTGTGATGAAATCTAATCCGGCAGACTGGATCCATGATGGGAGGACGTACCAGTAATTGTGTTTAATGAAAGCACATCCCAGCTTGACTGAGCCGGGCCGATATTCTGAGGCCTCCGCCGACTCTTCTTACATTGATTTCCGAGTTCTAGCAAGTCTGATTTTCCACTCATGGCTGTCAGAGTATGACTGTAAGTGCTATCAATCCACTGTACACACACAGGCAGGAAGGCAAACATACAAACTAACACACACGCACACACACACGTCAGACCGATTCCACTTCAGGCGTTTGTTTTCCACCAAAACAACACAAGCCCTCTGCTCATTCAGCGGTGAGGCTGTTTGTGTCTGAGACTGAAAATAGGCAATGCAACTGAAGTCTATAAATAACTTCCGGCGTGTCACACACTTTCAGAACTATTTGACAGATTTGTTTTTAGGCTGTTGATCTAAAAACAGCCAATAACTGATCAAACTTTGTGCAAGCGACATCACGGCCGATTACAGATTCAACTCTCTGGAGAATAAGAGACTCAGAACATAAAAATCAAATCAAAGATGCCGTCTCCTCCTCCTCCTCCGCTGGATCTATTCCTCACTTGAAATGTATGTTTTGCCTGCACGCAAGTTATTTTGATAACCAGTAAAATAACTAAATTTACTGAGCTGTAAAACTCAGGAATTACACAGAAATGACTCATGGAAATATGAGGATTTAGCCATGATATGACATGGCTTGAGCAAATCTTCTTAAGAATCGGTGCAGGAAGTAAAAAAAAATCCTCCGCTGCCCTGCAGAAATTAGTCTCCTGGCTTTAAAATCCAGCTCGTGACACGTGACAAACCTGCGACTGAGATTAGTATCAGCTTCAAAAGGAAAATATTAAAATGATATCTGATGGCAGATGGTTCCTGTTAGCTTGTTTACCCATCGGGCCGCAGCTCTGTCTGAGGTTTGAGAGACACAAAGGGTTAGCGCCTCCCTGCATGCTACCATCTGTAGCCCTCTCCACTCTCAGAGAGTCCTGAATAGGCTAGCCTGCACAAGCCTAAGCCGCACAAATTAAAAACGCATGACAGGTTTGCACAATGCTAATTGACTCATCTCTTGAAATGAACCCAGCAGACATGCTGCTTCACTGAACTGAGTCAGTGAACACAGTTACAGTGATTATGATTATTACTGCACTGTATTGGTTATTACAGACCAAATGGCTCCGGCAGGTTTTGGTGGTCAAACAATACTGTTGTTGTCACTTGTTTTAGATGACTACCAACAGCTTTCTGTATTATTTTGTGACATTGCAGATTTAGCAGGTGGTCATGTGCAAACATACTGTAAAACAGAACTAATTCATATCCTAATTTCCCAGTTTGGGACAATAAAGTCTATCTATCATCACAGACCGGCCTACAGTGTTTTGCTTGGCTACATGAAGGCTACACTACAAAATAATGTCCAATAAAACCTATGCATATGTTTATATCCTTATTTAAATTCATGAATTACATTGAGAGTCTGTCCTTCTTCAGAACACATGTCTTGTAGATGACCACAGTAATAGTACTGTTATTATAGTTAAATTGTTAATACTTTTTTTATACTTCTCTTGTGTACATTGTTTACCCTCTATCTATCTTGCTGCTCACCTTTGGGGGACTAATAAAGGAATATTTTATTTTATCTTAAATATAAGATACTATATTTTTGAGGCTAATACCGATATTGATATTTGACAGGTAAAGGAATTCTTTTTTTTAACATACATAAAGATTGACCTTCCTCTAATTTGACTGTTAAAATCTATCTGTACCAAGCAGAAAAATACACTTGTCAGTGCTCTCTGGTGGACAAACTATGTAATGTTTCTAAATCACCTTAAACATAGGTGTCTTTTTTTAAGCATTTCTCTACAGCAACTTCTATCCCAACAGATACGCCAGCACAGATTTATGTGTGATGAGATCAAATCTGCTGATAATATCAACCACTCAGATATATCAGTGAAGTTGACAGCTGGTCACTTTCATTCATAAATATAGTGGAAAGATGCTGCTGAATGGGATAGGAGATGTGAGCTGTTACAGGTGAAGCAGCTGCTGGGACAGAAAGCCAGCTGGATGCAAGTTATCACTAAATTATGAATAACCCCGGTTGGCCAGATGACTATAGCTGATTCTCTAAATGTGCAGCGAGGACAATGCAAACCTATCACAGAGCTGAATATTAGAATCACATGTAGTGGTTTTGGGTTTATTTTGCATGTGCATTGATGACCCACATAGCACCTGCAGACTCATTAGTGCAGCTTGTTCCTGCCTAAATGTTTTTTTTCTTGCAATTTACTAATTTTTTAATTCCCCCTCTGAGGAAGGGCAGAGGAGAGGATGAGATCAATGCAAACACAAACAAGAGAGGTGTCTCCTGATCACACAAACCTGCAGGTGGACACTCCCCTCCCTCCCTCTCCCACTCTCTCTCTCTCTCCATCCTGAAAACACAGTGTACCTGCGTGGATCCGGAGCCGGCTTTGACCCGGGTGCTCAGCTCGTCCTGCGTGATCTGGCTGTGGTTGTGTCTGCTGTAGAGCAGGCGGAGAGGCACCGTGTCCTCCTTCCCCGCGAACCTGCCTGCATCACGAAGAGCCTTCAAGCTCAACGAGGCGTCTCCTGCACAGAGAGAGAGAGAGAGGAGCCACATTTTACCCACATTCAGCACAGGCACCATCCGAAATGTCTCCTGTTATCCCTGTGAAAACAGCTGCATGCATATTTGAAATGGAGATCGTGAAGCAGGTGGAAAACAAACACACACTTATTAATGATTTTGATTGCACGATTATATTTCATGCAACGTGCAAAAAAAGAAGAAGAAAAAAAGCATCACTACCATTTTGGGCATCATCGCTGCTCTGATGAGCGACGTGCATCAATCCAAAGACGCACAAAAGGGAAATCCACCATCGAGGGCGCATCATCAGCACCATCACCTTCCTCTCTCCCTCTCTCTCTCTCGTTGGAAATTATAAAACAATGCGGTATTTCCGGGGTCCTGCCTTCGCTAGGGGAGCTCGGATCCGGGGCGGGTGGTCTGGATCGAGCGGTCCCTCCTCTGGTTGGGGGCCATCGGGGTCTTCACGAGTCTGAACGCCGAAGCGCGTCTGAGACCCCGCGGATGAGCAGCAGCACGAAGGAGGCACGGAGGAGAGAGAGAGAGAGAGAGAGAGGGAGGGTGGAGGGGAGGAGAGGAGGATGGGGACGCCTCCTTAAAACACATCAATATCCAGCAGCTCACTGCAGAAACGCCTAATGCATAAATATGAGAGAGTGGTGGAGACGGGATGGAGGAAAAAAGCTGCGGGCCCGACCGGACTGCTATCAACACCTCCTCCACCCTCCTCCATGTTCAAGTGCTGCAGGAGCCTCCATTCCTGCCCAAATCCGCCTGTTATTATCAACAAGAGATCATGTGCCAGGAAAAAAAAAAAAAAAAAAAAAAAAGATGAACTCAAGTGTGTGCATGTGTTGAATTTTGTGGATGTTTGCAAAAAGAAATTATATTGATCTAGTTTTGCAAAACAATCATGAACATGTATAACACAATATCTGTATATCATCTATATATTCCTCACACAGATATTTGATCTTATGCAATTTGCTGTCCACAAAAGCGTCAAACTGTTGACACATGGCAGCAGGATGAAAATCTTTTGTTACCTCAAACCACACACACACCAGTGTTTATGTAAGTACACACCAGATGCTTAAACCTGGTGTGAATTCGCCCCACAGCCACACAGCAAATCGTACAGAATTAATGAGCTGATGAAAATGATTTTTTTTTCCCCAGACACATAAGAGTTGTTTTCTCAAGGAGCTGATGTGGCTCCGAGGCAAACCTGGCACTATGTTATGTAAAGTCTGAAGATTTTTAAAGCCGGTTAATATTAGTGAGGGACTGAAAACATTAACATTCAGGAAACACTTTTCCTATTTGTTCAAATCTCCTTGTTTCAGATGTTAAAAGAAAGTGGTGGAAGTTTCATTTTGTGTCAAAACAAACCCTTACAACCAGGACTTGGCCTTTATGTATTTGCAAGTTCGTCCTCTATCTGGTTAAAGACGTGCAATGATTGAGGATTTGTACTGTAGCTGTGTACATTTCAGTGTGAATGGTTGTCTGCGTGTGTTAGTAGGTGTATAGATTCCAGCCCCCACAACCCTGAAAAAGATGAACAGGTATAGATAATGGATGGAGCTTTAATGCGTGCATGCTTGGCCTACAAGTGTTGTGTATGAGGCAGGTACAGTTTGTGCATTGTGATCATTAAAACATACCAAGCTTAAAATCCAGTATCAGAGGGAAAATGGCCATAATGTGTGTATTATGTTTGGGTATATAATGTCTTAAACACCCCCTCTGGGATAAATAATGTTTTTTGAATTGAATGGTATTCAGCGCTGCCTTTTTATTTGCAGTATCCGTGTTCTTTTGCCTTAGAACACACTGTTGCTCATCTTTTTCTTAATGCCAGTGGCACAGAGACTCCCATTTGACCCAGTGCATCCATTTGAGAGCAGTGAGGGAGAACAAGGGCACTGTGCTAATGCACTAAATGCAGGGGGGGGAAAAGGAGAAGCTCAGCTAATGCATCAGAAAAAAAGCACACAAAGTCGGGTCATGAAAAGTGCACTTAGGAGGAATCCTAAAATGTCATATATATAATGTCAAGTACCACACGTCCAATCTGCAACTCATACATTAAAATACGTCGACAAACGCTATACATATTTTATACACATATACAATCAGTTCCCCATGTGTGGGAAGAGTCAAGTCATCCTTCTCCAGATTACTGTGTAACATACTAGGACTAAAGCTGCCTTTCTTCATATGATGCTCCTTTAAATGAACAGTCAGCATTCAGTGGAAAAGACTGAATGCACAGTTGGTAGACTGAAATATTTAAGAGATGTTCAAAATGCAATAGAAGATATCAACCTTGTGGAAATATTTAAAAATTGATTTTCATTTTAGGTAAAGTCTGGTTTCTGTCTTAAATAAGGTCCCTTTAACACTTTGTGATGGGACTTGAAAGTCATGTTTTGGTGACATATTATTCCAGTTCATTGTGTTTAGAGGAAAATTCTCCAAAAGCTAGTTTGCATGAATTGCTGTATGAATGTAAGTTTAGATGCTGAACTGTTTCTACAGCAGTTGAATCCAGGTGAAAGCACTTAGCTATTATTGATTTCCCTTACTAAATTTATACTCCTCACAAAAGGAGATTCAGATGAAGACAAGATGAGTGATAGGAATATTTTTAAGCACTGAGACGACTAAGATGTGGATTGTACTAACATGACTGCAAATCAATATCAAGATGTCACTGCATTTTGTACATTTAAGACATATTTAAGTCTGACATAAGTCATTGTGAAGATTATAGTTTTGAATACATTTACTCAATTTACAGTCCACTTTGAGTTATGTTTAGAATGTAAATTTTAAATAAATGCATTTCAATCAATTTTTGCAGGAGAAAAAAATGTCTTCTAAAGCCACAGTGAAGAGAATTAGAAATGTCATTGTATGCTGGTTTACCTCATTAAAAGCTTTATGTTTTATACAGTGATGTGAGCAAAATGCTACAGCACATCAGTAGCTGCCTTTCATCTGATATACAACAAAATGAACCACTGTAGATCATTCTGCAGTCTTTACACTAATGTTTCTACAGACGAGAAAAATCCAGAGGTTCACATAGTCCACGGCACAGAACGCAGTTTGGTTCTAGTCCAGTTCATCTCTGCAGTTGATTTGTCCTCTCCTAGTCATCAAACCCCAGAAATTCCACATCCATGTCATCACTTGACTGGAAAAGTTCCCAAAGATTCAGTATGGAGTTGTCAGGAATGTCACTTTGTTTTACATGTTCAACACGTGTGTCCACTTTCCGTCTTTTGCGTTTATAGACTCTGATCCGTCTCTGTATTTTCCGAACCGGAGAGAACTTTTGTGTAGGAAGGCTTGTTTCCTCCTTATCTGAGAGCTTGTTTCCAGTAACTTTGTCAGGCGACATATTTCTGTCCTCAACAGCCTCAAATACTGAGGAATCGTCTTTCTTATCAGAGTCCTCTTGTTGACTTGTTACAAAACTTGGGCTTTTGGAGGAAATTTCATTCTGTACATTCATGTTATGGAAGTGAGAGGATGAGCTGTTCATGTCTTGAGTTATCTGGTCCACTGGGTCAACCTGAGCAACTCTGGAGGGACTAGAGGCAAGACCTTCACCTATAGAGGGGGCTGTTTCCATCTTGGGCTGAGGAGCTTTTTGAGTGCAAGAGGTGAAGGAATTCTGTCTGCACAGCCGTTTATGCGCAAGAGATTTGTGCTTGGATCTGTCTGAGTGAGTGTAACAGCTCTGCCTGTCACCCTCTCTGTGAATCAGAGGAGCAGAAGCAGGAACTGATCTGATTTTTAAAGTGTGTCCTGAATAAGATCCCTTGTGCCCACCAACAGTCCGGTGCTGCTCTTCTTTAATAATCTCTGTGGTATCAAGATCTCCCTTGTGCCTTAGCTCAGTTTTCCCACATGGTCCAGGAGCATTAAGAACAGAGGAAACACTACACTTTGGTCTGTTAGGAATAAATAAAAAAAATGAGTTGAGTGCAACAGAAAGAAAAATGATCTGCATATATATCTCTAGATATGAGATTACATTTACATGTTCTTTTTTTCTTGTTAACACAATGACATTTTATAGGAACGGGGACAAATTACCTTTTAACTTGAGTTCTGAGGTGGATGAAATTGCAGTGCAGGGCTGAAACCAGTTTGTCCACCACCAAGTATTCATCACTCTTGGAGAAAGCCTTGTGACGTTCACTCTGTAGATGCTGGGGGGGGGGGGGATCAATAACTGATAATTACAGCTGTCCAATGGAGGCTACAGTGCACACAATAATTTCCTCTATTGCACAAGCAAATAAATAAATACAAAAACAGCTTCTGTTCAGAGTGAATAAAGGGGAATGATTGAACAACCTATTAGAGCATTATTGAGGTTAGATATAATCAGACAACACAGACACAGACTGAGGACAGCTCCAATAATTATGTTTAACACCAAGCTTGGCAGTTTGTTATTTCTAATGAATTAAATAAAATTAGTGTTTGTTTGAGTTAAACAAATCATTGTTTACCAGACTTACTCTAATGAAAGTGAAACTACCACACACTGGACCATATAACATGTGTTACATGTGACTCTGATGTAGGTGTTAAAGACTGAATTACTAACCCCCATCAATAATTTCCCTATAGAGTTGTTTCATTACAGTTTCATTAGTTGCTTTCGTGAGGCATTTTAATTACACTGCGACCCAAATGAAAACTGTGGTTAATTCAAATAAATTAGATACATTAAAATGCTTCGCCCACAGTCTTTTAAAGTAAGACATAAAAGTTCATACTATGACTACTTTTTATCATATAGATAGTTTAACTACTTAATAATGAGGGTCTAAAAAATATGCGTGTTTTAGCTTTATCTGGGCCTAACAAAAATTCCTGTATTATAGTCATGGTATTATATTAACAAATGTGCTAACTTACCGTTGTGACGTTCTCATATTTGATCATACAGCACTCGCAGTAGCCTCCTCGTTTCTTGTCTCTGTTCTTCTTTCGGCCTGGCGCTCTCTCTTCACTGGCTGAGGCTTTTGCACCTCTGTCACAAATAAAACCAAACTAAGATGAAAATGGGTGGCTACAGCAGAATCAATTCTAGCCAACTTTGAATGTCTTTTAAGGTACATTGTGTGTGATATGGTGGTTTCCTGTGATTAAAATATGTTAACTGATACTTCTGAGCAAGAAGAAAATGTTTCTTTAAAACATATATAAGACCATGAGAAAGTGACATATTGTGCTTAAATTTTTAAAGTTAGCTAAAAGCAAAGCATAGAAGAAACACCATACCTGTGTCCTCGTTGTTTGTTCCCAGGAGGATCCTTGTCCTCGACACAGAAGGGACTACAGGGAGGAACCGTCTTCAGGTTGAACTCAGGTATATTTGGCATAGTGAGGTAGATTGGACGGTAGTGTCTGAGGGAAGGAACAGCAACATTTTATAGCCAATAGATGGAAACGATTCAAAGGCAGTAGGTGGATGTCAGCTTCTTTTAAACCACCATTTCTTACCTGCTTGAATCCTCAACCTTAACAAATGGCTTACTGATCCGCCCCCCTGGAACAAAAATCATTGATGGTCAATTTAAATGTGTGCATGTGATTAAAAAGCTTAAAAAACAATTAGAAAATAAAAGACCGGTAATAACTACATATGCCCAGAAAACGTGTTTAGTGCTAGATAAAACATTTACCTTTGCATTTCTGAAAGCCTTGCTTTGCTAGTGACTCAGCTTTGACCTATAACAGATGACAGAAAAAAGCACTTAAAAACAAAATTTAACAATGTGAAAGCAATCATTTTCAAGATAATAACCACAGAAACTTAGAACAATTTTGCAAAGAATGCATTTAAGAATTTGAACCTTTGAACTTACACTTGTTTTCACAGCAGTGGTAGCAGGACGCTGGTTGCTGAAAACCTTTTTTTTCTTCTGAACATATGCTATTATATCTGCAAGTGCCATAAAAAAAACTAGAATGAGTCATCATTTAAATTGCACATTCAAATAATTTACAGAAAAGTTGAGGTGATGCAACAAAAACTGGTATGGCCTCTACAACATACCATCTATGTAGAAAATTTTCACACCCCACTCCAGAGCATTTGACAGGATCTTGCTCATCTGTACCCTCTCCTAAAGCAAACACGTGTGTATTAGCACAGACAACAAAAGAGATAATCACAGTCCCTCTCGAAACTCTTTAGTGTCAACATAACAAACCTGCTCTTTCACCACTCTCTCCACCAAAGACTTCCCTCGACTTGTAACAAACTGCAAAACAAGAGAAAATGAAAATCTATGACATTAATAACAAGTGAACAACATATTTGCTCTACGGCTGATGAAACAAAGTGAACTCACCGTGTCTGTTTGGCCCTGAGACCTGCTTTTGATGCTGCCCCCCTTGCTGCCAGGTCGGTGTTGCTTTGAGTGAGGGTGAGGTGAACTCTGTCCAGAGTCCGGGCTGGGGACAGGAGAGTCCTGCCTGAGGCAATGCACATATCGAGCCTCCCTCTTGTTGGATACCAGATACTTGATTTCCTTACTGAAGAACTTCTCAACAGTCTGAGTGACAAACGTGCAAAATAGAATGAGGTTTTGGGAAACCTTTACAACTGCATCAAAGAGAGTATGTTAAGAGTGTCTTGGTTATTCAACCTGGCACTAAACAAAATGTGTCAGAGAGTATCGACAGCTGTCAACTACCAAAAGCTTATTGCAATCATCATAAACAGTATAATGAAGACATACACTAGAATCATGAAATTATGTCACTCTATGCTACCACACAAAAGAGTCTACATCAAATTCAGAGGAGAAAGTTCAGCAGATGTGAATACAGTAAAGTCTGCAGGGTTCAGAGGGATGGAATAAAGAGCAGAATATATGACATTATGAGCAGTAACTCTATAACAAGAGGTATTTGTTAAGCTGACAAAGGAAAAAAATGTAACCTTTCTGACAGCCAAAAAAACAACAGAGAAAATGCGTTTTTGTCTCACCCCTCCCAGTTTTTTGATGTGACTCTCCAATTTTTCTGCTACTCTGTTCGATGGCAGATCCAGGTAAAACACTTTTCCAGCAAAAGGTTTGACTTGAGCACAAGAGGACACAGCTGATGTTGGCTTAACGTGGCTCAGTGTGGCCTCGTCACCAGCGCTGATGCCTTTCCCTAAAAGGCAATCGGTAAAATCACATCATGAGAGAGAGAGAGCCCAGAAGACAACATAATTTCAGATGAAGTGCTTGAATAAGTGAACAACCACAAATGAAACCATACAATTGACAAAGTCATCGATCATTTAATGAAATATCAAACTTGTGATGGTTACAGATTCAGAAATACAAAGAGCAGCTTAATTCTTAATACTTGTATCTTATGTGCTCTTTGTACAAATGTTGTCATTCTGTTTTTAAGTATTTTAACTTTGCTGCTGCTATTTTTTCTTTTGTTTACATGACAGCTGTTGCATGTCTTTCTATTCTGAATGTCAGTTTTCCTCAAGTTCTCTTATCTGAATCAAAGTTTTGAGGAGACAGGGATGGCAATGTTGTACAGATTATAAAGGCAACTTTAGGATTTGGAGCTACAAATGGCTGTTATGGTTGACTTGTCTCTACATGACTTTAATAAAGACAGTCTTTAAATGAAGACAGTTGGGACTCCAACACATCTACAATCACAATGATCAATATAATTCAGCGATGTTGATAACGGTTCCAATTTAACTACAAAAGAGGACTAATAAAAACAATACTATAACAAGGTAGTAAAAGACAATCTTACCTTGCCAGTTTGTTCCTGTGTGTCTCTGGGAGCGTTTCGGCTTCATTTTATTCTCTGTCACTGAGATGAAATCTGTTTTGCTGTCCTCTAGTCTTCAGTCAACATGTCGCAGGAAGTCCTCGTCTGTCTGCTGTGTGTAAACAGATGAATGGTTGTTTACAAAGAAGACGATGAGTAAAAGCAAACAAGTGTCTGAATAGTAAAACATGAGCAATGTAACAGTAACTTTGAGAATTAGCTGATGATAACTTACAAACAGTGTCACCGTGTAGTTTGTGTCTCGTCTCCTTGGAAGACAGACAGCAGCTTTGTCGGTTAGCGGCTTTGCTCAACTTAAATTATTTCGAAAGCTAACTCTTACGATACAAAAGCTGTTTTACTATGTTTGTTTCCACAGACTATACGTTAACAAATGGTTTTTGTTTTTACAACAGTTTAGTCCGATGTAACAAACTTTTAAGGCAACTGCTTCACAAAACGTCCGTTTCCCGCTTCAAATCCAATGGTCGGCGAAGTTTATGTTGCCATGTTTGACGCTTTCTGGTCATATAACCTTAATCGCGTTTAAAACCACAAAGTTAACTTAACGTAACTTGAGTCTCTGAGCAGTTTTATAATGACACTACGTTGACATTCTATTCTTAAAGAGAACCTGTCTGTCTGCGATAAACGTCTCTGTCGTCTAGTGAATACCTTCGAAAAACTGAGAAGTGGAGCGGAAACTCTTCAGTTAAACCTGGCAACCTGACAAATAGGTAAACACTGCCTTGGTGTTTGAATGTGATGTTTCCGCATTGCTGTTAAAACTAAATAAAATAAATAGACACATTCGAATACATATCGATGAATTTCTTCAATTAAAAACATTTTATTTACTATATGTGTAATGTTATTATGTCCTTTATTGAATTCAATTTAACACAACGATGTAGTAAAGCTCAAGAATGTGCTCTGCAGAAATTAATATTACATAACAGATGCTAACATGTAATGTTTGCTATGTAAACTTGGCAGCTAACTAGAGTGACAACCCCTGGACATACACGTGTTTAAGTTGTGGTTTCCTTTTAGAGCCTGTAGGATAGTAACAGCCACACTGTCAGGAAACTACGGAGGATGTGTGTGTTCATGGAAGATTTCGTCGATCCTGAGGTGCTTTAGCAGGTAGGAAGTTAGCTCAAGTAACGAGCTAACCCAGATTAGCCTGGCTGCCACCTCGTCATGTCACGTTAAGGCAAATGCAATTACATTGTTATGACGTACTAACACACCGATGTTTATGTGGCCGCCAATTAGCTCACTTGGTCAAGCAAGTTTTTGAATACACGATAACTAACGTACAGATAAAATACGTCTAATGTCGATCTGTATCTGTGTTTTAGGTTTTAGGAAGACAGTATGAGTGGTCAAATTTCTGCTTCCTCAGCCAGTAATGGCATTACTCCAGTCCAGCAGATGGTGGCGTCCTGCTCTGGAGCCATCCTCACATCTTTGTTTGGTAAGATACCCTGAACACATGGCAGCTGGTCACGTGTAGCTCAGTCTTTGTATTTTATTCAGGTGTTTTTACTTGTGTCACTCATGTGATTCAGCATTAGTTTAAGCATTTGTTTACCTTTCCTTCCAGGTAGTTTCTACTCAGTTCAGTACATTTTGAAAGTCAAACTTAAAAAGATCTGAAATCTACATCTCATTTGCCACTGAATTAGGTAAACCCAGCTAAAACTAATGCAGCCTGATGCAATACTAGACTATTTGGAGAAACTCAGCTTTATAGTCAAAGTCTGACCTTGGGAAATACAGACTGAAATTAAGTTGAATGAATATGATTTAGAGGAAATAAACAAGAGTTTGTTCAAATTCAACTTGGATCCTTTTTATTATTTGTGATTGTAAACTTTTTCCACACTTCCGTAGGGGGTCAGGCCAGGACAAGGCTGACAACCACTACTCTAAGTAAACATCTCTGCATTGTGCATAGAATTAATCAACACCACAAACTACAGCCTTCAAAATCACCATAATGTTGAATGAATGCTGCTTTGAAAGAGTTTGAACAAAAACTTTAATGATGTCAGGATTTATTACAGGACTGTTGTGTTAGTTTTAGCTGTAACTAGATCTATCTAATAACCTGTATGAATGTACTTTCACCAGTTGTGTTAAAGGTCATAGGCCACTTCACTTCAAAGCCTTGTTATCAGAAAATCAAACCCAGCAGTTAAACAAGTGTGATAATTATGTGAGTGCAGTAGCTCCTTTTTTTTTTTAAATAATTGCTCTTGCTGTATGAAACTTTCACACTTGATGTTCAATGTAATGGGTTACTAATCTTCTTTCAGTTACACCTTTGGACGTTGTGAAGATCAGACTGCAAGCACAGAAAAATCCCTTTCCCAAAGGTATAATGAGTTGGTCTTGTATTGTTCATGCATGTTCTTTAATGCAGTAAACGTGAGATGATCACATTTGTCTTTATAAATATTTTTCAGGGAAATGCTTTGTCTACTGCAATGGACTTATGGACCACATATGTGTATGTGAAAACGGCAACTCCAAGGTCTGGTACAAAGCCCCTGGTCACTTCAATGGCACACTGGTAAAATATTTCCCAGACCCACTGCATGTGACCATTCAGCGGTTGCCGAAATTAAATATAAAGTTTTAGAGTGGGTAGTCAGAGAAGTTCCCTTTAATATATGTGTTTTGCTTTAGCAAGGATGGAGCCTATTTGTGTGTTTGTGTGTAAAGTAGAGCAGCACAGTCATGTTGACTTCCAAACAACATGTCTTCCTACACTGACTGTACTCTGCATTTCTGCAGGATGCCTTCATCAAGATTGTACGTGGTGAAGGAATAAAGGCACTATGGAGTGGTCTACCTCCAACCCTGTAAGTGTGATGTCCTCTCTTTCAGTCCCTCGTTGGACTTCATCCTGGCTGCTCTCCTTTTAAAACTGAGCTGTTGTGCAAATGTGGTTTGTTGACAGTCCTTTAGCCTGCAGCTGATGCACTCATTAAGGGTGCTTTCATTTAAAGTTATTCCAATTAGTTGTAAACCACCTAAGATTTTCTTGAAGTCTGATTACCAAAGATTGATTTCCAGTATGTTAATTATTATCATAATGGACTTTTCTTTAATAAATCACATTGTTCATTATTTTATTAGTGTTGTTTTTGTGGTTCACTTTTCCTGCTTTGAATCATTTTGATGGCAACTTGTTTTATGAATATTTTTCATATATGCTGTCTCCAGTGTGATGGCAGTCCCAGCGACAGTGATCTACTTCACCTGCTACGACCAGCTGTGTGCAGCGCTGAGGGTCAGGATGGGAGACTACGCTCAGGAGGCTCCTCTTGTGGCCGGAGGTATTGCTAGAGGTGAGCTGACTGCTGTGACGTCACTGAAGAGAACAGGACAGATGTACTGGGTGAAAAGGCATCAGTTTGGTCATTAATGAGTTCATTTCAGCATGGTTAAGTTATTGCAGTATTTTAATAATGCTGGTGGTTTAATTTAAATTTTCTGAGTATCTGTAATTTCATTTTAGATTTCATTTTGAAAATGTAGTCTGACACATTTTGACCCTGACCTGGTTTGACTCTGTTTTTAATAACAGTCCATGAGCAGTTATTAAAAAGAGAGTAAAGAAACAGTTGATTACATTTTGCTTGATGATAATTCATAAAGATATACACTACTCTTTTCAATTAAAATGTTCCACTAAGCTGAAAAATGTTCAGTGACACAACAAGTTTCAGTGACCGTAGCCCTTTTTTTAACTCCCAGTGTCATTGTGTCCTGGTGTGTTTTGATCTCTGCCACAGTATGATTTCATAGATATGCTTGTATTTTGAACTTTTTTGCTTTGTTTTCTCTGTGTTCATCAGTGGGGTCGGCGACAGTGATCAGCCCTCTGGAGCTGATCCGTACAAAGCTGCAGTCTCAGAAACAGTCATACAGGGAGCTGACCGACTGCATTCGCTCGGCCGTGCAGTCAGAAGGCTGGCTGTCTCTGTGGCGGGGCTTGGGACCCACGCTCTTACGAGACGTGCCTTTCTCAGCCATGTATTGGTACAACTATGAGAAGAGTAAGACCTGGCTGTGTGAACGGTATAAAACCAGAGAACCCACGTTCACCATTACCTTCATATCCGGAGCGCTGTCTGGCTCTGTAAGTTTATCTGCCCCTTTTCTCCTTGAAACTGCTCAACATCCAGCTTTTCAACCTGCAGATGATGATCTTGATTAACCTGACAGGAAATAATGCAATTAATAAATAAAAGTAATCTAATAATTAAAGTAGTAATAAATACATTTGTCTTTTTGTTTTTTTCAGATTGCATCCATTGTAACATTACCTTTTGATGTTGTCAAAACAAGAAGGCAGGTGGAGCTGGGAGAGCTACAAGCAAAGAATTGTAAATATGGCTTTTTACTGTTCTTTTAATTAGTAAATGCTTCTGAAGATTGTAAATGTTGCACATCAGTGGATTCCCAGTCAGTCTAGTCAGTAGACAATATAACAGATCTCAAAGTTTCCAAACAAACCAAGTACGTTAGGCCAAATTTTGACTCTGACTGAAATATTTCACTCAGTATAAACATCATATAGCCTCAATGAAGAGTTGGAACAAGCTGATGTCGAACATTCTTGATTTTTTCAGACTGTGGAATAAGATGCTTTTTCCTACATTAGAGCTGCTAAAGGGGAAGCAAAAAGAGGTCAGGGGTGAAATTGTTCCAATGAACCCATTTGAATTGGCAGATGGTGTTGATGTGTGTTGATAAGTCATACAAACAAGGTTGGGAACAATGGATCAGCATTACTGAAACTGCATCCACTGTGGTCAGAAGTTCATGGGTTTTATGTTGACTGTTGTGTTTGTCTTCTCAGTGTCCTCTCCGGTCTCCTCCTCCACCTTCAGTGTGATGAGCAGAATTGTGGCACAGGACGGCGTTGGTGCACTGTTTGCAGGTAGATCCTTTCATGATGTTTTGTCAGTCATTATAGTTATATTTAACCAAATGGCACACAGTCACTCCTCTTATCTGCTGCCTCTCTGCCAGGTTTCCTCCCCAGACTCATCAAAGTGGCTCCGGCCTGTGCTATTATGATCAGCTCTTATGAGATTGGAAAAGCCTTTTTCCGCAAACACAACCAGGAGAGGATGCACGGGCCGCTGCAGACCAGCAACACCTGAGTTTTTCTTTCATTCCTCTCCAAACCAAACACCACCACGTCTACTGCTAGACTATACCTGGAAGGAAATGCTTATGTTGCCAAATTCAAAAGACAATATTGGAGTGAGAAATGCCCGTTTCTACTCAACAAGGTATTATAGATGATCAAACTTTATATTGTTTTTTATTAGTATTTATAATTCAATATTCTATGGTTTTCTGTTCACCACTGTAGATCGTGTGCGCACAATTTGAAAAGAAATATTTTGTCTTATCTGTGTTCAAATCACATGCTTTTTGATGCTTTTATCAGCCAGCAGATGGCAGCCACATTTTTCTTAAAATGTTCCAGGTCTCACATGTGACGGTCTATCATGTGCATTGTGCCTGAAGTCCTTACATTAGAGATTAATCTCCATTTTATTCCAATGTGTGTTGCTCCAAGTCAGTGTATCCTCCTGAGATTTTTGCACTTCCACTCTGATTGCTGTAACCTGTGAATATGTGTGAGAGAGATAAACACACAAAAATTCAATATCATGCAATGAGTATAAAGCCATGAGCGTGTTTTTTTCAGTTTTACAAGAGCCTGTGACACATGTAAACTCTTTAAAAAAATGTGAATTCTCAAATGTTCAATACACATACTCTTTGGTAATTCTTCTCATAAGTTGAATTTATACATGTTGATCACCACGTCTGTTCACTGTGGACAAGAAACATAAATGGCCCTATCAAAGTCTCACTGTTTGAGTATGTGGAGTTTATTCAAAACAAAAGATAAAAAGGCAAAAAAAAAAAAATCCAATAAAACATCTGCTGTATATCTGTGCAAATGACTGCTGGAATGAGCTAAAGGCAAAGTCATGGGTTCAGTGTTGAGGTACATGGCTAGTCACCAAAAATACAAATAACATTATATGGACATTCTGCAAATACACTTGTTTCTCGTTCTCAAAACATCAGCTGTAAGATAAGATCATTACCATTTGTGGTAACTAGCCATTCTAATACTGCATTTGAATATTTAAAGGGAATAAGAACAATATGTAAGAATTGGCCACCTGTCGAATTCATACTCCAAACCCATAGTTGTTGCTGTTGATAATATAACTCAATGTAGAATGTTTTATACTAAAATTCTTACATATTGCTCCTTTACACTAAACCCAGAGCTGAGGGGAGAATAGTAATCATAATAATCATTACCTGAGAACAAAACCACGTGATCCTGCTATACATTAACATTAAATGATTTTTTAAAAAAGAAAGGTGCAACAACTTTTGCAACTAAAGAACAAGATGACATGTGAGACATGTGAGATGACATGCAAAACTTCAATGACATAATCTGATAAAAGTGGAGGCACAGTCACCTTCATAAATCAACAAAATTGCTCTATTAAAAAAAACAAGAACTCGGTGGCAGCAGTAACAGCACATAAGACAATAAAGGACTCTTTCAACTGCAGGAAATGATTCACAGTGACAAAAGACTAAACAGTGACCAAGGCCTACGGCATTCTGTGTTGTCTCCGAAAACTCTGATCTATAATCAGTATTTTGAACATGCTATAATCTCCATCTTCAAGATAGATGAAAGCACTCATCACTGTCTTCTCAAATCTGCAAAGTGACATTTTACATCAACCTTGTTTTAATTTATTTCCAAGAAAGGAAAAAAATGATGATGCTGCACAGATAAAAATACCAAGAAAACAAAATAATTTAAACACACGTTGATGAAGTAACAGCTGGAGATCCTCTACAAAGAGTCAGGGGTTGTGTACTTAATCAGATTATTAGGCTGGATGGAACTGAGTTTTAACACAATTCAAAGTCCATCCTACACCTGATTCTCAACTCACAAACCTGACTTCCATCTGTTAAAGCTCTGGGCTCCAAATACAGAACATAAACTTCTATAAACAGCAAATCAACACCCCACATTTAGAAAGTTCCTGGATTGTCTTGCCCCCGGTGGTGATCTGTTTTTAGCTCTCCGTTCCCTATGAAGGAGTCATGCCTGGGCTGCTGATCTCTGTGGCAGGACTGGCCAAACACTCACTGGACTTCAGGCTGGCCAGAGACTTGTAGCTGGCGACTGAGGTCAAGGAGCCACACAGACCTCTTAGAGATGGAGTTTCCTCTTTACCTGAATGACACAGCACACATGATTCAGACTGGAGACCTTCCTGGACAACAGCGCTGACTTGCAGGAGGAGACGTACCTTTGTGGGGCCAGTGCGTGCCGGACGGCCGGGCCTCGAGGCTCAGTGTGTGCGATGGTTCGAGAGAAGTCTGGGAGAGACTCATGTCTGCAGACAGCTGCTCCAGACTTTGGAAACTTTTCCTGCAAAGGGAGAAAAGAGGATCAGCAAAGATCACATGCAAAACTAGTGCTGAGACAATTAGTCAAGAGATGAACAGGAAATGAATCAACAACCACCTTTATAATTGATTAATTTGTTTTAAGTAATTTAACAAGCACAAACATCTATTTGTTAGTCCCACATTCACAAAATTGAAGATTTACTGGTTTTCTTATAAATTGTAAACTGAATACACTGATCTCCATCTAGTTGCTGCAACATTTTAACTGCAGAATCATTATTTAAAAACATTACAATCCAGTCACTTTAGAAGTCAATGAATTAGTCAATAATTAGTTTTAGCCCTGAATATGACCAAACTAAATCTGGAAGCTGGAGGATGTCAACTTATCTACGTACTCCTCCCACTGTCCCGTGCTCTTCCTGTACAGAAGTGTGTCCAGTGCGACGGCGTTGGCGTCCAAGGCAACGGGAGATGGCCACTGATTGGTCAGATGGGCTGTCAACTCTTGTCTGGACCGCAAGTCATTGTTCTTCAGCACTGTCCTAAAGACAACAGACAGTGTCCAGAGTTAGAGACAATCAAGTTTGACGACATGTTAAAATAAAAAAAGGAAGGAGTCTTTCAACACAGTGAGAAATATAATATGTGCAAATAACATAAAAAGGTTTTAACTGGCAGCCATTTTTTTCTGTTGTCACTCAATTCAGCATTGGCACATATGTGTGATAGGAGAAAGTGTTACCATTACATATATAATTTGACCATAACAGAGAACTGACAAGTTTACTCTTCTAATGTAAAATGTCCAGCTCATTACACATCTTGATCACAATTATTTAATAACAATTTGAAGAGATCCTTGGTAGTTTGTGAAGTATTGGTGTGAAAATAAATGAATATCAGCTGATATATTGTTATCAGAAATTTTAAGTCACAAACGTTGATATCAATTTCAAAAATACTCAAACATACAATCAGTTGCCTCGTCCTCCCTGACAAAAGCATAAACCTGCCTAATGTCAGACTCTTAGCTTCCTCTTTGCTCTCTAAATGCTCTGACTCACATTGTCATTCTCACAGTTTCTCTGGCTGTAGTCACGGTCACAGCATCTCTCTCTCTCTCTCTCTCTCTCTCTCTCTCTCTCTCTCTCTCTCTCAGAGGCTCACGCTTCATGTCACTTTGCTTTTTTACTCTATTTGCATTTGAAAACAGCCACTGACTCATCACACTGGCTTTGAGACTGCGGCTTCTTTTCCAAAGATCGTGACACAAATCCTCTCAACAGACTTTGTTGCCAACATTCAATTAGCGATCAAACCCGAGAAAGCATTTTCTCACTCATTGGAACATTAATGGGAATTAATGGAAAGACACGATGCTGATGTAGCTTTACCCTCTCGGCTAAAAGCAGCATCGACAGCGATTGATTCAACCGCACGTAAATAACAAACCACCTGCAACCTCCAGGCTTCTTGCTGTGTCCTGAATGTCAAACTCACAGCTAGGTGTGCTGCAAAGTCCTCTCCACCGCATCCTCACACAACCTCACACAAACACGCACACACACACACAAACACTCCTGAACTTACAGTTGGTCCTGTAGCTCCAGTACGATGTATTCAAGCTGTTCTTTCTCCAGTGTGTGGGAGAGGTGTGTGTCTGCCAGGCTCTGCTGAAGAGCTTTGTTATGAGACACAGCCTCTGACAGCTGGGCTTCCCGAAGACGGACCAGCTCTTCCAGGTAACCCTGAGACAAACACACACACACACACATTCTGTTTTCCAATTGTTTGTTTACTGCCATGAAGGCACTGCTGTTTGAGTTACACTCCTGAATTCTTTGTTTTGGCTCAGAGCAAATGAGATAACCGGAGAGAAGAGACAGCGGTGAACAACAGCTGAAGCCACAGAGGGAAGAAACATTACAGATGCATATGTAAGAAATGACATCAAGCCAAATGTGTTTGCCTTCACAGAAGACATTTCCTCCAGCCTCTATTATGCAGACATTAATGAAAATGTCACACTGGCATATATTACCATCCAATTTATTTATCCCAAAATAACAGTAATATTACACACAGACACACGGAGGTGCTACCTTCTGCTCCAGCGCCATGCGATACTTCTGCTCAAAGCGTTTGCACTTGCTGACCAAGTTGCTCTGCTCGGTGAAGATGGAGGCAGCGGTGGCCATTTTGTCGGGGGTGCTGCTCTCGCTGCCGCTGCTCCCCATAGTCCTCATCTCCTCCTCGTCGCTGCTGATGCTGTCGGCGCTGCACAGGGAACCAGCCTTGTATTAGTGCACATCCTACAAAATATTTGACCCCCCCCCTTCACTAAAGCTCAAGTCTGTCATAGTTCAAACTTCCACAATATGTTTCACAAATCTGCTGTAAATATGACTTTATGCAGGGAAGTTGATAAACTTCTCAGGCTTCTCCGACCCGTACAGATTTGAGTAAACAACAATCCTTTCCTTCAACTACAAATGAAGCAGTCCCCTGTTTGTCATGTGTGCAACTATAATGCTTGACCTCATGCACCTCTGAGTGAACTTCAGGTAAGGCGTGTAGTCGATCACAGCGGGGCAGCTGCCGTCCACACCTTCTCCTTTCAAACAGAAGCTAAAGAGAGAAGACAGGACAGAAAATCATCTCTTCTTTTACGGTTTACAGATGTACTCAGTATTCTTAATAACTTGATTTCACTGGACTTCAAGAAATGTTTAGTTGCTTGAACAAGACGATCTCCATGCAACTATTTACATGACCTCTAAAACCAGCGAGCTGCACGAGTGATGACTTAGACGTGTCCAATTAAAGTAGGTGAATACTTATACAAGTATATTGTATTTCATATTTGTAAAAAGGTTTGTAGAGATCTGTTTGTACTCTGGCTTTATTTTTTAATTTTGTCTTAAATATCCATATTAATGCTTTCCCAAAATCCACAGGTGTGTTTTTCATCCAATTTCAAATCAGTCTACTGTTTTCAGAATTTATGGTGGGATGAATTTTTTCAAAAGAAACATTGCAAACACAAATGTTTCGTTGGCAAATTCAAGATCTCTTCTTCTACTAATCTCATCCAAGGCAGAATCAACACCCTGCAGTAAAAACAAATTTGTACCAGCTTGGCCAGGATACATTTGTTTTTTGTAGAGACATGTTGATTAGCTTGATGGATATTTTTGAGGACACTGTTTGTAGTGTTCAGCAAATTTCCTACTCAGTGTGATTAATTTACCATTGAAGATCACCATTCTTCTTTGCTATTGCCATTTCTTTGTGTATATCATTTATTATTGGAACCGTTCTTTCTTGACCCATCACAGCATTCTGCCATGTTTGCAAGTGATGCATCAGCAGTTCAGACAGCAACTCTCTGGTCTCTTTGTATTGTTTGTAGTGGCCTCATATTGCTTTAAAAACTGATAAAAATGGTGACTGCCAGCCAATGACAATGTCTCAAAAATCTCAAGAAAAACTGAATATTGTGAATTTCACAAAAGTGCCAACAACTGAAAAGGCTTGTTTATTATAAGAGGTTTCTTAGTCCTATATATTATGTAGCATATAAGATCTTATGTATTCATTTCAGTCAGGAGGAACAGCTTCTTATTCCATCCGCATTCTCCTTTTTAACTCAACAACCAAAGTACAACAAAGAGAGAAAGCAGGTCTGAAGAGTTACAGTAAGAAATATAAGGATGTGATCACTACCTGAAGTCAATGGTGTTGAGTCCAATGAGTGTGTCTGCCAAAAGTCCCGCCTCCTCTCCCAGGATGATCGCTCCGTCCTCGTAAAACCTCCTGCAGTCAATGTGTGCATGTGTTATTAATTTAACCCAAACTCTTCTAGGTCTAGTCAACTGACTGGTGATTAAAGAAAAAGTAGAGCAGACAGGTGCAGCTGTGTGATAATTGACTGCTTAAGGTAAAGTGTTCTAAAGACGATCTAGATGATCATGTATCACACTAATGCTGTAGAGAGATTCTTCCTAAATACACTTAATATGATTTGACTGAAAGGGAAAAACTGTGTGTTTGAGGTCAGCAAATGAGCAACCTGGTGGTTTTGAAGTCCCTCAGTGCAGATGAGATGTATTCTGATAATCTCTTCTCCATCAGGACCACCCTGATCCAGGCCCTGCCCTGCAGAGAGAGACACCGGTGACACTGAGCCGTTGATGGAGGCTTATATCACTTCAATACACAACAAGTTAATGTTAATGGCATGTCATTCAGAAACCGTTTAAAAACTTTTCTGATATTTTTAACACTTTACTTGAGCTAAAAAAAAGTTCAGATAATTCACATAATAGCTCAGTGTTTTTTCTTTGTGCTGCCTTGTTGTCCTTGTATTTAACTGTATGTCTTTTTCAACATTCCTGCAAATCGTTCTGTGTGTAACATCGAGAGCGACTTAAACAACCAGAGTTGAAATCCTTTAACGTGTGCACATACTTGGCCAATAAAGCTGGTTCTGTTTAAATTGCAAAGCCGCTTTTTCTGATTCATGAAAAGAGTTCATGACCTGAGTTTGGGTGTGTGTGTGACTCTTGTTCCCACCAACAATATTAGCTCCGGTTGTTTGTTCTCTTGCCCACAGGGTAAGACTGAGTCACATTTTATGAGCATGTCTGTTCTTAAGCCTTTTTTTTTTTTTGATAGTGTTCGCTTTGTTCTTTTATAATGCAATAATGGGATAATGCAAAGTAAGCAAAAATCCCAAACGCCTGATTGTGCATTGTGTGTGTGCGGAAGGTCAGGATACTGTTGGACTCAAAGTAAAAGATTTAGTTATAATGTTTTTTTCTAAATTAAACATTTTATTTGATCAAATCTTCTGCTTGTATTTGACTTTCTGATGTTTTGAAGATTCAAGATATTTCCTCCCCTGCTGCATCAGGTAATTAAATCTGATCCCAGAACAGTTTCACCCTTACCTTAGCTCTCGATGACCGCACATTCTCCATGCTCTCGATGCTTCGGATGCAGTTGTGAGGGACTTTACTGCAGGCGTTTTTTATGTAATCCCAGAAACTCCGAGGACTCTCATAACCAAACCAAGTTGTCTGGCCTGAGACAGAAAGAGAAAGAAACACAGGTTTTCACAAGCTTGAAACTGCATCACTTTTGTCAACCAGAAGTGACATGATATAACTTTGCACTCATTGGACTTGGTGTCTGTTAGGAAATTTAACAGGTCTACACAATCAGAAAGCTGAAAGTGTAAATACTGTTCTTTAGCAGACAGTTTAATAAAAATATACTGTGTATGGTACAGTACTAAGAATATTTTCCACCAGTGTCCATATCTCTGACACTAATCTCAACAAATGGAAGTGAGATACCCATCGCAATCTAAACTTGTGATTTAAACCGATGAGTCACTGCAATTTCACATTAAAATTCTGCATATCGTGGTGTCCTGATCGGTTGGCAGTATAAAGACTCATGTAACCACAAGATCATCTGCTTATTTTAACTATCAAAGGCAAAATGCAAAAGAAATAATTGCTTCAGATTTGTGTCCAGGTGAGTTAATCTTGGTGACAGTTACATATCTGCATGTAGACGAGAAGAGCGTTGCTTACGTTTTTACCTTTGAGTCGATGACTGAGGATGTGCTCCAGGATGGAAACGAAGTTAATGAACTCTGGAGATGAGTCATCGATTGTCTCAAAACAGGAGCGGTCCAGCAGAGTCTTCACTGAAAACCTGAACACAGAAAAAGATGTACACCCTGGTATTAAAATCAGCTATTGGACTTGTAACTTAAAAGGATTAATGGAGTACGAATTGTATGTCAGCGTGTGATTCTGAACACAGACTGAGTGTTCACACTGATTTACTATTTTCTTTGTTGTTGTCTGATCCCAGACAGAAGGACACTAAAGACGAAGACACACTCGGACAGGTAATATATTTTACACACACATAAGAACAAACAAACAAACAAAAAAGAAGAATGATCTTAATTAGCATGAGAAATGACACAATGAAGTTAATTTTCTTACTAATTACAAAAACTGAAACATAAACACATTTGGCCTCTATTGTTGTAATGAGGCTTTGATAAATCTCCTGTGATAAAACCAGTCATGAAGGGCTGCCCACTTTGACAGACATGTGCACAGGACGACTCTGCCTAATCTTATTTCAACTAATTAGACAGGAAGAATGGTTAATGGGCAGGCCTGCCATGTGTGCGTGTGTGTGTGTTCTGAAAATTCTGCCAATTTATGCGTAGCCCCTAACGTCAGCTCAATAATCTGACTTCATATCTCTCTATCTCGTTGCTTAGCAGCACGGTGACCACAGTGTGTGTGCTTCCTGTGAAAGAAGGCAAAAACTGATAGATTCATTTCATGACTGAGGGCAGGGGGCTTAATCGCATATCATGCCCATTAACTCTGCAGTGGAACACAACCCTGCTCTGCACAGCCATTAGGCAGAAATCATTTCCCCCATGTGTGGACTATATCCTATCAGTTATTACCTTACACAGCAAAAATCCAGATACATGGACCCAAATCCTGAAATAGACGTACAATATTTTGCTGTAGAAATGATATCACTATGAGGACAGTTTGAACATATGTAGTCAAGTCAAATGTATTTAGAGAATAACTAAATGTTGACCTATATGTTTTAGAGAAAAACTGAAAATACAATTGACATAATTAAAAATAAATAGCTATTAGAATAATTTACCTTTATATAAATAACTGAGGGGACTAAATACAGTGAAATCAATGTGGGTTTTTAGCCAGGGTCTACATCAGGGGTCATGTCGACTGATCAGAACTGAATTAAGCCATCCCTTCAGGGTCAGAGCGCTTGACATTTAATAGCTCCTTAAAGCCTCAAAACATCAACACCATCCACCCACACAGCTGTTTAAACTGACGCTGCATTCAAATGAAACTCCTGAGGCTGTGTTTTCCTACGCGCAGGGTCCAGTACACAGTACTGAGAGCCCCAGTATTGAGAGAGACAGCCCTGTTGCTGGGAGACTGACAATAATAATCGAAGTCAGCTTTGTTCCCTTTCAGGCAAGAAAGTGGTGAATGATCTGTTTTTGTGCTTTCATCGTCGCGCTCATGAATGAGAGAAGTTATGAGCATCCACTCCTGATGTGACAACTCATGGACAGCGAAAACAGTTAACAGGACACCTGCCTCAGGCGCCATTATCGTGGCTGAAAAGACGGGCCTTTATCACAGGAGGACATTTTGAAATGTGACAGGAGGAAAAGCACAGGTGTAAAATAATGATGGCTGAATTCCATTTAGGTTTATTGGGACACTTGAATAGAGCAGAGCCATTGCTGATATTGTTTGTAACACCTGTGCCTCTCCTGCAGCCATTAGTCAAGATTTCTGTTGTGAAACGAGCCTGTTGAAATGGGTCGGACAAACGTACAGCAGAGACAACAACAATCAGCTGTAAGGTTCATGAGTCAATGTAAAAAAAAAAAAAAAAAAGTGTCTATTTTAGCTCAGAAAACTAAAAGACATGGGTGATCAGGGACATTTATCACAGCATGAAAACAAGTTAAGAGGCTTGTTCAGCATGAAAACATGGCCTGCACATCTGTAGAAAGATTATGATTATGTTCAGTTCTTCAGGTCAATTTTATTACAATAAATAAAGTGAAACATTTCTCAGTTCACTACCTATTTCACCTTATTATATATTTCTATGAGATATGTGATTGGGTATGTGTAGAAAAATAACGTTCCAAAATAGAGTCCAAACACTGAAATCAGCAGGATTAATGAAGGAGAGTGAAGCCTTCACCTGCTCGCTGTTTGACGTAGACAATGAAATTACCTTTCTCGGTTTCTTTTCACTCCCCCAGAATCTCATCTACACACAATCAGACGAGATATCTGACTCAGGTTACCAGACAGCGTGCTCTCCATTACCACAACCAAAACAGAAAAGAGCATCTAGAGAACATGATTTTTTTTTAAAAAAACAACTGGTGTCTTTCAATGGCAGGTGTGTGGTTGTGTTGAAAGCTTCTCCAGCAGCTACATTAGAGTCTCTGCACTTCTCTGAAAGCTTGAATCCCCTAACAAGCAGCAGCCTGCAGACACACACTTACACTGTGCAAATGAGCGTCGTTCAAACTCACTGAACTTTGAAAAATGAAGCACCTTGAGTTTCCACACTACATACTGTAGCGTCACACATGATGGGCAGTTTAAATAAAGAGAAGCAACTAGCCAATACAGAATATAAATGGTACTGCAAACTATATGGATTAGTCTGCTGATTGTTTCCTTAATGAATCATTGTCTATAAAATTGTATAAATTAATTAAAATTTCCCAGAGCTCAATGTTAAAATTGCTTTTTTTTTCTCACCAAGATATGAAGTTTACTATAATATATAAGACAGAAAAACATCACACTTGAGAAGCTGGGGACAGCGAATATTTTTGCTTAATAAATGACTGGAAAGACCAATTAACAAAAATAGTTGCTGATGATTCATTCTGTAATTTGACTTATTAAATCATTTCAGCTCCATAAGACACAGTCTCACAGTGTGGAAGAAGATGATTTGACAACCTTAAAGCTACCTAAGAGGAAAATGCATGAAAGAAGTTGTTTTCCTCCAGTAGTCTTTCATCTTCTTTCCATTCATTTTGCCAGTTTGCCATCACTTTCCTGACTCTTTTCCCTCCTCCGCTTGTGCCAGTCTGAGAGTTTATGCCTGGTGCGGAGGCAGAAAACAGGCGGGAAAGGACCAGAGCGGTCAGCCAGGAGCACCTGTGTAATTACTCTCCCTTTACATCTGTTTCTAATGACGTTAATGGAGGAAGGCACACCAAGCACATCTGATGCCTGATCATTACATTTGGATTTTTTAAAATCTTTTTAAGCTGCCAGAATTGGATCGAGAAAGGCCGAGCTGAGACACCAGCTGGAGCAGGTGGTGCATTATCAGTTGGTTTTCTGAACTCCTACTCTTTCCCAGTGCCAAAATAAAGAGCTACACCTCCTTATCTTCCCTTTTTCTCTGACCCCTTCCTCCTCTCAAACACACCACAGGGGCCGTCAGTAGTTAACTGACATCTGCCAGCAGCACAGAGAGAACCGCAGATCAATAATCAGACCGGAGAGCTTTTCACTTCATCTGACAGACAGGACGACAGACAGGACGAAGAAACAGGGCAGGAGACATGCGTGTGCACACCTCAGCATCCGAGTGTGCTGCTGCTCCACATTCAGCTTATCATTTATGAATGCAGGACAGCAAGGTCACATCCTCACCAAATTTCAGGAATGTCTCCTGTATATTCTACAAAAACACACAACTGATGCTCGACACAATATCTTTATCTTGTTTGAGTGCAAAGAAACAAAAATTAAACTACTACTTGCATTATAAGTAATATTACTGCTGGTGTGACAGATGAAACTAATTTTAAGGGTTATTAAACAAAAATATAAAACTGCACAGTTGCATGGACACAAAAGCAGTTTACAAATAGTTTTTAATGGCTAATTCAAATGTTTTTCCAGGGGGTGTTCTTATGATGGAGGAATTTGGACTCTGTTTCCAAAACCCTGGCCTTAATCCTGCACTGAACTCATTATGAGGGTAATTAAATCAGAAATGTGAGTGTATGGATGTTTAATGGAGGCTGCTGCTGCTGGTGGGTGTGAATGTATATCTGTGTGTGTGAGAGAGAGCAGCTTAAATGAATGAGACAGATGATTATAATGTAAAAACACACATGATGGAGGGATTTACCTGAGGTCACCCAGCTCATGAAAAATATAATAACCATCCCATAATATCAGATTTTATTCCTCATGCATATTGCCATGTTATTGAATCTGAAACATCTGATCAAACGTGCCGTCAGAAGCTGTTTCATCCTCCCATCATTCACACAGGATTCCCCACCTGCACACAGTGAGCAGGTTCCTCCGCTCCACCGCGGCGCTCCGGCCGGATCCCCGCCTGCGGATCAGCTGCAGCCCCGCGCCGAGCGACGCCATCCCCGGCCCCGTGTCCGTGTCCGCGGCCGGTCCCCGCTGCCGCTGCACCGGGACGGATCAGCTGGGTCGGTCAGCTCAGAGGAAAACACACCGCTCAGGAGGAGGGTTCACAGAAAAACCTGGGTCAAATCACACATGACAGGACTTCTGGTTGCGACTTTCAAAATAAAAGCAGCCTCTGGTGTTTACTTCGATTAAAGACATTAATTTCTATTGAAGCCAACATGTATTAGATTTACATTTTAACATTTTAATTTAAGGATTAGAGACAAATTGTAAATAACAATCAGCGCAGCCAAGACTTTTTAAATAATATAATTGAGCTTAGTGTATCATAATATAATATAGTAATTCTATATTCTAACTACAGAAAATATATCAACAACATCATCATAAGATATTCCATTATTAGTGTCACAACAGAGAAATGTGTTGCTATGTTACAGCAGCAAGGTAGATAGATAAATAGTAGGTAAAATTACAATAAGTATAAAAAGGTGTACTCTGGCTTCCTTCCACAGTCCAAAAACATGCTGAGGTTAATTGACTACCCTAAATTGCCCTTAGATGTGAATGTGAGTGTGAGAGGTTGTCTGTCTGTGTTGTTTGTGTATATGTGCCCTGCGACAGACTGGCGACCTGTGTCCCCTGCCTTCGCCCGAAGTCGGCTGGGATAGGCTCCAGCCCGCCCCGCGACCCTGCAAAGGAGTAAGCGGTAGATAATGGATGGATGGATGGATAAAAAGGTGTTAGCAATTCACTCAGGCAAAAAAAAAGTATCAACAATTGAACTATACATTACGGTATTAATAAATTAAAAGAAAATATGAAATGTGAGAATATGAAAATATGAAAACACTATCTACACAATAGACAGGACGAAAAGGATGAATTGAGATGAAATGAAATGTGATGCCATGAAATGAAAGTATTGCACAGACTGAAGGATTGCGCGTAGTCAGATAATGCACGAAATAAGAATATTGCACAGAAATAAGATATTGCACAGTAATGATTTAAAAATAGCATAGTGACCTAATTAATAGTGTGGTCCACCGGGAGCAGTGCTGGATGTAGATTGTAGTAAAGTAGATTTGTTAGCTCTCTGTCACGTTTTTAGGTTGTGTCACCTGAGTTTCTCTTCATTTTGACGTTAATGTTCTTTTATTTTGAAGGAAAATGCGTCTATCCGGTAGTGTGATGATGTGAATCAAAAGTGTTTTTTTTGACAGTCGAGAGTCCAGACAGATAAAAAGACATGATATTTATCCTGTCAACACTGAGGAGTTATAAATACAGGTGTGAGTTATCACCTGTCATATACACAGAAAATCATCTCATGTGTTGATGTTGATGCTGGTTGAAATCACCAGTCAGTGTGTTTCAGACCTTAATTACATTTATTGTAACATATATTATTCAAGTTTGAGGGTTCGCGTTATCGCTTTGCAATAAATGCTAATCATTAAAACATATGCACTTGCTTTACTTCTGTGTTGACAAACCATTACGCTGCTGATGTAAAACCCATCATGGCATTAGATATTATGGCATGTTTTAGTTATCCGTTGTTCAGGTCTGTTTTGAAAGAGTGAATAAATACCGCTGTGAGAGTTGCACCATTTGATTTTGGTTCTGTGGACAAATGCTTTTGTTTACACTCAGATGACTAACTGGACCTTTAACCGCCTTCAAATTCAGTGAGTTCATCTTAAAGCAGGACAGCGCCATCCAGTGGTCTCAAAGGAGACAACATATTCTGGCCGGGCTACATTTACACACCCTTGCCTCTTTCTCTTGAGTCTCCTCCTCCTTCTCCTAAAAGGAGGAAATGAACGGTGAGGATGGAGGGGTCAGCACTGCTGGATGAAGTGAATGTGTCCTGTTGGTTTCTCTCATAGAGCGTTATAACTCTGACGTCATGTCAATATCTGTAGGTTTTTGAAGCCAGTGTTGTTGTGTTTGACTCCATTATATCCAGTGTTAAAATAGATACTCAGGTCTTTTATTTATTTAAGTAAAAAATACCATTAAAAAAATCTACCACTTTGTTACAGGTAGAAGTCCTGCATTCAAAATCCTACTAAAAGTACAGCAGTATTATCATCGCAAGGCACTTTAAGTATCAAAAAAAGAGGGATCATGAGAGGATTCAAGCAAATTACTTTGTATTCTTGCAATATTTTTTGAACTTTTCCTATTTTTTTATTTTCAAAAAAAAGAGTAAAATATTGGATAATTTTACTTCTCTGGCCCTAAAACGGTTGAACACAGTTGTCACATGTAGAATTATTTCTATTTTAAACGCCACTTGTATGTGAAGGAAACCAAACCAGGGGAGCAGTGTCACGTATTCACTTGTTGATCTACCATATGTGGTTTGAGTTTCAGGGCTTTATAACCCCTGTGCAGCCAGCATGCACTCTTTAGGAGACGTGACTGAAACCACTGACAAACCACAGGAGTTACATTTCCCATGATGTTAGTGACAGAGTTTAAGACACTCTTTAGAGGAAACATCTGACTCAGTTGTAAATATGATGACCTTTACTGAGGTCGTACATATGTCAGTGATAAGTGAAACGTGATTTCATCCTCCCTTGTTCTAACTTAAAGAATGAATGTGAGAGAAGGAATCAAAACTAAACACCTTCATCGACAATATACTGTAGTCTATGTCTGTATTTCATACATTATCTGATAATAAAGATATCACTTCCTCATAAATAAATGATATACAAAGATATGAGATAAGGAGGAGAATATGGTAGGACAGGATGGAAGGACACAGGGTGAAGTCTGTCTTTATGATACTTCAACCATGAGTCAAGGAGTCACACAATGTCAGAGTTCAATGGGAGATTAAAACATGCAGATAAAAAACAAATAAACTCCAAGATTCAACCATAATCTCAACTGTTAAGCAACACATGCTCTTCTAAGCATCTCTGTTCCTCTTTCTATTTCTCTTTCTGATTACTTTCAGACACACTCAGATGTATCATCATCATCATTCTCATCATTATCATTGATTGGACTCCTATTCATACTCATATTTGATTATTGAATAAAACTAATACAAATAGAGACTAACCACTAGTCCACTGCCTCCCCACATTGTTGATATTTATACTGAGGCAGTGTATAAGTGCCATTTTTACTTGTAGCTGTCAAGATGGAGCCAATTTGAACTACTTTATATTCAAGAGGATTGAGAACCACTGGTTTAATTTTGAACATATCTTATGAGCTCATCATATTTTTTTTCCAATGTAAATCTTAATCTGAAAAGTAACTACAGTTAATGTACAATGCAGTGAAGTAAAATAGGAATAGAGTATAAGCATGAAATTGGACTCAAGAAAGTTCAAACACTTTAAAATAACCGTACTTCACTATGCCACTTTCCACCACTGCTTTTGGTCAAACTTAACTCAGTACAATAAACAGGACAGTAGAATAAAGGGTAGCCAGTTGATCTAGATAATCACAGGCTCTAAAACTCAGCTTAATCTCTCTTTTCAGTAGACATCCATCCGTTATCCTGCGCTGCTCATTTTACACAATTCAACATCTCTACATCATTGAACATAACTAGTAATATTTACTTATTTGTCACAAACTGGTTCAGGGAATGAGTCTGAGTACAACAGATATACAGTTTGTAACAAACAAACCTAAATAACTCAAACTAAACAAACAAATAAAGGAGTTAGAAATCAGTAAGATCAGCAATTAAACCCATGTTTGAGCCCACGGAAACAAGTCAAACCTGTAGATGACACCAGAAACAATATTTACTTTATCAACAGGAAACAAGAGTACACAAGTTTATATGCCAAAAATTTGTGAATCATCAGGATTTATAAAGTTAAATTCAAATCACAATTTCAAATTAAACTCATTAGATCACAGATGGATTTTAACCAAAGGTACATATTAATTAGCAGGGTAGGTAGTAGTAGGTCGTAGGGCACAAATTACCCAATGAAAATCATATAGCAATAAAAATACCACACAATTCCCAGTGTCTATCAAACAAATAAAATCTAGTTTTGCATGGTCAAATATGGTGATGTGCAATCCAAAGGTCAATATGGTGACTAATTTACCATATATGTCTATGTGGGAACAACTAGCCTGGCTTTGTATAAAAGATTTTTAAAAAGTAGTATACAACCTCTATTGCTTACTGATTTGTATTTTCCATTTAATTTGTTTAATCAGTAGAAAAAAACAAAATGTTAAAACAAAATGTCTTAAATTTAAAAGGGATTATGTGTGGGACTATTTCTTGACCGGGTGCAGTGACTTCTTGGAGGCTTCTAGTTGGCTGCATGATGACAAGTCACAAAACCACAACATGCCATTTCCACACTTAAGTTTGATGAAAGACAAACTATATAAACGAATAAATGAATGAGGAAGTGACTGCATCTGGTTGAGAAATAATCCATAATATAACCTGTGAAGCATTTTGGATGAACATAAACAAAATGCTGAGTTTGAGTGAACTTTAGACGTCTAAGCCTGCTGTAAAATAAACCAATCCTCTCTTGAGTTAGTGGACAATATACCTCTCTTACAGGTGTGTAAATGTTGTTTTTTTTTTTAATTGGTCAATAACGGATTATATAAAACAGACAGTGACTGACACCTAGATCCGGAGTCCTCGGCACCGCCCCCTGCAGCTGCTCTCACTCTGTGATCGATTATTTTCTATGAGGCGGACGTGACCAGAGCTGAAGACACAAGCGGAGCAAACAACCGCGAGAGAAACACAAATAAGTCACATCTGCAAGAATATTATTATTATTTATTGTTTATCTGTGTGAGGATACAGGCAGACCAGAGTCGGCGCTCTTGCTTCCCCATTGACGATCATACAGCTGCTGTAATACCACGTGAGGAGGAGGAGGAGGAGGAGGAGGCGGAGGAAGGACATAACCAGGATAGCCTTTGGTCCAGCTTTGTGATCAGTGCCTCTGTCAAAAAATAGACAGGAGGACAGAGACAGGGGTCTGGGGGACAACAGCAGAGGCACAGTGAGTCACAACCTCCACTCTCTTTCTAATCTATTACTCCCTTATTTGACCCTCCTCCTGTTTTTAAATGCTGCAGTTTGATGACATAGTTTTTCAGAGTCCAAGGCTTCCTCTTCAGTAAGCTTGATATAAATAGTTTGGACTGGGCTGTGAAACGTAAGCAGGCTCTTTCCTCTGACAGGACCCAGACATGGAGAAGAAGAAAGACATGGAAATGGCCTCAGACGAACTGGAACCAAATGGAGACTTAAGGTAATAAATTCACTTATTTTTCTAACAAGAGTGAAACAGGATTCTAAAACAGCTCCAGATCATATACCTCAAGAGGTAACTGTGTTGAAAAACTTTGTGTCTGAGTTGATGGTTGTTTTTTTTTTTTTTATGTTTATGTATGACTCATCTAGTGCGGACAACCAGAATGAAAAGAAGAAGAAGAAGAAAGACAAAGCACCTAAGATGCCCATGGTCGGCCCCATTGATCTGGTAGGCTCAGCCATAACACTGTGATCACTTTTCAGTCAGAACCAGGCCTTGTGTGTTTTTGAAGCTTTCACTTTCTATAGTCTAATCCCCTCCACTGTTTGTGTTTCGTTACAAAATCCAGCTGAAATATTATGAGTTCGAAAAAGAGCTGGTAGTGAAAGCGGTATTGATTTTTTTTTTTTAATTGCTTTAGCCAGAGCATAATGGGAAAAGATGGATGTTAGTAGTCGTGTCGTGGTGTCTAGAAGTCGTGGGATCTTACAAGAATAACAGCAAGGTGTGTGTATGTGTGTGTGAAGGTCTCGTGTGAGTGTATGAGGTAAGAGGGGAAGCAGGGAGAGAGGATGGGAGTGCAGCACATCCTCCTGTTGTTTGGGTGGACTCCACTAGTCCCCTGCTGTGAGAATATAATAGCTCCATAGACCTTAAGTTTTCTCCCTGTTCTGATGGCATAATTGAAAATATGAGGAACATCCAGACTCTGATTTCTGCTGTTTTCTCTTTGCTTTCTCCACGCTCTCTCTCTTTTGTGTGTGTAGTTCAGGTTTGCAGACAAATGGGACGTTTTGCTGATCTTTTTTGGCACAGTGATGGCCATGGCCCATGGAGTAGTGCTTCCTCTCATGTGTATTGTGTTTGGAGACATGACAGACAGCTTTTTAAGTGACTCCATATTGTCCCACTCGAACATAACTGAACTGAGTGAGTTTTCAGCTACAAGCATGAGCACACAGATGGATCTGTAATAAATAGCTGAGAAGCAATATATTTGGATTAACACCTCTTAAAAATATCTTTTGCTATCTTGTGTTTCAGATATCACAGAGGACATGCTTATGCAAAACAGCACTTTACAAACCGACATGCAAGAGTAAGACTTTAGATGATCAGCATAAACAGAAAGCTGCTATTCTTGGGTTAAAAATATCTCCAAAATCTTGAAATTGAAGTTGATATAAGAATTTCATGAGTGCAGGAAGCTCAGAGAGTCCAAGCAAATCAGGTTTTAAAGTCATATATCATTTATCTTCTTCCAGATTTGCCATCTACTACTCCATCATGGGAGCCGTGGTGCTGGTGGCAGCCTACATGCAGGTGTCCTTCTGGACTCTGGCAGCTGGTCGACAGGTCAAACGCATCCGCAAGTTGTTTTTCCACTGTATCATGCAGCAGGAAATCGGCTGGTTCGATGTCAATGAGACAGGGGAGCTCAACACACGTCTCACAGAGTGGGTAGCAGAGAAATTGAACATTGTACCTTTATCAATGTATACAGCTGTTTTTACTGTGAAGCAGGGCTGCAAAGTGACAGTTTCCTTTTCTGTTTCTTTCAAAACTTGCAGGTCATTTCATTAATCATTTGGCCTTAATAATGTCAGAAAATAGTGAAAAGTACTCATCATAATTTTCCAAGCAGACATATTTAGATTGCTTGTTTTGTCCAGCCAACAGTCAAAAACCCAAAGATATTCATGAGATTTAAGAAAAAGAGTTACTTAGAATGTTAAATAATCAAAATTGTTGCTGAATATTTTTCTGTCCTTTGTTTCCAGGATTCTTTATTATTGTTTAATATAATAAAAACTTTGAAATCAGGATTGATAAAGTTGCAAGGTTTTCACATGACAACAACAATTTTTTTTCTGTTCCATTTGTGATACATGAATGTTGTAGTCCTCTGAAGATCATTGCTGGACATATTGTTTATATTTGCAATGCGCAGTGACGTCTATAAGATCCAGGAGGGTATTGGTGACAAGGCTGGGATGCTGATCCAGTCCTACACCACCTTCCTCGCAGCCTTCGTCATTGGCTTCATCAAAGGCTGGAAACTCACTCTGGTCATCCTGGCTGTGAGCCCTGCGCTGGGCATTTCAGCTGCTCTTTTCAGCAAGGTAGGCATCTCTCTATAGCTTTTGTGTTTCTCTTTTTAAAGTCTGCATTTTCTTTGTCCATCTTTTCACCCTTAAGCACAGCGTCCTCCAAGTTTTGTTTATAACGTTATATCCATCTCCTTGTCTAAACAGGTGTTGGCGACTTTCACTAGTAAAGAGCAGACTGCATATGCCAAAGCTGGAGCTGTGGCAGAAGAGGTGCTCTCTTCTATCAGGACAGTGTTTGCTTTCAGTGGTCAGGAAAAAGAGATCACGAGGTACGGACAGTATGTTATAAACAGTAATGAGTCCCTTTTATAACTTTGTTCTCAATTTATTAGCAATTATAGCGACATAGATTTGTTGATATTTCCAAAAATATTTGGTGTTTGAGTTATAGCATATTCGTATGTCTTCATACAAGAGCATGGAACCCAATGTGCTTCACAAGAGCCGAACATTATAGAAAAGCAGAAATTATTTTTAAAAGATAAATTTCAGATCAAATAAGATTGATATCAAACAAATACTGATACTGTGGGTGTGATGTAGTAACAGACATCAAATGCGCTTGTTTTCTATTGAACAAAGCAAAGCAGCTGTGCGGGGCAAATAAATATCAGTTTCCTAGGAAAATTGCATACAGTGATGTAACTGGATAAAACCCATTAAAAACCCATAAGACTGAATTAGTGTTTTCTACTGATGTGAGAGTTGTTGACGCCAATGGGCCCTGTTGTCATTGCAATCTAATTTATATTTATCCCTGACTTCCATTGAACTAACACTCATGCTTGTGTCTGTGTGTGTTGCACCACAGGTATAATAAGAACTTAGTGGATGCCAAAAACATGGGAATAAAGAAGGCGATCTCTGCTAACATTGCCATGGGTTTCACTTTCCTGATGATCTACCTGTCCTATGCTCTGGCCTTCTGGTACGGGAGTACACTCGTCCTGAGTGGGGAGTACACCATTGGAGTTGTGCTGACTGTGAGTAGACGTGCAATGACAGAGTTTAAAATTACTTTTAAGCGCAAGGGAGACTTTGAAAAAAGAGCGCTGGTGGGGCTAACGCTGACGTGTGTTTTTGTCTTTAGGTGTTTTTCGTTGTGATTATTGGAGCATTCAGTATGGGACAGACCTCTCCCAACATCCAGACATTTGCCAGCGCCCGGGGAGCTGCACATAAAGTCTACAGTGTTATTGATCACGTAAGGAATGCAAAGTTATTTCCTCAGACCATACATGTCAAAAGGTTTTTATTAATCTCCTTGGTGCTGGACAGTTGTCAGTTTGTATTACTGAACAAGCACCTCTGTGCTCAGGCACTATGGGAGGCTGCTTTGAAAAAGCCGAAAACTTGGAGTCGGTAATGAGATGTTGGCTTTTGCTCTAATTAGAGTTCCTGCTGTTTGGATGAAGATTGCAGGTCATTTGGTTGATATTGCACAACTGTGGCTCTCCCCTTCCTGAGCTTATTGTGAATGTGCTGTGAGGTTAAAAGTTTCACAAATATCGCACCGCTATCACACATGTACGGCAGCTTCTTCGTCAGTGAACTAACTTTAGAAAACAGCGTCAACAGTTTGTTTAACTGGCCCTTTTAATAGAGGCTAGGCCTTTGTTTAGTTTACATGTTAGTTCATGTCAGTTCATGGTCTCTGACAACACACTCAAATGAGTTTATAGGCACAGATACAGGACACTGTTTAGTTTACAGTGTTCATGTTAGTTTTTCTCTCTGACAACACACTCGGATTAGTTTATAGGCACAGATACAGGACACTGCATTCTAAAAACTACTGGTTGAGTTGCACATATCTTTGCACATCAACACAAATTAGCATTCACACGGCCTCAAGCAAAACTGAAGAAGTAGGAAATTTTCTCTCAGGGCTTTTCAGTTTTTCCATCCTCCGAACAAAAACTGAAGGAGACTTTCCCATTGGACTTATACTGTATATGTCGACAGTTTTCTTTCATGTAGTTTTATTTCCTCTTATCTCTCTTTTATGTAAGTTATATTGTGTCTTATTTTATGTCTTGCTATTGTCTTTGATTGTGAAGGACTTTGTCACGTCCAGAAAGGGGCTTCATAGATAAACTTCACAGTCTAATCTGAAATACCAAAGGGTGAGGCGGCCAAGAGAGACATAAAACGGTTTCAAATCCTCAACAGCAAAGCAAGAGAGAGAGCACCGATTTGTGTGTTTAACCACACTGAGAGAAACAGTGAAAACACAAAGAGCTGTGGAAATAAACATTAGCCTTGTTAAATACACTGACCCTAACCTGGAGGGCTAACGGCCTTCCTCCCATTGTCTGTTTGAGGTTATGATAAGAATCAGGTTCTTCATCCGACTGTGGCCAAAACTCCAAACCAGAACCAAGCTGAGTGTTTTTGAAGTAAAAATGTTTTTCACTCTTGTCTCGACAGAAACCGACCATCGACAGCTTTTCAGATGCCGGTTTCAAGCCCGACTTCATCAAGGGAGACATAGAGTTTGAGAACATCCACTTTACCTACCCTTCGAGACAGGATGTCAAGGTATGTTCCCAGTGGGCAATGTTCACTGAGAAAACAATGGACAGACATTATATTACTTTATTATTTATTAAGCTGTGTCTCATAGCTGATAATGTTATCGTTTGTAGATTTTGAATGGCTTGTCTCTGCGGGTGAGGAGTGGACAGACTATGGCCTTGGTGGGAAGCAGCGGCTGTGGCAAAAGCACCACCATCCAGCTGCTGCAGAGGTTCTACGATCCTCAGGAAGGATCTGTAAGTGATATTTCTAAACCAAATGTCAAACTATTCTTTGAACAAGGTGTGAGAAGATGCTGTTTTGAGTCTACATGACAGTGAAGTGCTGTGTCTGTTTGCGTCTCTGTTTTAGGTGTCTATTGATGGTCACGACATCCGTACTCTCAACATCCGCTACCTGAGAGAGATGATCGGAGTGGTGAGTCAGGAGCCCATCCTCTTTGCCACCACCATCGCTGAGAACATCAGATATGGCCGACCCGACGTGACACATGAGGAGATCATACAAGCTACCAAGGAAGCTAACGCTTACGACTTCATTATGAACCTTCCAGACGTAAGACTGTGTTTCTGACTCCTTGTCCTCTGTGCTTATGAAGAACTCTGTCAGCCACTTCCTAATACTGAGACTCTTATTGTTGAGCAGAAGTTTGAGACGCTGGTTGGAGACCGAGGGACTCAGATGAGTGGAGGACAGAAGCAGAGGATTGCGATTGCTCGAGCTCTAGTGCGCAACCCCAAGATCCTTCTGTTGGACGAAGCCACATCTGCTCTTGATGCTGAGAGCGAGACCATTGTGCAATCTGCACTTGACAAGGTACGTATATACATCAAAAATATTATGGTTTACTTCTTACTATTTTAGCAGCACTAATGGTGTGGCTCTAGGGATGGCAGGCCTGTTGGATGGATTGCACAGATTCATTGTCCACAGAGGATGAATCCTACTGATTTTGGTGATCCCCTGACTGTTCCTCTAGTGCCAGTGGCAGCTTGATATTTGGGTTTTTCATATAGCATGCATCAGAGACTTCCACCCACACACATGAATGGGATGAAATCATATAGCTCATCAGTATTCATAAAGCTCTTCCCATATTCTGTCAGGCCTAATGGACCAAATTCTGATTATAAAAAAAAACATCATGTCTTGGTGTCTTGGTGAGCCCGAACTCAGACGCATACTTTTTCTTTGTATGCAGGCCCGAATGGGTCGTACCACCATAGTTGTCGCCCACCGCCTCTCAACCATCAGAAATGCTGACACGATCGCTGGCTTCCAGAAAGGTGAAATTGTAGAGCTGGGAACTCACAACCAGCTGATGGACAGAAAGGGAGTCTACCAAAATCTGGTCACAATGCAGGTAATGTACAGACACACAAACACACCATTGGTTTGGATTGGGACTCAAGTAGAATTTTGTCAGAATGGTCAGTCACTGATTTTGTTCATGTCTGTGGTTTCTTCCCATCTCTCCCTATTACAGACCTTTCAGGAAGTCGAAGATGCCTCGGACCAGGAGTCTGAGCTGGATGAGAAGAGCCCATTAGCCAAATCCAACTCTCGCTCCTCGCTGCACAGGAGGAAGTCCACAAGAGGCTCCTCCTTTGCTGCCTCAGAGGGACAAAAAGAGGAGAAAGAAAAATTAAAGGATAACCAGACCACAGAAGAGGTGAGGTGTGGGGCAACATGTCTCGGGTTTGAGCAGCCAGGTCGACAGAGTGTGTTTTTTATTTTTCAGTCTACACAGGCTATAATTTTTTTTTATGTTTGTAGTCCAACCCTACAATTACCAGAAGTCCCATCATGAGATACTGAAAGGATTTGAACATGGTCCTGATATCATGCGGTTATAATATAATGCTTCATCTTGCCTCTGCTCAAACTCATGGAGATGATTCACATTGCTACGAGGAATGTAGCAAGATGTCCCCTTTCTCCGCTTATGATTGTCCTTGCTATCGAACCCTTACGTATTTACTTTGCATGATTTGAATAGTTGCAATGGGACAGCAAGGGAGTTGTCTTGTTATATGCTGACGACATATTTTTTTAATGGAACAAATTCTGCCAAATCAAGACCAAATATCATGTCTGCTCTGAGGGATTTCTGGTAACAAACTAAATTTATCTAAACATGAACTTTTTCGTTGTTGCTGGAGGATTCTCATATTCTCATTTTCAGGGTTGTATGTGGTTCCTTTAGTATTGGGCCTGCAGTGTTCAGGCTCTCTACCCTGAACTTTGAACTATAACTAGTTCAAAATTAGAAAATATTTTTGATGGCACAGTGGCTCTGCTCTTGCATCACTGTTCTCTGATTCCTAACCACTCTTTCCCATCATGCCTCCCCACATTGGAGCAGTTAAATTCATCACTCGCCAAATCTCCTCTCAAAAGGAAAAACAGGAGAGAGGCAGAGAGAAAGGAGACGTGACTCAGCTGTTTGTCCCTCTTTCTGCAGGATGACGATACTCCCCCCGCATCGTTCTTTAGAGTGATGCGTCTCAATGCGTCAGAGTGGCCTTACATTGTGGTGGGGACTCTCTGTGCCATCATCAACGGAGCAATGCAGCCGGTGTTCGCTATCATCTTCTCCAAGATCATCACTGTAGGTTAATCATAGTATCCGTGTATCGCAAAAGTTTTTTCAATGTTAATTGCAGTATTTGTCAGATGTAGAAAGCTACAAATGAGGTGTGTTTTTTTCTCTCTTCTTAGGTGTTTGCAGAGCCAGATAAAGAGATTATCAGGCAAAGATCTATATTCTTTTCTCTTATGTTTGCTGTCATTGGAATTGTTTCCTTCGTCACCATGTTTCTACAGGTAATTTTACTTTCGACCTTTAAGGCTGGTTAAAAAATGTGGAAACCTTGATACCAATCTCACAGGCTCACTTATGGTGTGATATCATGGAAGTGCCTCTACAAGTGACGTCTGCACACACACACATGCTATATCCAGCCAATAGTGTTGCAGTATAAACATGCTCAAGTGACTTGACAGTTCATCATAAAAGTTCATGCCAGTGCTCAGGTGTACTCACGTCTTCTGTCTGTAAACCTTTAACAGGGCTTCTGTTTTGGTAAATCTGGAGAGATTCTGACGCTGAAATTGAGACTCAGTGCCTTTAAGTCCATGATGAGACAGGTGAGTGCAACAAACTGAAACTGGAGAGCTACATAGATTCTGTATGGGAATACAGGAACTAGTTTAGTAATAAATCAGAGGACTTTTGAGGTTGTTTCTTCCATCAGTACTTGATGAAACCAGAGGGTGAGAGTAGGTTGTTTCATAAGACATTTTTGCTTTTTTGTTTTTGCTCTTGTCTTTTTCAATGTGTGGTGATTCATTTGGAACATGGTGCTATCATGTATGTCAGAGATTAACAACGTCTAAATTAGAATGCAATGACAGTCGTTGCACTCTTTGCTTATGTTGCTATTAGTGTCAGTAAAATTTGATCAAACCACACCCACACAGTCAAGTTTTTTAGTGTTCAATTCTGAATAAATAATGACTAAGCATGTTTTTTCCAAACTTCAAAACCTTTCCAAAGTAAATTTATTCAATTTATTTTCATGGTCCATGAAAAATGTTCATCCCTGTTTTGTTGTAGGACCTCGGCTGGTTTGACAACCCCAAAAACAGTGTCGGAGCGCTCACGACGAGACTGGCCACAGACGCTGCCCAAGTACAAGGGGTGAGTCTCAACACAATCACACACACGACAAACAGAGCTAATTGACCAAGAGCACTACAAAGAACTATAGTGAAATCAGTCAACTCGTCTTCTGCTTTGTTCCCATCTGTCTGTCTGCTCAGGCCACAGGAGTACGTCTAGCCACACTGATGCAAAACATCGCCAACCTGGGCACCGGTCTGATCATCTCCTTCGTGTACGGCTGGGAGCTGACCCTGCTCATCCTGGCTGTGGTGCCCGTCATAGCAGTGGCTGGAGCCGCGGGTATGCAGCTGCTCACTGGACACGCTGCTGAAGACAAGAAGGAGCTGGAGAAGGCTGGAAAGGTAAGGACTCTGTGAGGATGAGCAGCATTTGTTGAAACGCTGACCTTGTGATATATAGTTGATAAAATGTTTTTATGGATTGTCTTTACAGATTGCTACAGAGGCCATCGAGAACATCCGCACTGTTGTCTCTCTCAACAGAGAACCCAAGTTTGAGTCTTTGTATCAGGAAAACCTCCAAGTGCCATACAAGTACGAAAAATGAGACATTGGGACATATGAACAAAAACTATGTTTATTTTAATCAAATGTAATTCATTTGGGGAGTGCTCTTTCTGATGGCACCTCTCTCTCTCTCTCTCTCTCTCTCTCTTTCTCTCTCTCTCTCTGCAGGAACTCCCAGAAGAAGGCCCATATTTATGGTTTTACCTTCTCCTTCTCCCAAGCCATGATCTACTTCGCATATGCAGCCTGTTTCCGCTTTGGAGCTTGGCTCATTTTGCAAAAAAGGATTGATGTTGAGGGGGTATTTCTGTGAGTAAACAGACATGCATGACTTTTACTTTATGATTGACAAGATGCCCATAACAGTTTGTGTGCACTTGTAGGTTGTAGCAGACCAAAGAATTCCTACTGGTAGGAGAGGCTGCTTTTATGTATTTTAATCATTACCCTGAAGCATGTGAGGGGCTGCTGTGAATGTGTGAGCTTCAATATGCTGAGTAAAAGTCAAACAAGACACCTGTACCTTTGGTGATCCAACAGACACACGTGTCTCAGGATTTAACGTCATTGTTGGGAGGAGCCATTGTCTTCTTTTTTTATTCTACCGGTTACTCAAAGAGGAAGTGCAAAGTTCATTGTATCCTGAACTTCCAAAGGGACATAAAACTGTAAAAAAAAAAAAAGAAGAAGAAGAAATATGAACCTCTCTATAAAACCTCAGATTTTTATATTAGGTTCAACCGGGGGCAAGCTGAATTATATTGAACAGCTAGACTTGTACTGTGTGATCAATAAGTCATAATGAAAAACAAACCACTTTGTAAAATACTAAAAGATGTTACCATGCAAAAGGTCCATGAGTCAGATTTGACACATCGCATTATCATAATGTCTTGTGCACCCTTGACAGTGACCAGTCTTCACAGGCAACATTTATTGCATTTAAAGGCGTAACCACATCACAAACTAAACCAAACAAGCTGACGTGTAAGAGTAAAGGACAAAAGATTGATAGTGGGGATTTTTTTACACATACAAACACATAATATACACACAAAGGTCATCAATGGTTCATGTTAGCTAAGTCTTATGCAATCCCAGCTAACGCTCCATTGATCACTTCATGTGAACAGTAAAGCTAATGTGTATTTGACTTCCTCTCCCAGGGTGATTTCAGCTGTCCTGTATGGTGCCATGGCTGTCGGAGAAGCCAACTCATTCGCTCCAAACTATGCCAAGGCCAAACTGTCAGCTGCCCACCTCATGATGCTCATAAACACAGAGCCCGCCATTGATAATCTGTCACACCTGGGAGACTCACCGGTACACACACACACCACACACACTCAAACGTGCACTACCTCTAACCCAGCTTTTTACACACTCTAACGCGTCGCTCTCCTCTCTTAACAATCCAGAACAAATTTGATGGCAACGTGCGCTTTGAAAATGTCGAGTTTAACTACCCATCACGCCCTGACGTGCCCATACTCCAAGGGCTCAACCTGAGGGTGTCAAAGGGGGAGACTCTGGCCTTGGTGGGGAGCAGCGGCTGTGGAAAGAGCACCACCATCCAGCTGCTGGAGAGGTTCTACGACCCCAGAGACGGCCAAGTGGTGAGAGGACGAATACACATGCTGTTTGTAAAGCTTGTGCCTCTTCACCTACTGTCAGTTAGACAATGATTAGCTCGCCAGTGTGTTTATGGCGACTTTACAACACTGTACTGATGAGGCTGAGACAAAGAGACAGCGTGAGGTCTGTGGAGCATGTGTATTTTTTTATCTTTATTGCTCAAACTAGTTCATTTTATCTTGATGGGATCCGTGTTGTTGCTGACAGTCCTGTGATTCAGACAAGAACATTTATTGCTTTATCCTGGTCTTTCGTGTTATCACAAGGTCACTATTTTGAAAGCTTGAGCTGCTCTTTTGGCAGTGCACAGTTGATTGAAATCCAGACCAGACCAGACAACTTGTATGTGAAATTGATTGAGCTTCATAATGTGTTTCAGCTCATGTATTTGATTTGTCCTACATGAATGTTGATTCACACTCATTGCTTTCATAAACATAATCTTTGGCTGGAGGAAGTATTTCTTTCACCAAAAGCCCTAAAAACATGCACAACACAATTATTTCTGCTCCATTTTCTCTACAGGTGCTGGATGATAAAAATGCAAAACAGCTGAACATCTTCTGGTTGAGATCCCAGATAGGCATCGTGTCACAGGAGCCCGTGCTGTTCGACTGCACTTTGGCCGAAAACATCGCCTATGGAGACAACAGCCGCACTGTAACTATGGAGGAGATCGAGGACGCTGCCAGAGCGGCCAACATTCACAACTTCATTGAAACCCTGCCGCAGGTAACTGCTGTGATGTCCTGATGTGTCAGGAATGCGCCCATCTCAGTTATGACAGAGCAGAAACTGAAGAGGCAGAGTGATTTCTTTCTTTTTTTTATTATTATTTTTCATATCATTATTATCTTTACAACATCGCAACACCCTCTAAGTCACCTGAAGGTTACTGACTCTCTCAAGGACCATTCACTCACCTTACCATAAACCTGATTTCCTTTCTTACCTCTAATGGTATCTCGTTTTGTCTATATATGGCCAAGTTAAGAGACACATCTTCGTCATAATCTGTTTTCTTCTTCCACTTCTTAATAATGGTGATTAATGGAATTTGGTTTGTGTTGCTCACAGTATTGAAAAATTACTTTTGAAAATCCAAAAGAGAACTCCTTTTTTAGATTTCCGTTTCACTCTGGACAGCAAACTAAATAATGGTAACACTTTATTTTACAGGTCAATAATTTCCTAATAATTTCCAGGAATTAAATATGTAGTTTGGTAATAATGTAGACAGTGTAATAATTGGCACAATGCCAATCAAAGAATTGCAGTCATTTGCTTGTGTAACTTTCTGTGTATTTCAGTGAGAGCACAGCAGGTCAGCTGAACATGCAAAAATGTGAAATATGTCTGCAATTCAACACATGTGTAAAGTTTCCAATGATAAAAATAATAGATGATTATTTTACTAGTTTAGTTGCAGTTCTTCCAGGTACATCTCAGAAAACAACTGCTTAGAAACTCAACTCAATCCTAACCAAAAGAATAGCCTCAGACCTCTTTCTCTATTTTCATACAATAATAATAATAAGGAAAAGGAAATTAACAGGAAATTATTGGAAAGTAAAAATAAACTTTCCCAGATATTTTTTTCAGCAGACAGTACAGTGAAAACATCGAGGTATGATGAGGTTGTTTTCAGGATGCTTCTGTCATTATTTTGGAAATCTAATAATACTATGTGCGCCTCTCTGTCTGTCTCTATTTGTCTGAGCAGAAGTATAACACTCAGGCAGGCGATAAAGGAACGCAGCTGTCAGGTGGCCAGAAGCAGCGTATTGCCATAGCCAGAGCCATCCTCCGCAACCCTAAAGTGCTGCTCCTGGACGAGGCCACCTCCGCCCTCGACACTGAGAGCGAGAAGGTGAGTGTTCTTCTTACAAGTCACTGGTGGCTAAATGAGCCGAAGGAATCCTTCCCACAAATGATGCTGGCACCAGGAGCAAGAAGATGGGAATAACCGAAATGATATTTTGCTGTTTTACTTGATGAAAATGCTGTGTGGAAATATCTGTCAGAGCAGATAATCTTATTTCAAATGTACCAAGTGGAAAATGAATCAAACATTTATTTCACTTCATTTACAGAAGTGTTTAACACCATTTAATCCTATTTGAAAAACTTTATAGTCCTGGAGTAGATCTTTTTTTTATGTGGTTATAAAAGAGGGAAAATGAAGTGAAGGCAGATTCCTCTTCTGAATGGTGGTTTACAAAATGGCTCCACCTTTGGTCAAGGTTAAGTTTTGAATGGTTTTCCATTATATAATGAAAATTGTTGTGCTCACATCCTCATCAGCAAACACTGATGACAGTCATAAGATCTAAATACTCATAACATAATACCAGGTATGAAAAGCTTCCTCAAACAGAGAAAGACAGTTTACGGTTTTTAAAATGGAGCAAGCACTTCTTATTTAATCATAGCCTACACACACAAAATAGAAGGAGTGGTAAATTAATTAGTAATGATGCAGCACATACCTTCAAACAATGCTGGACTGGATCCACAAAGTTTACTTGGTACTGAAGCTGTATCCAGAATAATTCGACATTCATCATTCCTCTGAATTTCATCAAAGCAAACCTGTAAATATGAAACAAGAAAATGAGTCTAAATAAGGAGACATGTTAACAACAGAGTAAGTGGATTTGAAAACCAAAGATTCCCCAATTTACGTTCATGTGAGGTCACTGTCCCTTATGTCCAGGTGGTGCAGGAGGCGTTGGACCAGGCCAGGATGGGAAGGACGTGTATCATTGTGGCCCACCGTTTGTCCACCATCCAAAATGCCGACCGCATCGCTGTCTTCAAGGGAGGAGTGGTGGTCGAACAGGGGACGCATCAACAGCTGCTGGCCAAGAAGGGAGTTTACCACATGCTCGTCACCAAACAGATGGGCCACCAGAGCAAATAAGAGGACAGGGAGCAACACGACACTGATTTGTTTCTTATGTGTCCAGATGGATGGATTCAACACTTGTGCCTTTTACCATCAACTCCCCGCTTCACATTCAGCTTCAGTGGAGCAGTTTGGGTCTGAATGTGCTTTCAGTCAAAAGTCCAAGTCTTAACTTCTGTACTTCTGTATGTTAGTCGTCACTCTGGTGGGCGTTCTTCACAGGAGATATTTTGACATGTGAAAATTGCAAAAGCACAAGTATAAAGAATAACGACTGAATTCCATTTAGCTGCTTCAGATTCAGGGTCCTGGTGTTGTGCATGCTGGCTCACTGTCACAGTTTACTGGGGCACTTGAATGTTAACTCTTGCAATTTTCCTGCTATGACAAAAAGTCTGTTGTAAGAAAAGGCCAATTTTTTTGTATCCTCGAGTTTTCTTTCTTCTTCTGTTTGTTTAAAAAGGTTTGTGACCAGTACACAGGGACTCATGTATGGCCAAGTTCTTTTCTCTCTCAAGGTGGAGCTACTTAATGAAAACAAGCCTCAGCTGCTGCTGATTTCTGGTGCCACCTTCTGTTAACTGCAAAATAAGTGCTGACAAATGTACAGCGATTAAAGCTGCCAATACACTGGATTTATTATGTACCATAGTGCCTAAGACACTGGGGTCATTATCACAAAAACATTGTGTTCTACAGTATATGTATTTAGGTAAATTCTTTCATAATTTATTGATTGTCATGATGCAGCTTATGTTTTTCTATGTTTTCTGCTGTCTGAGTAAATAATGAAGCAAAAGTGCCTGAACAGTAAAATATTGTAAACAAAGCTGTGCAGATTTCAGTTGTCACACACTAGGAATCCTATGTTGTTTCTGCAAATGCAAAGAATTACTAACCTTTCTGGAGAAGATGCTTTTACTGTATGTTTTGTATTCAATTATTAAAGAACTATCACCTCAACATTTTTTTTCACTGAATTGGACAAAACTAATAATCAAGCAGATGGAAATCTCAACTTTATTTCAACGTTAGTACATTTCCAAAATCACATTTTGTTCAGTGATGTTTATGTCCAAAGTTAAAAATATTGCTATTCATAAAGGTTCAGTCAACATTCACACGCAGATTACAGATTAGTGCAAGGCTTTAAATGCAGAGGGAAGAAAAATCAGTTTTTAAGTTTCAGTAATGAACAGCAGTCATCATAATAAATCACGTGGACAGTCAGCCATGTTTAATTTGACAGACATCAAAACAAAAAGCTGCAGCATGTGCAGAATTCATAAGGTGCAGTGACCAAGTTAGTCAAGTTTTGGTTCAAAGAACGATGGAATAAGCATCAAAACAACAGCTTTACTGATGTACGGAAGTAATACAACACAATGTGCAGTACTTCAACAAACTGGAAGGCAACTCTTTGTTTTCAAAAGGCTCTGGTGCATAATTTTACATTTTTCATCGGTCCAAACAGGGTGATGACAAATGACCAAAGTAACAAAGGAAGTCACAGAGCAATGTAAGGAGCAATGGCTAACAGTGTCTGCACCACAGCTGACTAAAGGACGGCTTCACAGTTTTTCAGGTCTGTCTCAGAACAATATATGTGGATGAAAAATGTGCACCTATCCTTTAACTACAAGCGAGGCTGTTGGAACTAAAGTGATACTACAAACTATTTTTAGTACCTGAATACATGGTCATTGCATCAATCCAATCTCAGTACTGACATCATTAGTTGCAGCCAAAACTTCATGCAATGAGAATTATCACTAACTTTAAAGGTCCAGTGTGTAGGATTTAGTGGCATCTAGTGGTGAGAGGGCAGACTGCAACCAACTGAATAACCCTCTCACCTCACCCTTCCCTTCCAAGCGTGTAAAGAGAACCTACAGTGGCCACTAAAAACACGAAAAGCCCTCTCTGGAGCTAGTGTTTGGTTTGTCGTTTCTGGGCTACTGTAGAAGCATGGCGGACTTTGGAAGGGGATCTGCTCCCTCTGTAGATATAAAGGACTCATTCTAAGGTAATGAAAATCATCAATTCTTAGTTTCAGGTGAGGGAGACAGTAATGAAAACATGAATCTGAATATTACATTTGATTTCTGCCAATAGATCTCCCTAAATCCTACACACTGGACCTTTAATGTCTTCATCTTGGTGAGTACAATTTAAACCATATAAGTCACAAGTCAATACAACCACAAGAATATGATTATGAATGTAAATTTTAATTTCAGTCCAACTATTAATAGCTGAGTAATGTTATTGGATGTTGCTGTAGATTTTCATAATTGGACTAATATAAAAACAAGGCAATTTTATTGAACTTATGTCAAAGTTATTTTTTATGAATTTAATTGGAATGCCTATTATTATAACACCAAAATCTAAGGCCAATAGTCAAAACACACAGATGTTGTTTTCTACAACTCTCCACATTACAAAGGCCTCAGCTTCAGTTGAATCCTTACACAACAGAGACAAACGTAGTAAAAAAGCATCAACTTAGCTTAAATGTGGATTAATACTGGCTTGAACAGTCTTGATAAAAATTTATACTACAATCATGAAAATCAGAATAAGGAAAAATATTCATAACCAAAGAACCATGTGCATTAAAGAAAGTCTTATTCAGCACTAAACAAAAAGTTACTTTTTTAAATGCCAAAACCAGTGGACGTCACTTAGCAGTGCTGATTCGGACATTTGCATTGATCTGTGCTGAGAGGAAACATTACTACCACTTGCTGTCGGCTATTAACTGAGGGTTTGTAAATTGTGTGGTAAAAGGTAAATGTGTAAAAGAGCTTGCTTAGCTACTCTGTTTGTTGGTTGTGGCTCTTACAGCTGAGATGTGGTGGCCAGGTGGAGCATCTCGTGCAGGGCGCTGGAGAAGTTGTTGAACAGAGTTGCAGCATCTGTCTGACGGGAAGATTTCCACGCTGAGACGGAAATCACAATCCTGGAGGGACAAAGACAGCATAGTGAGCATATGAGTGCATTTGCTGAAAGTGCAAAGGTCCACACAATGTCAAACTTATAATTGCTTGATGAATTTTAACACTATGTAAAATATAGCCAATGTACTTCAAGTACAAATTGGGCAAATAACAAAAAAACAAATAAGGAAAATATGAAACAAAGTTCCTTATGATGGGGAAAACTATTTAAAATTAACTTGTTGATGACACAGATGAATGATTTCTGAAAAATCGTTTCAACAGCAAACAAAAGCAGCCGAGATTTTGGCTTGACTAGAGGCCAACACTTCACACAGAAATCATGACAGCTGAGCAAAAAGATCTTCAGAAGAAGAAACAGCATTATGAAAACATGCTTATGTCTTGTCTGTCTACCTGTCATCTCTGATGCGGTAGAAAAAGCCATAGCCGTGTTGTACCATGGGAGCCACGGCCCCCAGAACTGTGGTGTATCCCACCAGACTGGATGAAAGCACAAAGTTACCTCCACCACCACTGCAGACACAAACACAGCTCAGTTAGAGGCAGACAGAAAGCCTCCTTAGTACTTTTCAATCCATCTTAAGTCTGCTTGATAATATCTGTATTGCAGCTCAGTGTATCAAACTGAGCATTTATCAGAATGCCAGTCATGATCCAGTAGTTTAACAGTCCCTTAAAATCTAAAATCTTTGTGCATCTACACCTGATACACAATAATGTAACCAGTACAGGCACATGTTTTCTGTTATCTTTTACAGACGGTACCTTTTTGCATAGAGGGGATCCATGAAGAAATCTGGAGTGGGACGTCCTTCCTCTTTGGCGATAAGATACAGCCCAAGAAGATGCCTGTCAAAACCTGGCAAAAAAGTCATAAAATAACATGACTTCATATCAGGGAAACGCATGTCAGAGTTGTCTCCATTAGCAAGTAAACAACATGTAATGCTAAGCCACACAAATGTTACTACATTTAATGTGCATTTTAATACACAGTGACAATAATAAGTGCCTGTCTTCAACATTGTTTTTGGAAATGTTTATAGTTCATTGTATTAGTGCACTTCATTCATAGGAGGGTGGAGGAAAAGGAACTTCCCATTAAAGGAATAATGGGAGCTGCATAGAAAGGGTTGCCCCGTTATTGAACAGTGATGTGTAGAAATGTGGAGTAACATGTAAGTGAACAAACCTTTTCCCTCCTGGGCTTCAGCCATCAGTTTGTCGTGCTTATTGAAGGCCAACAGCATGGCTTTCCTCTTGGCAGTAACCTGACAAAAAAATGTTTACATACCACATGAGATAGTATAAGACAGTGCTTCCACCTCCGTCGTTTGAGTGATTTTGCCACAGTGCAGGGTTACACACATACACACACTCACATCACACGTGGGGTCCATCATGATGTTACACCACTTCACAGCCTCCTTGGTGCAGGGTCGCATGGTCTCCGTCCTCCCATGGTAGAACTTGCGAATCATTGCCGTCTCATAACAGCTTCCTGGCCTGAGAGAAGCAAGAAGTGACATTCAGGGTCACTTCTTAGATTTAAAAGCATCAGGTTTTGCATGGTCAAATTAAACAGTCCATACTTTTTGTGCATTCTGTAGTAGGCCAACTGCATTGCCAGTTGAACAAAGGTGTCTGGATGCAGCTTCCTCTCTTTGATGGCTTCTTTTCCAAATGCTGTGAAGGCGTAACAAACCATCTGCAGATCCTGTGTCTGTAAAGCCAGTGACAGAGTGGGCAGTCACACAGTTGTCACTATGGACAGGTCATTTACCATCAGGGTTCTTCCCAGTGTAGTTTAGTGTTTAATACTGGCTTACCGACTCCAGGTACTGCTGTTTGGCGTGGCTGATGTCACTCCTTACTTTTTCATCCACAGTAAACACCAGTTCCTCAGGACGGGGTATGGGTCTGACTGCATCTGAGCCCTAATAAGCATGGACATCAATACATGAAAAGTGGACAGATACATTTAAAGACTTAGACATTTAAATGATCCTTAACAGCAAATATTTCAATTCATGTGCAAATTCAAATAATAGCCAATATTTACCTTCCATTTGCCTTCTGAAGCTTTAATTTCCTGGTCCAGATACCAGGTCATAGACACCAGGACCATAGCATCATACGGTGCATGCTGTAAATCAATTGGATTGGACCTGGATTAATTACTAATTGCTTAAGAAAAATATTTTTATATGGTAGAATTATTTGCTTTTGGTCAAACTTACATCACAAGTGCATCCAAAAGTTCCATCTGCATACACAATTGAATTGTACGATTTGTCACCCCAGCGGTTTGTGGAGCTGCCTGCAAGTCCTTCCCGGGTGATCTGTGTACAGAATTCCAAATTCATACAATCAGACACACAACTCTTTTCTTTCAAAACCTAAGTCATGCAGTCATAAATAGTTCAAATTGGTGCAGCCCGTACATTCGTGTAGTTCTCTGGAGTGGAATAAGGTTTTGCTTCATCCAGAGATATGGTGAACAGGCTGCTCTGGATGGTCTCCAGGATGGTCTTATTGTGTGGATCAATGTTTATTAGATGCTCCCTAGCCTGCAGAGACAGTCAACAGTGAAGTGCTGACAGTACCAACCATCAAGTATACTTTAGTATTCTGAAAACCTTTTTTCACAAATGTAATCCATAAACTGTTTTAGATTCTATTCAAAGAGATCAAACCAAAGTCTCCAAACATGAGCAGCCCTACCTTTGCCCAACGACTCCTCTCCTCTGAGGTGAGAGCACTCACTCCGTCTCCCTCTGGCTCTCCCTCACAGCGCTCTTTCACATAGCTCAGCTGTCTTTACAGGTTAACACACAATAAAATAAAACCTGTTGAACCTTGGGTGCTTTCCATTCAGGTAATTACACTTCCTCATCCTCCAGCCTGTTATTACAGGGTTTCTGCAGAGTTCACCAAATTATATTCAAAGCTATTATTCAATAAATCAATAAGATTATATTGGAAGAAATACTGGATGCTTCCCCACAAATATCCAATTGGGAATAAGGTTAAGGGAGTGTCCTAGTAAACTATTTATAAATATTACCATTAGAAATAAACATGAACTGCCGTATTATGGGAAATGTGGTGTTTTGGCAAACAATTTCATTCGTAAATGTAAATTCATGTCCTCAAAAGGAAGTTCAACAAAACATATTTAAGTCATTAAAAGTTCAATTAGTAGTATCAGCAGCAGTTGGTTCATGGTCCAAACCCCTCAAAGTGAAGTTTGTTCTCTTGGGAACTAGGTGTCATATTTGGGTTGAATTCCTGAGTGGTGTGTGTACATGTAATCAATACCTGAGCAGTTCTGGAGGAGTGAGGATTTGTCCATCACTGAGTGCATCAAATGTGAAGATCCGTCCACGACAAATCACTACCAGATGAGAAGGGCAAGGACCCTCACTCTCTATGACATAGGAAAAACACATAAACATTACACAACAGTGACATGTAAATTGACAAAGTGGGCTAAAGAGTATTCAGGTGTCTCAAGGTTAGATATGGGAAGTGGGTTTATTCTACCTGTTTTGAAGTAGTTATAAATAGAGTCCTTCTTTACTCCAGGTACTTTGCAGGTGCAGAACAACATTCTGAACTGGTCCATATCTAATGCTGTTTTGCCAGCTTTCTGAGGAGGCAGCCTCTCCCTAAAACAAGAGGAAGAAAAAAAAGATTATATAAGTCTGTGACTTCATGTGAAAAGAAGGGCAACCTCTGATTAACACACCACAAATACACAGTTTGTAAAAATGTGTGTAAACACGTCTTACGTGCGGATCAGGTTCCAGTACTGTAGTGTATGCCATATGTTAATACTAGCCCTCTGCAGATCAGTTCCCTCTGCAGGAGGCCAGCAGTGCTCCAGGTACGGCGCCGGGCCGGCAAAGTTCATATTCAACTGAGAGGGGATGCGGGACTCCAGATACGCAGTGTCCAACCACCATTCTTCCAGCTGGGGAATAACAGTTAGTTAAGTCAATCATCCTTGAGTAAAGAGGACAAAAGCAAGAGATTTACGGCTCAATTACACACCCAGTTCCTCTTAGTCTTGGCCCTCTGCAGTAGTTTCTGGTGCAGCTCTTTGCCAACACCCTCTTGAAATTTTCTCACAGTTTCCACTGTCGCTGTAAACTCCTTCTCAGACGCAAAAGGACGAACTGATGGGAAACATGGCATTGAAAAAAGAGTCCATCAGTGAAGTAAGAGCGCCAGCTACTGGTCACTGTAAATATCATATACCTTCTGCTATAACAACTGTTGTAAATTACAGAATGGCACTTCTCACACTGTTGGTTGAAGTCATCATTAAAAGGGGCAATAATATTTACTTAAAGAGAAACAGCAGTGGCAGCAGTGAGCAGTTAAGGGCATGTTGAATGTTTTTTCAATTATTATCAATTATTTACAGGATTTTTGAATATTTGATCTTTGCATGGTAAACATTTACAAAACCTGAAACAGAGTAACGGGGTGAGACAGCAGGTTGTACAAGGTAACTGTCCTACCTGCATCCAGGTACTTTGAAAGGCTCATCTCTAGTGAGGGGACAGGCAGGGGTGGCAGGCTGCTCTGGTACTGGAAGGTCCGCTCTGGCAGCGTCTCTGACAAATGACCAGCCATCTCTTCTTCCTGTAATACAAATAAATGTCGCACTGCCATGAAGCTGAGGCTGATATTGCCAGACCTTGGCATCTGATGCTGACCTTGAGGAATTCTTCCTGCAGTAACAACTGATACAATTATGAAACAAACATCTGGAATAATCGGTTAGAATGTTTCAGATTTTGTCAAGGACCAAAAAACAGCCAGTCTACTTTATATGCAACTGTTGTATTCTAAACAGTGAGACAATTTTCCCTAGTAATTTGCTATGGTAATTACTGCATAAATTGCACAAGATACCAAGATTTCCTATGTTCTTCAGCATACAACATTTGTGTATTTTGTCTTGCTTTATTATGAATGATTATGGCTTAAGACTGTTGGTAAAACAAAACCAACATTATTATATATATCATTCTCATATTTTTATATTTCTCTTGTTAATTTGTTAATACTTTCTAGCCTGGTTTGAATTGTTAACACTTTTTATTCTGGTTAAATCGTGAATACTTTTTATACTTTTCTTGTTTATATTACTTAACTACTCTTTATCTTATCTCTTACCTTATAAAATCAAAAGACAAATACAAATAAAACATTGATTCATCTACTGTCTCTTCAACAACTGTTTGCTATTGTGTGATCCTGTGTTTAATAACCACGAAGCTGAACCTTGAACTTTGAGCTGATTGTTAGTGGAAAAGCTAATTTACAGCCAATGACCAGTAAAGGTGTGTTAATAATGTTGTGATGTTAAACACAATCTATTTCCACTAATAATAACTCAGAAACAGTCTGTTGAGCATTTTGGTAAAAACACAAAAGGATATATAACAAGTTTTACACCTTTTCTATGAATTCAAATTAACCTACTAGTTTACACTAAGCTAGCTAACGTTACTTGTTGCTGAGAAAAATAAGTTATTATTATTAAGTCGTTTATTATTACTATTTCAAATGGTTTCCATTAAGCGAGCTAACGGCAATAACAGCGCGTTCAGGCCGTTCGGAATAATCGGAAAAATGAGCTTCCCCCTGGAAAAATGAACGTGAAGGGGCCTAGAAATCGCAACAACAAATCGGCGCAATCGGCGAAATTTTGGTCCACGACCTGTCGACTTGCACGTCCTGCAGGCAGAAACATAGTGGATGAAAGGAAATGTTTGATCGTGAGAACGTTTTTATTGATTCACGTATTGCATATCAAATTTTGCTCACATGCAATTTGTCTGTAATTTGAGTAATTTGGCTCACAGTTAGTTGCAGTGCACATAGAGCGACCTAGATTAGTTAGAAAAGTTAGATGAACACGTCTTCTCTCTAATGTCCATTTTTTTCTTCGTTACGATATATAAGCTCATTAACACACATAACTTCCCAAATCCGAATCTGCGTACATTCGAGGAGCACATGAATGCAGCATTATCATTAAGCCATGTCAACAAAGCGTTTGACATATTAGTTTAACGTGACTTAAAAACCGTCCTGCCTTACCTTCTTCAGGATGTGTTGACTTGATTTCACAGCAGAAATGTCTTTAATGAGCTGGATGAAGTGATTCTGTGTGTTTTTGTTCGCAGTAGTAGCAGCAGCAGCAGCTTCTCACCTTTACCCCACTTCACCCGGAAAATCCCACTGCGCATGCGTATTACACTTGTCCTACATTCTATCTGCTGCGTAAGTTTTTGATAGTAAGTTTGCATGCTGCAGAGAGGAGAGCGGTGGTTTAATAGAGGCTGTGTAAATAACCTAATTGGTATTTTAATAACAGCGGAAATGAAGTGAAAATACTTCAGAATGAGTTGCAGCAAAGCAAACATATAGAACCAATAGAGTAAGTGGATCTGGACACCAACGGCCCACAAAATTACTTTACATAATTAAATTTACATATTGAGGTCATTTTGCTCTTTCCAGGTGATGCAGGAGATGTTGGGGCATGTCAGGGAGGGCAGGCTGTGTGTCACTGACCCACCGTTTGCCTGGAAAATATCGTATGCACAGGGCTGGGCAAATTTGAATTTTCAGTCACACACTGGGACTCCTTATACAAAGGCACAGGATTACTAACCTTTTACTAAGCTTAAATTCAACTATTATATTCACTTCATTTTATTCATTTAACTGGACAAAACTGAAAATCCAGCACAAGCACAACATGTTGGTCAACCAGTAAGTTTTATTTTTGTTTTGTATTATCCATTGACTGTGTCCAAATCATCTGCAGTGTGCTATAGATAATGTTAGCCAGTGTTAGCCTGCAAAGGTATATGATGATTCATGTCTAATGCTGAAAGGAAAATTAATATGGCTTGGCAGGTTGGACGAAGAAAGTTACCACAAACAATACTCAAAACTGTGTCAGTTTGCAGAATTAAATGAGATTTGTGTGTCTGAAGAGCAAAGTCGAAGCTGCAGGCGAGGGGCAAAGGGGTGGGTGGAGAGAGAGGCGGGGACTGATCCGTGAATACTACATGAAGGCAAAGGTCTAGAGTCACATCAGCCAATGTAAGACATGAAACAATTCTAATATGTCATTTTGATCAACAGAGATTAGGTTATAGGGGTTAAATAAATGTCAGGAGCGGAACTTTGTTCGCTAGTAAAATTCTTGTGTGTGCCAGAAATTGCTCAAAAATGACGTGTATGAAGTGTAAAAGGAGTAAATGACAACACATGTACTTAATAGAAAAACAATAAAAGCAAGATTTATTTAGAAAATAAGTCAACTAAAATAGAAAAGTAATGTTGCACATGATATTAAAAAGTATTATTGGCAATGATCTTGGAAAGCAATATTGCACAATATATAGAATATAATAATTCACAAGATATAGAGAAGTAATATTGCACATAATATTGATTTTTTTGTTTTCTGTGTCTGATGTTTTAAGTGTACTTCCAGCAGAAGGGGAAGGGTTATAGTTTTTTTTGGCCACTGGTAGAAAAGAGCTGCTGTGGCATTCTGTGGTGCACCTTTCTGATCTCTAAGACTGAAGGTGCTCTGATACGGCTCCAGATAAGAGGTAAATGTGTAAATGAGACTGTTTAGCAACTCTGTTTGTTGGTTGTGGCTCTTACAGCTGAGATGTGGTGGCGAGGTGGAGCATCTCGTGCAGGGAGCTAGAGAACCTGTTGAACAGTGACGCAGCATCTGTCTGACGGGAAGATTTCCATGCTGACATGCAAACCACAATCCTGGAGGGAAAAGACAGCATAGTGAGGATATGATTGAAGTAGCTGAAAATGCACAGTTTTAACTTCTTATTGAATTTTAGGAGGTAAAGCAGTTGTCCACCAGTCAGAGGGTTGGTGGTTTGTACCCTGGCCCCTGCAGTCTATGTGTTGAAGTGTGCTTGGGCAAGTTACTGAACCCCAAATTGTCCCTGATGGCTGTTCCATCGGTATGTGAATGTATGTCGCTTTGGATAGAAGTGTCTGCTAAATGAAATGTAGAAAATAAAAACGAGGAAAATATAAAAGTAATTTCCTTATGACGGTGAAAACTATTGAACTCGTTGATGACACTGATGAACATATTTACTATTTCCGAACAAGCAGTCATTACATTCACCCTATGTTTTTAAGGGGCTTGATCTGCCCAAAGTTTGTGAAATTTTGTGGTAATTGTTCCAAGTTTTAACAACTCTTGCAGAAATCACCACAGCCTGAGCAAAAAGATCTTCAGAAGAAGAAACAGCATCATGAAAACATGCTTATGTCTTGTCTGTCTACCTGTCATCTCTGATGGAATAGAAAAAGCCATAGCCGTGGTGCACCATGGGAACCACGGCCCCCACAATTGTGGTGTATCCCGCAAGACTGGTTGACAGCACAAAGTTACCTCCACCACCACTGCAGACACAAACACAGCTCGGTTGCAGGCAGACAAAAAGAGCCAAAGCCACCACACTCCTTTAACAAAAGCAGTAGCACAAGGGCAGGTTTAATTAATGAAATCTATTGAGTCTATTGAGGAGATCCAGTTGATCATGGTGGCTCACTGGAATGGCTTACTGGGTTAATGTTATTAATTATACTTGTGCTTTTTCTGCTATGTCAATTTAAATGTATGCTGTGAAAAAGTTCTACAATACATCTTGGTGAAAATTTTTGGGCATTGCAATCAGTAAATCAATGGAACATCAGTTTGAAAAGTAGTTTAACAAAACATAGCATGTAAATGTATTACTGGATAAAATTTTCATATGCAACTAAAGGTACACAATGAGTTAACCACTATGGACACACTGTTTCTGTTATCTTTACAGACAGTACCTCTTTGCATAGAGGGGATCCATGAAGAGTTCTGGAATTGGACATCCTTCTTCTTTGGCGATAAGATACAGCCCAAGAAGATGCCTGTCAAATCCTGGCAGGAGCAGTAGTCAGTAGTTTAATGATGCCCTGACTTAACCATGTTTTAAATTATAGTTAGTTGAACTAAAGGTGCTTATCTTGGGTGTTATTTTGATACCCAGATAATTAAAACCTTCTGTGGAATTTAATGAGTGGGATATCATTGGTTTTCTTCTTTATTCATTTAGAAATATGTACATGTAAGAGGACTAACCTTTTCCCTCCTGGGCTTCAGCCATCAGTTCCTTGTGCTTATTGAAGGCCTGCAGCATGGCTTTCCTCTTGGCAGTAACCTGACAGAAAAATGTTTACATACCACGTGAGACAGTATAAGACAGTGCTTCCACCTCCGTCGTTTGAGTGATTTTGCCACAGTGCAGGGTTACACACATACACACACTCACATCACACGTGGGGTCCATCATGATGTTACACCACTTCACAGCCTCCTTGGTGCAGGGTCGCATGGTCTCCGTCCTCCCATGGTAGAACTTGCGAATCATTGCCGTCTCATAACAGCTTCCTGGCCTGAGAGAAGCAAGAAGTGACATTCAGGGTCACTTCTTAGATTTAAAAGCATCAGGTTTTGCATGGTCAAATTAAACAGTCCATACTTTTTGTGCATTCTGTAGTAGGCCAACTGCATTGCCAGTTGAACAAAGGTGTCTGGATGCAGCTTCCTCTCTTTGATGGCTTCTTTTCCAAATGCTGTGAAGGCGTAACAAACCATCTGCAGATCCTGTGTCTGTAAAGCCAGTGACAGAGTGGGCAGTCACACAGTTGTCACTATGGACAGGTCATTTACCATCAGGGTTCTTCCCAGTGTAGTTTAGTGTTTAATACTGGCTTACCGACTCCAGGTACTGCTGTTTGGCGTGGCTGATGTCACTCCTTACTTTTTCATCCACAGTAAACACCAGTTCCTCAGGACGGGGTATGGGTCTGACTGCATCTGAGCCCTAATAAGCATGGACATCAATACATGAAAAGTGGACAGATACATTTAAAGACTTAGACATTTAAATGATCCTTAACAGCAAATATTTCAATTCATGTGCAAATTCAAATAATAGCCAATATTTACCTTCCATTTGCCTTCTGAAGCTTTAATTTCCTGGTCCAGATACCAGGTCATAGACACCAGGACCATAGCATCATACGGTGCATGCTGTAAATCAATTGGATTGGACCTGGATTAATTACTAATTGCTTAAGAAAAATATTTTTATATGGTAGAATTATTTGCTTTTGGTCAAACTTACATCACAAGTGCATCCAAAAGTTCCATCTGCATACACAATTGAATTGTACGATTTGTCACCCCAGCGGTTTGTGGAGCTGCCTGCAAGTCCTTCCCGGGTGATCTGTGTACAGAATTCCAAATTCATACAATCAGACACACAACTCTTTTCTTTCAAAACCTAAGTCATGCAGTCATAAATAGTTCAAATTGGTGCAGCCCGTACATTCGTGTAGTTCTCTGGAGTGGAATAAGGTTTTGCTTCATCCAGAGATATGGTGAACAGGCTGCTCTGGATGGTCTCCAGGATGGTCTTATTGTGTGGATCAATGTTTATTAGATGCTCCCTAGCCTGCAGAGACAGTCAACAGTGAAGTGCTGACAGTACCAACCATCAAGTATACTTTAGTATTCTGAAAACCTTTTTTCACAAATGTAATCCATAAACTGTTTTAGATTCTATTCAAAGAGATCAAACCAAAGTCTCCAAACATGAGCAGCCCTACCTTTGCCCAACGACTCCTCTCCTCTGAGGTGAGAGCACTCACTCCGTCTCCCTCTGGCTCTCCCTCACAGCGCTCTTTCACATAGCTCAGCTGTCTTTACAGGTTAACACACAATAAAATAAAACCTGTTGAACCTTGGGTGCTTTCCATTCAGGTAATTACACTTCCTCATCCTCCAGCCTGTTATTACAGGGTTTCTGCAGAGTTCACCAAATTATATTCAAAGCTATTATTCAATAAATCAATAAGATTATATTGGAAGAAATACTGGATGCTTCCCCACAAATATCCAATTGGGAATAAGGTTAAGGGAGTGTCCTAGTAAACTATTTATAAATATTACCATTAGAAATAAACATGAACTGCCGTATTATGGGAAATGTGGTGTTTTGGCAAACAATTTCATTCGTAAATGTAAATTCATGTCCTCAAAAGGAAGTTCAACAAAACATATTTAAGTCATTAAAAGTTCAATTAGTAGTATCAGCAGCAGTTGGTTCATGGTCCAAACCCCTCAAAGTGAAGTTTGTTCTCTTGGGAACTAGGTGTCATATTTGGGTTGAATTCCTGAGTGGTGTGTGTACATGTAATCAATACCTGAGCAGTTCTGGAGGAGTGAGGATTTGTCCATCACTGAGTGCATCAAATGTGAAGATCCGTCCACGACAAATCACTACCAGATGAGAAGGGCAAGGACCCTCACTCTCTATGACATAGGAAAAACACATAAACATTACACAACAGTGACATGTAAATTGACAAAGTGGGCTAAAGAGTATTCAGGTGTCTCAAGGTTAGATATGGGAAGTGGGTTTATTCTACCTGTTTTGAAGTAGTTATAAATAGAGTCCTTCTTTACTCCAGGTACTTTGCAGGTGCAGAACAACATTCTGAACTGGTCCATATCTAATGCTGTTTTGCCAGCTTTCTGAGGAGGCAGCCTCTCCCTAAAACAAGAGGAAGAAAAAAAAGATTATATAAGTCTGTGACTTCATGTGAAAAGAAGGGCAACCTCTGATTAACACACCACAAATACACAGTTTGTAAAAATGTGTGTAAACACGTCTTACGTGCGGATCAGGTTCCAGTACTGTAGTGTATGCCATATGTTAATACTAGCCCTCTGCAGATCAGTTCCCTCTGCAGGAGGCCAGCAGTGCTCCAGGTACGGCGCCGGGCCGGCAAAGTTCATATTCAACTGAGAGGGGATGCGGGACTCCAGATACGCAGTGTCCAACCACCATTCTTCCAGCTGGGGAATAACAGTTAGTTAAGTCAATCATCCTTGAGTAAAGAGGACAAAAGCAAGAGATTTACGGCTCAATTACACACCCAGTTCCTCTTAGTCTTGGCCCTCTGCAGTAGTTTCTGGTGCAGCTCTTTGCCAACACCCTCTTGAAATTTTCTCACAGTTTCCACTGTCGCTGTAAACTCCTTCTCAGACGCAAAAGGACGAACTGATGGGAAACATGGCATTGAAAAAAGAGTCCATCAGTGAAGTAAGAGCGCCAGCTACTGGTCACTGTAAATATCATATACCTTCTGCTATAACAACTGTTGTAAATTACAGAATGGCACTTCTCACACTGTTGGTTGAAGTCATCATTAAAAGGGGCAATAATATTTACTTAAAGAGAAACAGCAGTGGCAGCAGTGAGCAGTTAAGGGCATGTTGAATGTTTTTTCAATTATTATCAATTATTTACAGGATTTTTGAATATTTGATCTTTGCATGGTAAACATTTACAAAACCTGAAACAGAGTAACGGGGTGAGACAGCAGGTTGTACAAGGTAACTGTCCTACCTGCATCCAGGTACTTTGAAAGGCTCATCTCTAGTGAGGGGACAGGCAGGGGTGGCAGGCTGCTCTGGTACTGGAAGGTCCGCTCTGGCAAATGTTTAGCCATTTCTTCTTCCTGTAATACAAATAAATGTCACGCTGCCATGAAGCTGAGGCTGATATTGCTTTGTATCATTGGTATGACTGGATGCACAACTTATCAAATTATCTGACATATGTATTGGTCAAATGTTTCAGATTTGATTTGGGAAGGTTTACCAGGATTGGGGCTGGTTTTGGAATACATTAAAATGACATCATATTAAAGATATATCCATAAATTGAATTCCTTGGTTATGCAAACATATCCAATCACTTAGCACAGCTTTGATATGGCATAATTATTGTTTGATTCTGTTAAGAGGCGATTACCAGCTGTGGCTTTTACCCTGTAAACACACACAGGAGCGAAGCTGTGGTGTTTCTGCAAATCTGCATTTTCATTGTAAGAGAACTCGCTATTGTGACATTACAACCTCTTTGTCTTTTTTCATTCTCTCTCTCTTTATGATTGTGTGTGTGTGTGTAAAATCTAAGTCGACATACTGTTCCATTATTTTTTCTTTATGTTTAAGGCAGAGGAAATGAAAAACAGTTTGATTTGCATTTTATGATGTAGCCTCTCATCTGCACTTGTGAACACTTGAACACATAAAAACTTGTTTATGAATTCATTTGGGCAGTCTAACTTCATGTCAACAACAATGTTTAACCAGAAAGTTGGGTTAAACCTGATTTAAAAAAAACTTCTTATCTGTCAGACACTGTGGGCTCACCTTCAGGGTGTGAAATATCTTTAATCAGCTGGATGGTGAAGTGTCTTGTTGTCCCGAGCAGCAGTTCCTCTCCTCACATTTGCCCACTGACGACCTGTCTGGGTGCCAGACAGGGAGACCTGACTGAACTTGGCCTACATTTCATCAGAGTCCGATCATGAACGAGACTTGGAGCCACTTCCTGTATCTGTGTCACGTGGTCACGCCCTAAAGCAGACGGGCGGCGGGTCCAGTGAACGCTGAGTACAGATTATGATCGATTTTTTCGTCCCACAGACACCGAAGTAAGTTTTTCACCAATTTTCCCAAGACACATATCTTCATAATATTCTGACACTAAAATTACATTTTTCAACAAATCGGGAGAAAATTAACTTAAGGACGGCGACCTATCGCTGTCTCAGCAACGCACTCTCGCGAGATCTGTCTACAGCTTTCTCTTCCAACAATATTAAGATGAATAAACTAGCAGACAAACATGAGCAGCAAAATAAGACACAAAGATTAAGTTTGTACAGTATCTAGTGCTTTTCAATTGCTTTTGTGTATTTTGGTCAGGCTCTGTTTATTTCATCCATTTGTTCCAATCAAGAGGAAAAATTAAAGGACAGATTCACATTTTTCCAAATCTGTCTTAAAACAATACTCTTAGACCCATATGTGCATCACAACAGGTTTTCCTTGCTGTTATCATTACTCCATTGAGAGATCTCCTTCTAACGTGTTTCCAATGTAAATGATGGGGGAGAAAATCTACAAAATTTCCATCTTTTGAGCAACAATAGGAACCGAAACATGAATTAATGGAGTCTAATACAATAATAAAGCAATAAATCCTTCCTTCGCGGAGGTTGCAATGTTCAGTTTGTGTTTTTAAGCTGTTTCTGACAAGTCGTGGTGGAGCTGTAGAAATGTAAAGAGGGGTGTATGTATTATTTTGTCCACTCCATTTATATCAACTAGTGTAGGCTAAATAACATCAAAAAACAAAACAGAAACAGTTAAGAAAGAAGTTTTATTTTCAAAATGTGCGCAGTAGGTTCACATTTGACGGTATTTAGCGTAGTAATTAGTGTAGTAATTAAGCTACATATCAAAGTGCACGAGTATACAGTACGTTGTTGTGTACATGTGGATAACATCAATAAACTACATAAATTAGATAAAATAGCAATTAGCAAATAGAGTATTTTTAACTTCAAAAGAAGTTGTTCAATTGTAAAAATTAATGGGACTAATCTATGTAAAAAAAAAAAAAAAAGACAATCCATGAAAAGAAATCACAGAAAATTTTAAAATGACTATTATCCTGCATAATTATGGCCTATGAAAGCAGAAGGCTACTTGTTATGTAGACCACAGCATTGTTTTAGTAATTGAGTTAGTAGACTGTTGTTGTTTTTGCATTAATTGAGCATCTTCAGTAGGTTGCAGCCCTTACATGCCATATTTGCTGATGATTTCCTTTCCAAGCGTAATGTAGGCTGCCATGGCATCGTCCTTGGACATTCCTGAAACAGTGCAGATACAAAATATTTGCATCAGAAACATAACTCACCAATTTTTTTAGTCATGATAGCTGCATGACTCTAGGGATAGCAATGTTGGTCTGTTGGTCTGTCCCCGTCTTTGGTCCAGACTGCAATATCTTTACAACTGTAACATAGATTTTCATTAACTCATATACAGACAGCCTAACAGAGCTGCCAGTCTGGCTGTTGACTCCTAACCTTGTTTAAACTGTTTCTTATCAGCATGACGGCATCTTTATTGACTCAGACACTGATGCTGTAAACCTCAGCTGATACTGAGTGACACGTCCTGTCTTTTCATTTCACACCTACAAGCAATTTTAACTTGTTACCTTTCCTGGAGTTCCACGCATCCCATTTGGCTTTTCCTTTTAAGTCCAACATTCCTGGTCTATCTGCAATCGTAAAGGCACACAGAGAAGAGGAAATATTCAGACTGTGGGAAGCACCGCATGAAAGTAATTCTGTTTTTCTGCAGTTAACCATACCAGTGTCAACGTCTCCGACAACTGCCTGCTTATAAAGGCCATACAGGTCCAGCAGCTCCTGGTCCGTAGGCCTCGTCTTCACCTTCTTCACATCCTCTGCAATCTTCTCAAACTCTGCCTACAGGTAATATATGGTCCAAAATGAAACCTTCAAGTCACTCCTTGTATTTCTGATAAATTATTCAAAGCATAGCTATTATGCTTGCATAGGGTAAGCAATGATAAGTGTTTTTTCTGCTTTTTGCCAAGTCAGACAGAGGAGTCAGACTAAGGTATTTGGTACAGCAGGACTGTATAGCAATCACCGAATATGAGAATGTGCATATTAATCAGTTATAGACAACACTGAGTAAGAAATCTGAGCATAGTATTCTAGTCATGGTGCAGAGCCCGGGAAACCTATTGTTGCACTAGTTGGAGACAAACAATGGGCCTTTATTCAAGACTTTAGTGCTTCTGTGCCCACTTGAATAATCTACTTTACAAAGGATCTGGGACAGAACAGATAATTATAGACCATAGGAAACCCTTTCAGAAAGACAAAAAACCTGAAAACCCCTAAACTTTAAATCTTAAATATTGCTAAAACCATATAAAATGCTACAAAGATTAATCTCTAAATCTGAATTAGATATCCTACACAGGCCTAGGCCTACATGGACTACTTATAGGCCTGCATGGAACAGTCAAATATTTTTCATCTCCTCAATTGATTTAGAGCCAGTTATGTTGTTCATAATCCTGTATAATAATCTTTTCTTAATTTTTCTTTGCAATATGTTAACTGTAGCTGCATCATCAGAAAGATCATATAGTCAGATTAGATGTTAGGGCTCGGTTTTCTTCCATTCACTCATCTCATACTGTCAAAGATGGATGACAGCACATACAGTAGATGGCGTGAACACCCTGCTTCTGAAACCGTTATTCACTTCACACCGGTGATCTGTACATCTGCTCTATACTACTGAGTACAATGAAAACAAAAGGCATTGATACTTTACCTGCTGAGACATGTTGGCAGGTGCAGCTCTGCGGCTCAGATAAATGTATTTTTTCTGTCGCCTTCACGGCTCTTCGCAGCTGTAATTGCAGCACAGCTGATCAATGTAACCCTGTGGACCAATGAGAGGCCTGCAGAGGAGGGAGTAGAGCGCGGCTGTGGAGCAGATTGGCTGGTCTGTCATGGTCTCACATATACACACGGACACTGTCATAGCCTACAGAAATTAAATTATTTAATTAGAAATTAATTAAATACTGGTACTTCAAATATTATTTTTTATTGGACTACATTTATATGAGCTTAAGTTACTATGGATATTATTAGTTTATATATTATAAATAATACATATAACATTTGCAATAAACCACAACACCACCCAACCACAACAGTATAACACTACTTATTCATGAAAAGCTAATAATCCATTAAAATCATGTATGCAATGCATACATTTTCTACTGCTTTTACTTAAGTAATTCTGAATATAGGACTTGGTATTGCTAAGTAAAAAAGTGAAAGTCCGGTGTGTAACTTACTTCTTCCACCACAAAATAAAGGCAATTCAATTAAATAATGTACTTTTTAATTTTTACTTGTTAAAATGTTTTTGGTAACTCGGTTATAATTTGTACGCTGTTCGGCGCTGTGGGATTTTTTAAAATAAAGTTATTTCAAAACAAAATGGCGGCGCCCTGTGGTCCACCCGTGTTGTTGGGCTGAAGTTCCTACTGGACATCGATTTTAAGGCTGTTTCTGTGTTAGGAATCAGGTGAAGTAACTAACTGCGACTCTTGTTTGTAAAGTATGTTGTTGACTGTCACAGTGTTGTTGTCGTTATAAGAACAGATGTGAGTTTTTGTTACAGCTGACGAGTAAACCCGGCTTATCTGTGAGTTCTTTTTACTTAACGACTGACTACTACTACTCTACTCATGTAAATGTATTTCTTGTTTACTACAGGTTTTCTTGTCTAAATTTCAGAGGAGGTATGGCTACTGCAGGAAAGCCAGTTAAAAAAGAAATCAAGAGGCACATTCCAGCCAAAACCTCCTTCACCTCACCATTCACTCCAACATGGAGTCCACTTCCCCAAGAAGACATGCATTTCATCCTGAAAACCCTGAAGGACAAATTGGTTTCCACAGGCCTTGAGAAGAAAGAGGTGAAAGTGTTTCGCCCGTGGAGGAAAAAGAGAGACCAGAAACCTGCTGCCACATCAGAGCCTGTTCCCCAGGTGGGCCAAGATGCACAGGACTCTCCAAAAAATGGCTGGACAGATGTGGCAGCCAGAAGACAACTGGCCATTGGCATCAACGAGGTCACCAAAGCTCTGGAGAGGAATGAGCTCAAACTGTTGCTTGTGTGCAAGTCTGCTAAGCCAAAACACATGACGAATCACCTGATAGCGCTGAGCGCAACAAGAGGTGTGCCGGCCTGCCAGGTGCCCCGGCTGAGCCAGAGTGTGTCGGAGCCTCTGGGGCTGAAAAGTGTCCTTGCGCTGGGATTCAGACAGTGTGCCTCCAAAGATGACGAGGTGTTCAATGACACTGTTGATGCCATTAGAACCAGGGTGCCTTCATTAGATGTTGCCTGGCTACAAGGTGAAGCAACCAGTGTAACACCTCAAGACACTGCTGATATGAAAAAGGAAGAAGAAAGTGGTGAGAGGGGCCAGAAAAGGAAGCTAGAGACTGAATCAGAGAAGGTAACAGAGTCGGCCTCCTCCTGCACTCTACAACCCCTCAAAGTGAAAAGAATAGTTCCCAACTCTGCAAGGAAAGGAAAAAGAAAGCTCCAGTCGTAGCCGCTCAAATGACAGAGACTCTGCTACATTAAAAGGACAATTCATGTTTTTTCATATTTTATTCCAGTAGTGACTGGCAGGCACTACAGAGTCTACTTGTCCTTTGTCACAGATTTTGGCTTCAAAGTGTCGAAATGACTAAATTTTTTCATTTGAAGGATTTGAAGGCCTGAAGAGGTGAAAATAACTTGTATTTTGTAAAAAGATCAGAACAGAAATGTCTTGTGTGACACCTCAGAACCTTGGTAAACCCCCCCATCCCCACAAGTTAAGATCCAGTTTTTAGTTTTGTGTTTTTAAGAGAAATTTGCAACAAGAATTCAAAACTTACTTGAGATCGGTATGCAATTCATTACAGTGAACCAGAACTAAAACACTTAATCGATTAGTTGATTTTCTTTTTAATTGAAAATCTTTGTGTTTTGGCGTGCTCACGCAAAAAAAGTCACCATAAAAATGTAATATACTGTAAATGTTACCAAAAAAAGGTGCATCAATCATGTTCCTTTTTAAAGTGAGTTTATTCAATCAAATATCCATGCTGGTATAGCTGACGTGTGTGTTGAAACAGATTGTTATTTGCATGGGGTCATGTCTAAATGATGCTGGTACAAGTTCTTCAGCTTTTTCACAGCTTACAATGGATTTGAATAAAAATATCGTTCTTCAGTTCGAGAAAGCTGTATGTCATTTCAAAAGTACACCCCCCACCCCCAAAATCTTAATTTAAAAAACAAAACAAATCCCATCTTTTAAATAAGGCAGGTACTTCGGGTTGAGTTCTCACTAAAGGGTGTAACAACAATGCTAATATCATCACGGCAGCAGAACTGACATGCTCAAAGTTTCAAAGTTCATTCAAACAGCTGCAGGCAACACTTCTGTGACACAACCAACATCCATGAGGCACGCCGTTGACTCAATATCTCTGTTTCAGTGCTAAATTAATGCCAGTAACGTCTGTCATTGTGAATGTAACTCATTCACCTTTCAATGGTTAAAAAAAAAAATCTTTGAACCCTGAAGCACTGACTGTTCGTTGGTTGTCCTTTTCTTGCTAAAATATAAAGGGATGAGAAGAAAATTACATCACATACAGAAAAATGAATGACAAAAATGGCAGCAGCCTCTACCTCTTAAGTTATGCAGAGCCACATTAACAGGAACATCAAACAAAGTAACAAACTCAAGAGCGAAAAGACATTTTTAAAAACATTTTAACCTTTGAGTACACCATCATCATCATTATTATCATCATCATCACAGATCATCATCCTGCTCAGCTAAGCACAATGAAATGCCAAATACTCCAAACCATCAAAAATCAGTTTGGAATTTGCTTATTGAACTGGAAATTTTAGGGAAATACTGGAAAGAAAAAGAAGAGGAATCATGTCTTAAGACATTTTGCAAAGTACAATTATAAATATCAGAACCGTTCAAAGAATTTCACGCATTTAGCTGCACAACACTAAAAAAATGACCCACAGTATAGTTTTCAGACACACAAACACAGTACCATTTAAAAAATGAATCCAGAGAAGTCAATAAAAATGGACCTGGAATAACAGCAAAAGCTCAACCTTCAAATTGATGCGGTTACTGATACAGCTCTGAACACATGCTAATGTTAAATTATCTGAATGTTGTGCTCAATTCTCCTTTGTTTTATTTAACTGAGAGGTTGACTGAGAACACATTTAACATCCTACTGCAGGTGAGAGATCTGTTGGCTATGTATACATTAATAAGAGAAATCTTTATGAGCCTAGTGTTATACATTTGTCCATTTAGCCGCTGTACAGGGGCATTTTCTTCACTGCTCTGTAACAGGCTTACTGGTAACTAGTGGTCATTTCTCTGAGAGGCAATGTATAAATTAACAACAACAAAAACTGACCTTGGCTGCTTTAAACAGGAGTTGACAGAGAACATTACTCTTTCAAAGTAAGTAAGCCATTTTTACACTATAAAACTGTCTCCAGACAGACTATTTTGAAAACTCATTTGTAGAAAATCGAGGCTAAATTAAATCCACCCAGGCTATAGTTAAATTGGTATTTTGTGTTTTCTGGCCTTTAGTGTTGTAACTCTCACTGCCCTGCTTGTGCATCCATACTCTTTTCAGCTACAGTTACTTGCCTCTAATTTAACAGTCTCGCTAACTGGACAACACACCATTCACATGTAGATAACCCTAAGCTGCGTTTGGTACTACGAAGATCTGCATGAGCACGTCAGTGAACAGAACCAAACATGTTGAAATGTTCTATTAAAAATATCAACTCTACAAACAGATTTATAGTGTGAAAACAGCTCACATTCTTTGTAAAAACTGAGGTTGTACAGTTTGTACCGCAACCCATCTGTTTTGAAATCCGAACCTTTAAAATGAAAAAAGACCCTTTTTGCTTGTTTAGGAACTCAAATATTGTGCTTCATTGATGCAATACATTCTTCATCAAAAACACTTAAACCCACATTGTCTGAACAAACTCAGTGACATCTACACTACTTATGAGGAAAATACTTTGGATCAGCCCTCCCGAACCCCAAACTCACACTACAGGAATAAATATGATCTGGCTTTAAATGTACAGGTAACTATATATTTTTAACAAAAAAACATGTATATCAATGCACCAGTTAGATGAGTCCTTCCATGGAGATATCCTTTTTGTGTATGTGTGTTCTTTGACAGTGTTTGTGTTTCTGTGTGTGTGTGTGTGTGAACATATCTGTCATTTAAAAGTTAAGATGATATTTTTCTGCAGAATGCTTAAGGGAACATGTTTCTTCCTTTGTATGCCAGCTTATCATCACAGAAACACGTTCTTAGCATTTCTAATTCTACTGAGGCCCAAAGCAGCCAGCAGAGAAACAGACCACAATGATATGAGGGACAGAAAGAATAACTCTTCAACTGCCTTTCAGACCCTCTTGTACTGCAGGTGTGCAGTTGAATTAGGGACACAATAACATTGGCGTAGTTCAGACTGCCAGCCCAAATCGGTTTTTGGTTTATATCCAGATTGATTTTAGAAATACCAGACAGCTAAAAATACACATAAGGTGCATTTTTCGCAAATTGGATCAAAGCCACATTTGGAGGTGATTTGAAATGTGATTCCAATCTGACTTCTACAGATGCTTCTCAGTCTCGACACTCTGGTTTCACAGCCTGTCTTTCCATCACTTGCAATGACACACAATGAGCAGAATCCATGCTGATACTACTATACCAGCCTCCTCTGTCACAACATTTGTCTGGTGCAATGGAGGTATAGGGGCCACATCTGTTTATTTCTCCACAGGTGGAAGTGTAGCTTTCCTCTATATTCACGTCATGGGTGCAGGTAAGGGCGGAAGCATGGGGTGGAAGGTCATGTGGTTTTTACCGCTCGCCTGGCTCACTTAACTAACTTTTTGTTTTGAAGCATCGTCACATCATCCAACCATCAGTATATTTTTTTTATCATATTCATGTTGTGACCTTTTTTGTCCATTAAACGGGAACATCACCCAAACGTGGAAATTGTACAGTTTTGTCTCAGAGCGCGTCAGTTTCCCACACCCATGCACGAGCGACTATAGGGCAGTCGCGACAGGAGAAGTTCTGCACCACAGCTTGATAAAGCGACTTTTTTGAAGGCGAGATGATGGACCTCCATTTCTCATGCTTCTGCGTTGGAAAGCAATATCACCAATGTATGTAATGGAGTTAGCACAGCTACCCATGCAGAGAGGTTGATGGCGATGGACACACAAATCTGATCTGATCATTTAACAGTGATCAGTGCAAACAGTCTGTCTTAAAGGTCTGATTTTAGAACCAAATCTGATTTGCCTGCAGTCTGAACAAAGCCCATTAGCTTTGGATTGTGGTCATGTTGTACTTGTTGTTATCATATACATAGTTCAATGTCAGCAAAAGTAAGAGACATGCCAGTCCCTTGTAACAAGGTGTCTGCTGAAGAAGAAGAACTAAACAAAATTCACAAGGTCAAGGCATCCTCTTGTATGTCAAACTGTTTTAAATGTGAGTGTGCATGTCAGGAGCATTGTACTGTATGAATATCTCAGGCATAGCATGACTTCACATTCAGGATGTTGATGATTTAAGAGTTTTCAACTTCAGGTGAACTGAGAATGTTCTTGATTACGGGTGAACCGCCTCCCAGTCACCAGGTTGTTTTTTTCTGTTGTAGTTCTCATTGTCTAGCTTGGGCTACCTGTATGTTCAGGTAAGGAATTGCCAGAGGTTGCCCTCTTGATCAGTGCTTGTGTAGCAGCCATAAAGAGACTTGCTACTGAAGGACGAGGCCAACCTGAAAAACACAGGATAATCTGTTGTTCAAACATTCAAATGATTCAAAGATTAGTTAATAAATATTAACACAAACTATTTGCTGTAATTGACAAAACTGATCAAATACTGTTAGGTTAGTTTAATCCAATATTCCCCACTGACACTTAACATACATACATTTTTGAATACTATAAGCTTTACTGGTGCGCCCCGATTGCACTATTTTGAAACTAGCTGGTAGTTACAAAGAACCTAGGAGGGACTTAACACACAAACTTCGTGAAGGATTTACTAATAACCGGTGCCACCCAAATGAAAAAGACTAATTCTACAAATATGCACTACTGTTAAGTAGTCTACTTTTTTTCAATGTGTCAAAGCACCATTTCTCACAACTGAGCCTTTGTGTGCTACCACTAATCCCACTGACTACAGTGTTTTGTGCAACTTGCAGAAGCCATGGCTCAACAGGCAGCAAAAAATAGACAACTAGCACTACCAATAATGGCTCCAAAATAAATCTATGTCCAACATTCCATCTCATTATTGGGTCTTAACACCAGTCATCAAAGGATGCTGATAACAGTTGACAGTTAGCTCAGACAAATCATGCTGCTGACCTTATCGGGGTCCATGGGAGGACATTTCCAGTTGTAGAGGTAATACTGCAGGTTTCCATCTCCTATGCCAAACTTGAGCTTCTCCAGAAACACCTTATTCTCCATTAGATCCAAGGCATTGAATACATCAAAGCCTTTCTGTTAATCACAGAATAAGTCACAAACTCAATTTCATGATGAATTACACAGGAGCAAGACAATGAATGATAAGTTTGGTTTGAGTTTCACTTTAAAAACTGTTCAAGAATCACTGCCCCAGAAGTGGCCCCAAAATGTGCCCTTCTTCATATATTTGCAGCACTGGAAGCCGCCTTCCCTTTTCCTGAATTTAAAGTTAACAACTGACAGTACCACCAACTACCCAGAGAACAGTTTAATTATGTGGCAGTGTTATGCATTTTACAACAACTCTACACTGAGGGTAACATTACCAGTTTGGCCAGGATCAGTGCATCATTCATTAAGTCCAGTAGTGGGGTTTGTGTATGAACGTTGTAAAAAGAGTAAGCAGCCTTCAGGCTCCTATGGAGAGGATGGTGCATCACAGTCGAGGGCAGAGTGTAGAAACTAGCAAAGTCTGTCAGTACACCACCGGCACCCTGAGAAGAGAGTCAACAACTGTTTAAACAGACAACAACAGACAGGCTGTGAGTATACTGAAGATGGAAACTTATTCTAGATACCTCTACTACATATGTGTCAATTATGTTGTCCTGTGGCAAGAACCAGTGAGCCACCTCCTCTTCTCTCATAGAAGGTGCAAGTTGGAACCGTTTCAGGTATTTTTGTAGCAGCTCTGTGACTTGGCGGATGTCACGCCTCTCCATCGGCCGCAGACCCGGGGTCTTGGTGCTCTATATGGGGTGTAGAGAGCAAGAGAAAAAGCCCATATAAGTCCCTGCCATTACTAATAATTGTAAAGAGAGATCCAGGACTGACGGATGTAAGTGTTTACATCTGGTAGTCTGTAGAGTTTCATGGTTCTTTGCAGGGTCATGTTTCTGCTCAGGTGGGAGAATTTAACTTCCACCAGCTTTCTGGGGTTCAGAGAACGATGCCAATACCTGGCACAGAAAGAGAAGTGAAAAAACAAACAAACAGTTAAATGACTTTCTGACAGCATGTCCTATGTATTTGATGTTTGAATATTGCACATCATTACCTGCATGTGGACACAGGTTTAGGCAGCACCACTCCTGCCGTGTATACGGCCTGAAATATTCCTTCTAAGTTCACCCTCCGTGTGATCTCTCTGATGAGCACTGGAGCAACACGCTTTGAACGCAGCTTCTTATGGACACACAGGAAGTTGATTTCAACCATCCTCTTAAGTCTGGAGCAGCAGAAAGAAAGAAGATGACTTGTACATTATAGAGTAAAAGGGTTTCTAGTGACTCATATTACAGCTCTGCGCTAAATGCATGAGATCAGTTATGAGTGCTCACGTGTCATAGATACGTATATCTGCAGGGATGGCACTGATGAAGCCAACAAGCTTCTTATTTGACGACACCCTCACTCCACAATGCCACTGTGGTAACCAGCCAGGTGGACGCAGAGCCCTAAGAGGGGAGGATATGCTTAGTGGGAGAGCAGACAGTTGAATACTCTTCATACATACTTGGTGAGCAGTTGATTAAACATCAGCAGAGTAATAAACGAGCAGAATCAGAACTGAAAGCTTACCATTTGAGAAAGTTTGGTGAATAATCAAATCTGAACATGTTGTCGTCGTCCTCCACATAGTTCTCATTTAACAATGTGTACAACTCCTTCAGCTGAAAGAGACACAGCAAAGAATTTCTTTTGTGTATCATCTCTACAAACTGTATTTTAGAGCTACAGTGATAAGCCAATTCGTCAATAGAAAGATGAATCGGTAACTATTAATAGTAAATTTTTTAGCAAAAATAGCAAACACTTCATAGGCCTAGGTTCTCAGGTGTGACAATTCCCCACTTGGTCTTACACAAAATTAGACTGAATATTTTTGGTTTTGGACACAACAAGACATTAGAGATGATGTTTCCACCAGGATACTGTGATGGGTATTTTTCATTGTTTTCATTTTTTTTCTAATTCAGAAAATACTCTAGAATAATCTGATTTTGCAAACAATGCAGTCCAATGAGTGTATTGTTTAAGAGCCTGAGACAAACACTGTACTTACTATATCTGCATTGCTGAGATCCAGAGTGTCCCACATAAAACCTTGAGGTAAAGAATATGGCTCCTGTCTAATGTTTTCTTTGTCTGCTTCTATTGGTCCGTGACTCGTCACCACTTCATCTGCAAAAATAGCACAGCTCTTGTCAAAGACATCAAACTATTTTCAAGGCACCACAATTCCAATAGACCAGTACATTTTGCTGTTCTCTTTCATTGAGCTCCGGTGACACTGGATCCTGAACCACCACCAAACCAAAGTGTCTCTTTTTAAATTGGTAAACCCACAAAACTGCTGACATAAAATCTGCTTGTGTTGGTCCCATGTTGACCAGGCGGGGACATGGCACTGGCCCTCCTGTGTAGACCTGATCTTTAGCCAATAGTTGTCATGGAAACAGCTTAATCTAAAGCCACTAAGCATGCCTGGACCCCCAATGAACTTCACAGCTGACATGTTTTTGGGACACTTGGCTTTAAGCAGCACAGTCTGTGATAAAACAAACCCAGTAGATGGCACTGGAGCACAGAAACAGGGTTCAAGAAAGATGATCAAGCTTCTGCTGACAGCTGATGTGATACTGCCTGATTTAGGAAAGTAGATTTTAAGCACCTTCCGTAATCATCTATTGGCCAAGCAACTGATATAAACATGACATGGAATATTTTTGCAGCACAATCCAAATAAATTGGATATAAAATAAATAAACAGTGTTCTTGCTCACTCTCACTTAAGCAGGCACTTACTTAGCTTCGGCACAGGCTGGGTGTCCCAGAACTGGTACTTGTGCTTGGCTGCCTCATCGATGCTCTTTGCTGGACCCTGACAGGACAGCAGCTCCATGGCTCTTTGGATGTCCTGCAGCTTCTGAATGGGTAAGCCAGGGTTCTACATAGAGAGAAGGGACGTGCCCAAAAATAAGAGCAGTAAGTATAAACACAGCCTGAGTGAACCTTTCCCTCCATGTGTGACATGACATGTAAGACACTGTCTGTATGTATCATGTGGGCACAGACAGAATGTCCTAAATCAGCAGTTTTAAATGTCTGAAACTCTTGAATTTGCTTAGTTTCCCTTCAAGTCCTGGATGTCTATGGGATCATGATTATTTTATGTGATCACATAGACAATTGAGCCACCACATAACTACAGCAAATACGGTCTGTCCTATGGCACTTATTAGTTTGTGACTGTGGGAAAGTGGGAACTCTCTGAACTCTTTACCCAAATAACACACATTTAGTCTATTCAGTGATCTTTTTGATGATGAATTTAATAAATAACCCTCAAATTGTTTGTAACCTGAGGAGGCCCGTCTCCAACTTTGAAAACCTGTGGTCTGAATGATTCAAATGTAAGCAAAAAGACACAACAGGGGGCATGTGTGAGAAATCACATTTAACCGTTCACACCAGATTACAGGTAACTAATAAACAAACAAAATACCCACGTCCACAACTGTAGATCAGCACACTCCTCCGTCAAACTGTTATTGTATGTTGACAAGCACAAAGTATCTCTACCTGTGTCCAAACAATTTCCAGGCTTCTGATAGTGGAGGCTATTGGTTTTCACATTTGTAGTATTCCTGGTAAGTTGTAGTGGTGCAGGTTTCCAATGTTTTTGTCTCTAGTCGCCTCAATTGGCAGAGTCTGCAATTCTATAAATGACACTTAAGTTTTGTGGGATTTGTCCCTTGTGGCTCACTGTCAAGATTTTGCAGTATGTTGCACAGATCTGCTTTCTGCCCTTTGATCTAAAGACAGGAGCAACAATTTAAATGTATCCTGTGCACTGCTTTCAGACTTACACTTTGATTTCAGCGTGCAGATCATTGATATGACTAATTACTCACAAGCTGAGCAAACACCTGCCCACATGACAGGCAGTGATCAAAGAACTGGGTAAGGTATATATATATATAAGGTGTATCAGAGTGCTCCAGGTAGCAGAGAGTATTTGCGTCTCTCAAAAATGACACAAGGGCTTGTCGTGGCTTCTACAACTGAGATATGTTTGTACATATGCAAAAACAAAACTGTTAAAAGTAATGTCCATGAACATGTTTCCAGTATTTCAAGGCTGCTTTCTTTGAAACCACTACCATTATAATTAATGTCACCTCAGTAATTCCAGGGTCATTATGGGCCATAACTGATCCATTTACACTGATGGCAAACAAATGTTTTCCTGGGTTGCTTTTGGGGACTATCTTTGCATTCCTCCTCACTTATTCCCATCACCAAGGATGTGATGTGATATCATCAGCCTGGCAGGTGGCTCCAGCTGTTTAGTGGGTTATAGTTTTGGATTTTAGCCTCAGGGTCTGTACACATTTCACAGGGCTCATCACCGCACCTTGATCTCCTGAGAGTCAGAGGCAGAGTCAGACTTGGCTCCCCCCGAGCTTGGCTTTTCTTTCTTCCTCTTCTGCTTCTTCTTCTTCCTCTTGGCCCCCAGGTCTCCCCCCGGACTCCTGCGGAATCGGACACAAACACACAGCCCGCCAATGAACAGGGGCTCGGTTTATTTCACTCACATTGCGCTAACGTTAGCTTCCATAGCAACGACTGACAGCTGAGCTAACGCTAGGTAGCTAACGGTTTGCTGTCATCATGTCATTCAGCCTGGATGCTAGCTGACAGCATACTCTCATACGTGAAGGCACACACAGTTAAAACAATTATAAATGCATATGCTATGAAGGTTTCTGCAGCATTTCGCCTCTGGTTACTAGCTTGAAATGACGGCCTGGTAGCAAACAACCTGCTTGTGTTTAGCTAACGGGAGCTAACTGCACTAGCTAGTCCCGACCGAGCGCTCTCACATAAACAGGCAGCCTGAAATAACGTTACTGCGTCCGTCCGCCGGACCGGACAGGCCGTCCTCACCCTTGCATGTGCTCATTCTCCTCTTCGTTGTCTCCGTCTATCCCGCAGGTGTCCTGGTCGTCCAGCTCCAGGCTCTGCTGACTGGCCGCGGATTCACTGTCCTCCGCCATCATAAAAAAATGTTTTAAAAAATTAGCCGTATGACAGAGATGACGATCAACGGGCGAGAGACGGAAAAACAAAGACAATGCCGGAGGAAACCGCACCGCCTAGAGGCCAGCGGAGGAACAACAGTTAAACTCCCACCTTACAATGTGGGATACAAAAACTGTTATCTGTTTTGTGTCATTTGTGGGAATCTGATTACATGCCATCTTCATGTGAGCACAATACGAACAATGCACGTCTTATAGTAAAACAGGATCAAAACATCAGGTCATACTGCACAACCTGTCCAGCTGATATTGTACATTAGTGGTGCAAATTCACAATTCATCAAATTACAAAAAGACAATCTGGGATTTTACAAGCACAGTTGCCTGCTTTGCCCAGCTGGTGATCCAGCCTAGTTTTAAAAATAACTGATTTATTTAATATTTTCTTCAACAACGGGACTATGTAAAAATAGCACCAGCATTACCAATGTAGATTTTTTAAAATTGCAGACTGTGGTTGCATGGTATGAAGAACAACATACACAAAACAATAGTAGCCAGCAGGAATGAGATGCAACATAATGACAAACAGAGACAGAAACTAGAAGACGAAGGCATCTATTTAACTATAGACTGACTAGAGAAATTGAATTTAAACACAACTTGACTGTTCAAATAGTAATCTTCCTCTTACTAACCTAACCCTTATTTATAACATTATTCAAATCCACTTCCAGTCCCTAAAGTTTTGACACATTAACACATTTGTTCAAAATACTGAGATATGATATTACCAGTATTTAATCTAAAGACAAGAATTACAAGAATGGGTCTTGTGTTTCATGAAGTTATGACCAAAAAATGAAGGAAGTAAAAATGCTGAAAATTACTTTTCATATTTGTTTAAATATATAAACACACACACAAATCATTCCAGTTTGGCTGTTTATTCAGAATAATAGGCTTCAAATATAATGCAGGCAACCAAGTTACACACTCAGGATGCTGTGCTCCAACTCCACCCAAGAATTGGAGGTTGCTGTAGGAGACTAAGAGAGAAGAGGCCATTCACAACAAAAACTCACACATCATTTTGACCAGGTAGAGGAAAAGGAAAGAACTATTCACACTCTAGAGTATGATTGCTATAACTATATGAACCTTGAGTGTATGTTGATTATTTCTCAGCACTCTCACACAACAGAAACACGCAGACAGCAGCAGATGTACACAACCACCACCCGGGTGCACATAAACACATTCGCAACAAACATTCACCCTCTAAAAACAGAAAAACAAGAAAATGCACTGAAATTACCTGCAGTTTAGCTTCACATACAATCGCACTTAGTTTCACTGATGCCGTGCTCCACTGAAAACTTCGATAAATCCTTAACTGCTTACTCTAAGAGAGATTGCTGATTACTGAAGAGGATTTTACGATTGCAGCAGCTGGTAGACATTTTCTGAGATGTCTGCAGTGTAGCTTGTAACACGCTAGTGCTGAGGAAAGTTTACTGCATGCTTTCTTTCACAGGTGGGAGAGAAAGGGAGGGCTGAGGTAGAGGAGAAAAGCTGAAGGCAAAAGAAGGCGAGAAATAAATAAGGTAATCTGTTCCACAAAGTTGTTGTAGACTCAGGTTGTTCAAAGGCACTTGGAACATGAGGAAACGGTAAACAATCAAGGTGAAACAGCATGCAAAATAGTTTGGTTTCAGGTAAAACTTACGTAGTATGTGTTTGTTTTTGTACATCTAACAATAAGGCGGGTGAGGAAGAAAAGCCCTTAACATATTTGAAGAAATAAAAATAGCCTATTTTCGGGTAAAATACTTCATGTTGGCAATTAAAACCATAGTGATTAAAATTACAAAAAAGGCATCTCAAGCAGCCGTATAAAAGTGATGCATAGCCTTCAGAGCAAAAATATGTCAGTGGTTCAACAATTACAAAACCCTTCATATTATTACACGTCACAATTATTTTGGGTGGAACTACAGTTTCGTAGTGGTCTTACATCCTTGCCCACCAGCATAGTGGTGTGTCACATTATCTGATTATGTTGCAGTGCGAATAGTGGTTTAATTTCTTCAGTCCAAAAACATCCCCTGTGAAGTTCATGTCAACGTCCGTACAGCCTTCTGATGGGCCAGATTCAAAGTACAGGATTTGCATGTTTCTGTCAGGGGCGATTCTTGTGAAGAAACACATCAGAAGACTTTTCATTTCCTAACAGATTGTGAAAAGAGTAGACTTGCTTGCTGTATTTTGCACAGATGCTCCACAATCTTAAAAACAAGTCAAAATGGGTTATAATCTCACTTTAAAGAAGTGTAGTGTGTTCCCAGCTGTTGCCAGTTCTTTACAGTCAGTGGACTGAGGCCAATATGGCTCAAGAAAAAAGGTTCCTGTAGTTTTTCGCTTGTGAGAACCACCCATCCTCTGTTTCGACTACAGTTCCTTTATGCTTACAAGGCTAATTATAAAAAAGGCATACATTTGTTGTGCATAAAATATTCTAATTTCTTGCCTCTAAAGTCCATTTGTCTCCCTCAGGCAATGTGTACATCGTGCCTGATGAGTGGTCTGTTTATGTCGAGTGTCGTGAGGATGGCAAAGTGGAGGACAACAGTGGTCATTCATAAAGGGGACCTGGAAGTTCATGAAGGATCTGAATCATCCCTTCATGTTCTGGACTAAAAGGGATCCCAGTGCTGAAATATTCTCTCAGTGCTATTATTCGGAAAAACAAAGGGCTTCAACTCAAGTCATATCCTTCATGTTATGGTCTGGGCAGAGGGGGAGTCATGGTTAAAGGAAAGGTTCACATTTTTTCAAGTCAATCTCAAAACACAACTGAAATACAATCGAACAGACCGAACAGAGATCCCTTCCATAAGTGATGTCAATGTAGAGGATGAGGGACAAATTCCATATTCTTGCTCTGTGTAAAAATGCATTTTGAGGTTTAGTGGCAGCTAATATCTGTCTCAGGTTAGACAAGCTAAGTGATAATCTTTTTCATATAAAATTCCCTCTTTGTACTTCCTTGCTGCATCACAGCACCCTAACCATTTTCAAATTATAATCAGCAGAGACTTACAATATTTATGTATAGAATATTACCAGCCACAAGTGTGGCTGTGAATAGAGGTTGGTTTTCTATACTCAGACAAACCGGCACCATTAACAGCTGGCTGAATTAGTGGTGAGCAACTTCTGTTTGTGTAGGAGACATTGAATCTAAAAATACATGCATCAAGTCTGTGTGTCAAGATGTGACAGAATTATGACTTGAGTATGAGTATGAGTACGATTTCTGACTCATTTCAGACCAATTCACAGAGCATTTTGCTTCTGACTGAGGTTTTTACCGCACATAACTTACACTGAAATGACACAAGAACCAGTATGTACTTTCAATGTACAAAGGGACACTTGAGCATTCTATTAAGAAAAAATGTGAACCTATCCCTGAAGTGGTCATCTGTGGATCATTTAAGGTTGAAGGCCAGCAGGGGTCGCTCCTCTCTCCTCTGCCAAGGACTCTTCTTCTCCTCCTCTCCATCCTCATGTGCTGCATCGCCATCAGGTGAGACAGACAGCAGTGCATGATCAGTCCTGAAAGCCTCTCCCTCTGGTGTTGGCAAGGGAGGAGGAGAAGCAGGGGATGAAGAGGAAAGTGAGGGAGGTTCTTCTTGTATTTGTACCCCCTCTACATCCCCCTGCCCTTGATCCCCTCTCTGACCCTCTGCTTTGTCTGACAGGATGGATCCTGTTTTACTGTCCTGTGGGCTGCTCTTGGGTGTGTCCTCCTCGCTGCCTCCTCGATCCAGATCATCCACATACACCAGCTGAGTGTAGGCCGTGACTGGCGTTGTGCCCTTCGACCTGTCTTTCTCAATCTCCCTTTCCTCCCGCTCTCCGTCTCTCCCCCTGCGACCCGCTCTCGGCTCATTCAGGTCCACGCCGGAGTCCAGGCTGGCATCGTTGCCACGTCTCCCTCCACTGCCATTACCTTGCTGACCTCCTCCACCTGCTGTGTTGCTGTGGCACCCCGCCCGCTGGAGGTCGATGTAGGAGTGGCGAATATGGGCATTGGAACGTCCATCGAGTGAAACAAACCAGGCTCGTGGGTGAGGCAGAGGTTTCCCTCCTCTTAGCTCCATTAAAGTCTTTTCAGCCAACAAGGTGTCCTCACTGTTTATTTCCACTAGAGCTGTTTCCCCAAGTGCTGCTGGGATAGACAGAGACTCTGGCAGCCCAAGCCGCTCTTCGTTGCCCTGTTTGGTGGGACCTGGGGTGCTGTCGGTGGGGGTTTGCCCCAGGGGCTGCTGGGAATGTGAGGCATTGAGTTCAGCCTGGATGGTCTCCAAGTCGCTCTGCTGGTCAGTCTGCAGCAGGAGGGCCTGACCAGACAGAGGGTGCTCCCCAGGCAGGCGCATGTAGTGTGCGGGAATCACCAGTGTAGGACGCACCCTTGGGTAGCCTTCTCCTCCACTCAGGAGATCCACAGAGCCACAGCAGAGCAGCTGGCCTGGGCGGGAAAGGGATGAGAGGCTGGGACGCTCCAGGTGGTCCACAGAGCGGGACAGAAGGTAGTCAGGAGCTCTGCACTCACACCCCTCCCCTCTGCTGGGGGAGTGAGGAGGAGACGAAGGCGAGATGCAGTCCATAACCCCAACACTGCTCAGCTGGTTCACTGACACCTGACCGTGATTGGCTGATGACAGTGCATCAGAAATCAGGTTGCTCGATGAGCAGACGGAGGTGTATGATTGACGGTAGCCCCGGTCTGTTCCAGATGAAAGGGGAGCCTTTAATTGGAATGTCTCCACAGACTGCCGACAGTCTCTGCTGCGAGGCGTCAGATTGCCAAGAGATGAGCCGTGGTGGCTGTTGTTGCCCAGAGAGGAGCGGCTGTGTTTGCTGTGATGGATTATGTTATGTTGACGCTGATTGTCTTGGTGCTCATATGAGAAAGGCTTCAGCATTGGTGTGGTCATGTCTGGCTCAGTCGCTGTGGATACAAGTTCCAGCTGCACCTAAAGACGACAAAATATTCAAGTGTAAGAAACTTGTTAAATATATGCAATGTATGTACAAAAATATGTAACGATTTTAGATTTAGGGTTCAGTTACAGTACAGCACCTCCACAGTACTTGGAGGAATTTAATTTGATGACTTTGTAACCCTCAGCTAGACCGATATGTCCCTGAAATAGTGAGCTTGAATCAAGCCTGTCTTAATTAAGCGCTGCCTTTGTCTGAATCTGAACTGCTCTCTGTAAGTCGGACAGACCTCATTGCTGATGAGATTCAGGTGGGACATGGAGGTGGCTTGATCCCTCTTACTGCTGTCCAGGCCAGAGGATAGTGTGAGCTTGCGGTGGGACACTCGAGGCTTCAAACAACGACGTCTGAACAACATAGAAATACAGCAGAAGTCATGATTTAATCAGAGGAATCTGACTTTAAATACTTCTTACCTACAGAAATACTGTGATAAAAACAGGAACTGAAATTGGACAACAGAATGCTTTGTGTGTGTGCTTGTATTTGCAATAGAGCACTGATACTTGAGTACTTGTGCAGTACCTGCCTGCTTTGTTTACATTTAATTTACCATTTTTTATTTACAATACCATTATTTAAGATGTTTTCAGTCGCTACACATCTTGTGCTGCATCCAAGACAGGTTATGTCATGTCAACTTCTCATGTGAATTTTGATTCATTTGGTGCTGACATCATAAATGAAGAATGGATGAATGGATAAATGGATAAAGAGGATGAGCCATGTGCAGATGAAGACAACAAACCCTTTAAAACTGCTTATTATGTTAATGTTACAACAACATTCTAGTCATAACAAACCCAGTGCCACTGTCTTTGTATAAGTTAATACTGAATTAAATGTGTCATACATCAAGTAATATTCACGTTCATGCCATAACACGAGATACTGGCACTAATGCAATGACCTCTCCAGTGCTGTTACTATAATATACATTGAACAACACTAAGAAAAAGATATAAAGCCTAAAATAGTTACTGTACGTTCACATGTTCCACATGTGCAGTCATAAGAACTGACTCATATTATGCTATATTCCTGAAATTCAAAATATTGCCTATGTTTCCTCATTTTGGGGACAAATAAAGATGAGACATGTGGCTGTGGAAAAGGGTTTCACATACCTGCAATAGTACAACAGGAGGCACAGAAGGCAGAGCAAGATGAGGGCCATTCCCCCCAGTATAGCCAACAGAAACACAGTGTGGTATGTGCTGATGTCCTTTGCGAACACGGGACCTGTTGGACAGACACAGGGTGGAGAAGAGAGATGGTAAAAAAGATGAGCTCATTAAGAAACAGATGCGAAACAGGTTTTGCTTAGTTGTTTAGTGTCTTTTAGATTATAAATATATCTACATCTTTCACTGTCACTTATCACTGTCTACATACCCTATGTGAACAAATAAATGACAAAATGTGAGTGTTACTAGAATCTGTGTCAAAACAGTTTCTCACCGGTGTGTATTGGGGACATGGCAGCCACCCAATATCCCAGCTGAGGGGCAATGTAGGTCAGACTGAGGTGGTCACCCTCTCTCTGCACATGACCCCAACTGCTCTTTATCCAGGCACCTGACACACACACAGAGTTTGAAATCAGAATTCCCAACAATTATTCAATATTAAAGTCATCCACACAAAGTGCATTAGTGACAATGTGACAACCGAATAACATTAACTCTTAATGACAAAATTAATCAAAATAATGCGACTCAATAAGGAGCATAAAATACATTGATTCACCAATTAAAAGGTATTGATTATTTTTAGGTTTTTGCTAAAATTGACGCTTGAAATGCCACAAAAAAGGATGGAACAGGTTCCTGCACACCTCTGGATAATCAGCAATCAGATACACTTTTAACATCACATTAAATCTAAAACTTTTAATACATTTCAAGGCCTTTTTTAAGGAAACTGAATCGAGCGCATTTTAAGGCTTTTCAACCTTATCAATAGAGAGTGTTTTGGCAGTACTCAGCCACAGGGAGGCAGCATGCTCAGTTTAATCACTGACAGCCTATAAAAAGGAGCACAATGGCAGCTTCAGCAGGGCCAGTGCCCAAAAACCACAACAAAGCCAAAGGCACTGATTGATTGGTTCACAGTAAATCTGTTCCAAGAGGAAATATTCAGTAGTCCCTTCACACTTCCCCTCCTTTAGGTCTCAGGGCTGGCATGGTGTGAGCTACTTTGTTTCTATGTTTATTCACAGCTATAAAACATGAAGAAGTCAGGAATCTACATCGATCTTCAGGAGGGAGGAAACAAAAAAGGAAGGAGAGGATATTCAAAGAGGAAAGACAAATATACGAGAGTTTGGACAGGAAAGAACACATAAGGAGAGGAAACAAGAGTGGAAATGGAAGGAGAGATAAGGGGGAAAGACACAAGAAACAGATGGAAAGAGACATGAGAGAGGTTGTGTGACTCAGCATCTCTCTCTCTCTCTCTCTCTCACACACACACACACACACACNACACACACACACACACACACACACACACACACACAGAGTCTTGTGCCCAGCCCTACCAAGATTCACCCTGGTTCTGTCTGATTGTTTCCACAGGGGAATCCTCTCTCTCTCTCTGTGACTGACCTGTTTAATACTGACATTTAATGACTCGGTTCCCACGCTGCCATACAATACAACGCACCAAGAATCCAGCGGCTGCTTCGGCTGCACAGTGCAAACATTCATAACATCAATACAGCCTGCATATTGCTTCTGCTTCTCGCCAATTCATGCTAAGTCAATACAGCTGACATTGTCTCTCTTGTAGTTCATTTGAGGAAGATGTTCTTATTTGCATCTGGAGGAAGGTCTTTCTGTTTCCACACACGCAAACAAGTGAACTTGATCTGTTTGTATATGACATCATTTTGCCTCATGCTCCTTTAACATGTCACAATACATGAGGCTGTCAGTTATACAAGAGAAACAGGTTTTTGTGTGTCGTCCATGTGCGCGCTTTGTAAATAAAACTAGCTTCTTTGTGAGGGAGCTTTTATCAACTTGAAGTATTCTCCCAAAGAGGCACCAAACAGATTTCATAGCTCCTTCTTTGTGTCTGTTTTATCTGCAGTTTGACACACACATACACGCACACACACATTTCACACACTTAAGCGCTCAGTGAAGAAACTCAATCAGGAGCTGGGCCTTTCTGTTGTGTTATTTATTTGGTGGGTTGCTAAGGAACATGAGATGTAGCCCGGAGAGAGGGGGTCCGGGGATGGCTTCTGTTGTGGAAATACTCGCTGTTACAGGCTGTGCGTAGGCTACAAGTGTGTGAGTGTGTGTCTGTTCTTTCAGCCCCTATCAAAGCCCTTTTTATAAGCTCTGGATGTTGATACTTTGGGCACTTTAAACTGAGTCTCAAGATCTTTTAAAACCATCACAAGAGCAAAGATGGTCAAGATTTTAAACACTGATTGGCCCAGTTGTTTATCAGGAATATTCTAAGAGTAGATGTAGAGAAATGCAAGTCTCATCAAACATGCAGTTAGGACTAAAACATGTTTAATGTAGAATGTATTTATTATCCCAGTGACAAGCAGCCTTTTATTCGTTTCAATGTCCATGTGGTGTGACTCAACACATGAATACTGTGGGGACGCACAGTCTATTGAGCAAATACTGTCTGTCCCATGATTTTTCAAAAACATAATTAGAAAATGTGTCATCTAACAAAGCAATCTCCTTGTATTTGTGTCAAATCCATATGACAGAAAAACAAGTCACATTATCCAACCACATGATGAGACAAGCTGTTGAGAAGTCTGACTGGTTTAAAACAATGCCTTTCAAAGTCTGAGACAGTTAGCCTCCCTTCAGACAAAGCCTGTCTCAATCTTTTGGCCAACAAAACATCAGAAAATGATTGAAGAGTGAAAATTTCCCGTCACGATTTCTGAGAGCCAAAGTTAACATAAAATAACAAAATGCTTATTATTTCAAACCAACAGTCCTAAACCAAAGGCATTCAGTTCCTACAACAGAAGACTATGTCCGCAAATATTAACATTTGTTGCTTGAAGCAATAAGATTTATTTAATATAAATACTACTAAAAGGAGTCACTTACACTGACAAACCCACAAAGAATTATCCCCTGACTGCAGTTGCCCTCAGCTCTACAGAGAGTTTCAGCATCTTTGAGCTCATTGTTTTGCTTTTCCTGCCCACAACTTTATTTACAGCATCTAGCAGCTAAGATATTGTGTCTGTGCTTATAAAGTTGTCAGATAATTTTCTCAGGAGTAGGTGGAGACCAAAAGGAACAAAAAGGAGAGTGAATGTTGGACAGAAACACAATAAAATTAATGCTACTGTCACTTTGGGTCCAATGGATGTGTGAATAAACAACCGTTTGTTAACGAGTTTGCCATATCAGCTTAAAAGGTGATGATATGTCAATGTTGTGATCACAGCTTGTTTCCATTGTCCCAGAGAGATCAACTGCTGCAGATTATTCCATTTCACTACTGAGCGATTAATCGACTAAATGCTTCAGCTCTACATCAAACAACACTCTATAATTTATTTCACCAGAAGAATTTTAATAGGTCCTGACAGACCGTTGTGCTGCACTGGCACTGCGCAAATCTAATGAAGAGATACAGTAGATGTGGAAATGTGAGACTAATGTACACAGAAAAGGATGTTTTGCAGTGCAGACACATCTGACTCAACTGATGATCTAATCATTGTCTTTCAGCTCAGCCTGTCTAAGAAGAACCGGGTGTGTCACAGTGTGAGATAACTGACAAGACAGATTTGCTGAAATAAGCCATTGGGTCTCGAGAGGCTTGAAGGGTCTCCGCAGCACCGCAGAGCCCTTTTCTATTATTTAGTTCACTTCAAGATTTTACTGAGCTCCAGCAGATTATGCATCAACAGTCAATCTTGTGATGTGGTGCAGTATTTGTGTTTTGATTTGCAGATTAATGAGGCACAGCATGTTGGTCATTTTTACCTAATGAATAAATTCATTCATCAGTCTGACACACAGCTACAAGTGGCTGCATTGTGTGAATACGCACGTGGTTTGTATTAATACAGTCTTATTATTATTTCATAAATCATTCACCTTGGAAGTAGGTCTCATTTACACAGAAGTAAATATATTACAGCAATGCTCTTTTTCAAATGGATTATGATATTTGTCAGTGATTTTAAAGGAAGATAAAAAACAGGTATGGAAATTAGAAAACACTTAGAAAGAAAAGGCTTCAGTGTTTCTGTCAGTACATACCCATGCGCGGGTCAAATCTCCAAGCAGGGATGTGATCATTTTCCTTCAAGCCACTGTCAGCCGGCAGGGGGACGGAGACCGTGATTGGCTCATTCACCTGCAGCTCCCCTCCATCGCTGGCCAATAAGTGAACAGAGATGGCCGCCACAGGAGTCAACTCAAACCTCTTCTCAGTCCCTGTGAGAGAGGCAGGAGGATTTCAGTGAGAAAAATGCAGCAAAAAGGAAAGGGAGTGGGATAAGGTGCGCGGGGGTGGGAGGGCAGGAAAGAAAACAAGGGAAAGACAGGAAAGAAGGAAACGGGGTGGAGAGTGAAAAAGTGGAGACACTGAGGGTGGAAAGTGTCACAAAGCACAAGTATGCTTGTGTTGCCTGCAGGGCGAAGGTATGGGCTTTTGGGAGGGGCAGCTTTTGAGGGGTATTCGAGCTGAAGGAGAAGGGACACACAAATTCATACAACACACACATACAAAAACACACATCAAGACATAGAGACCCCACGAAAGTGTGCGGGCAGAGAGAGCACACACACAGGGGTTATTGTGTTTCAGGAGGTCAGATAGAGAGGCCTCTCCAGGGTAGAGTCTCTCTGATGTACCACTGCTTCTTCTCTTCACTCCCCACCCCCTCTCAGCAGCCTTCTCCCCTGTCATCTGTACACCCACTCTGCTATTGCTATTTCGAGGCTACCATACAACATTTTGAGCCTCACCTGTGTTGTTGCCGCTGAGCACCTGCAGGTGGGGAAAGTGCTGGATGTGCGAGGGAGTGCTGGCCACGGTGAGCAGAGCAGTTAAGTTGGCATAGGAAGTGTTGGTAGGAAGACTCAGAGCTCTGCGCTGGAAATGAACAGTGGGTTGGCGCCTCAAACCTTGAGGGCAGACAGACAGGTGTCAGAAACCGCAGACAGATTAGGTTATCAAAGTTTTAGTATTTCACAAATTTGAAATGGTAGTTGAGAAAGACATGGTACAGTACATGAGGACAGGAGGTTGTCACTCACACACACTAGCCAAATTTAAACCAATAACTATTTGGTATGCATCTAAACCATCATGCTATCAAGAAGAATCAATTTAATTTTTGATTCTAATTTGTCATCTTTATGGCATAGGCATGGACCACCAACCCTGAACACTCCTAATTGAAAAAGGCCAACTCTTATGCAAATGATCTCCGTCTCTCTTACCTTATTTCTTGTCATTTCTCTACTGGCTGCTCTCCAATAAAGGCATACAATACCCAAAAACATATATGATAATAATAATTTGGTGAGACTGTTCTGTCGGTTACAAAATTAGGTATTTCTTCAAACTGCTTTGGGGTGTATCTTCAACTGTCATGTAATTTTGCTTCATACTGGAGATCATACATTGGTCAAATTTGTCTTTTTAAATGTCAAATAACAAAGCCAGATCTCTTCAGTACAGTTTAAAGTAGGAGTCCAGCAATTTTTTTTATTGTTAACAAATCCCTGAAAAAGACCAAAACCAATAAAGATTTGATCCTTTAATAAGTACTGTGCAGCCGAAGCCTTACACAGATTATTCCTCTGTGCCACAGACCATTGTTCGTGTTAAATACACTTCAAAGAGCAACACAGTTGTGGCCACTGTAGTTTATTTTGAGCTGATCCCACATACACTGTCCTGCAGCAGTAAATAGTCACTAGAGCAACAAATGTGTCTCAATCCACATCTGAAACAAGTCCTCAACAACTGCACTAATTACTCATGTTTTAGAAACAACTGGTAAAAACTACAGTGACCAGCTGTTTTAGGAAATTACTGAAACTACTGTTGTGATTCATCTTAAAAGATCTACATCTTTAGTAGTAACAGCTAAGAGACTGAATGCCAAGGACAGGATAGGGAAGTTTTGAAAAAGAGACTAACACATTGTTGTTTTTAGAATTTCATGCAATTTGTTAACAATAATAAATATATAGTTATATATCCATCAGTGGTTCCTATTTGGATTTTAGGATTGAACAAAGTCAGCTGTTTTTCACATTATGTAAAAAGTTAAATATACATGTTGAGTGTGTTTTTCTACTTCCATTTCCCCATTAAATTCAATGGAAACATCGGGCAAAAATTTCAGTTAAAAGGGTTTCACCTGATAGCAAAGGTCCATCTTGCACACTGATGTTGTTTCAGGATGTTTTACAAGGCAATTTTCTACTCCTCGTCTGTGCCTAATGCCTTTTTATAAATTCAGCCATCAAATTAAGCTTAATGGAGGTAACTCTGGATCAATGCAGTGCAGATAGTGCCTGCTTTGACGTTTTCTCTCCATCAGTTTGATGCTTCCTTTAAAATATTTTTCTGTGCAATTAATTGTTTCCTTTTCATTTCTCCCCATCGCTTCCTCCCACCCAGTCTCTGCCTGCCATTAACAAATTATAGATAAAGAGCAAAAAACAGTAAAAACTGCATGTAGCTGTACTCAGCAAGGTGATGTCATTGTGGTCCGGCTGTGAGTGCACATTCCTGAGCAGTGAGACACAGATCCAGCTGTGTACGAGTGTTCACTGTGTTTGTGTTTCTAGTTGCGCTCGACATGAATTCCGCTCTATGTGCATCTTTTGACTTTTTCTGTTTCTGTTCCTGATCTTGGAATTCAGGTGTGAGTGTTATTTCCCTTCTGCAGCTCTGTTTTTGTGAAAGGAAATGACCCGATTTCTGTTCTTTGTGTGTTCCCTTCCTCAACTTCTTTTTTCCCTCCACTTTTCTCTCACCTCATCTGTTCCTCCTTCTGTTGGACACTGTTCTGCCCATCCCCCTTTCTCCCTTATTCTCTCCAACTGCTCCACCCACAAACCCCACTTTTCCTGCACATACTGTATCATCCTCCTCTTTTATTCTCTTTCCTCGTGCCACATGCCAAGGTTTATCACTCCCTTGAGCGCCCAAGTTCAGAACATTGCGACAAACGGAGTGTGTCGGACAGAGGGCAGAAACGACGCTCCGCTCAGGCACGCGCTGTGGGCAGTGTGTACTTAAGAGGTTTACATGTTAATGGTGTCTGTACTTTTATGTGTGCTGTGTCTGTGAAAACAACACAGCTGACATGTTAAATTACTCCCTTGTCGGTCACAGTCACACAAAAGACCCAGCAGACAAAGAGACTATATTGATTGTGCCTGAGTGAGAAAGCCTTATCTAATATAATTACACACACTTTAACAAAGCGACTGACTAACAAAGACAGACTTGTGTGATTTATATTTGTGTGTGTGGAAGGTGGATTTTTTTTATCATCTCTACTATCAGACAGTTGGCCATTTAATGTACAGGTTGGGGTAACTATTTTCAGTTTTTACTAAAAAAAAAAATATATGGTTATTTATTAGTTATTTATTAGTGTTTATCTCTGTGTTAAAAAGGGTGAAAATCAGAATCAGACATGTCATTTTAAAAATAGAATTTTCAGGACAAAAACTCTAGCTAAACAGTTTTGGGTTTTTTTTGTAAACAGACATTTTTCTCTTTGTTGTCTATTACCTAAAGTATGCAGTGAGATGTGTAGAAAACCTTATGATCTACACTGATCAATGGCTTCTTTCAGCTGAAAACACAACAACTTTTGGGTGCATGAACACAAATCTGGGTAAAAATTAAGATGGAAAGCTCATTCTCAACCTTGAAAAGCAGTTGGCAAAAACAATCTTACCACATGGTCCTTTCGTGGCTGTTCTGGAGTTTTCAATCGCATCACACGACCTTCCTCAGCTGAGAGAGTCTGTCCAGATTTTTTATGTTTAAATGCCTGTTTTATGAGTAATTTAAAGACTTCTTGCCAATATTGGCTTCATATTTGAGATTTTAATTTCAGACAGATTGCTTAGACAAATCTGCTCATTTTAAGAGATTTGGATGTTTTTAGGTAAAAATAAAAAACAATGAGCTGTATTTATAGCTTAGTAAAGAAAAACTGACACATACACACACACACACACACTGTATTTTACCTTGTAAGCCAGAAACAATCTCCACAACATCTTCATACACCATCAGAGTAGCTGCTCTTTCTGGTAGCAGGTCGAGACTGATGGAGGAAAACACTGGGAAAGAAAACACACGAGAGTACACATCACATTAACTGACCAAATGAATTCACAGTCAGATAAAAAGCAAACTGCAATCTACCTGGCCACTTTACTGATCACTACTGGGCATAACAAGTCATTAAGCCATCTTTATACATTTTAATAGTCCTGCTTTCATCCTGTCTGCTGTGCAGAATGTAAGTCTGACCCAGCAAACTGTACTTCTTTCCTCTTCCTTCCTTCCTTTCACTCCTCCATTGTTCAGAGCTGGTAAGCGTGATAATCCAATTGGCTGCGGTTCCGTTGGCTCATAATAACTGGCCCTCAAGTCTACCCCCCCTCAGTAACACACTTGTGTACATACACACACACACACACATAGTACTGCAGCCTCTTGGGAGGTATTTTGTGTGTTAGTGAAAGGGAGGCTTAAGCATCCCCCTTGCTGGGTTTTGGCATCTATTATAATAAATTAGTAATGCAACACTCCACTTATCATTAGCTAACACACCTGGCACAAACTCACAATTTTTACACATTAAACAGGCAGCACACATGGAAATCAATAATCCGAAAGCCAACACTCTCAATCTAAATGTGGCTATTTCGTAATATCCCTTCTGCAGTTGTCCTAAAATATCTCTCTCTCTCTAACACGCACACTGACACACACTCACACACACATACCAGGTAATCTGGAGGGAGTCCAGGGCACAGAGTTTGGCACATATCCCTGTTTGGTTGCGGTGACGACCAACGGTGTCCCAAGGCGGTAGGGGAAGCGCAGGTAGGTGTTGCCATCAGCTGATGAGGTTTCGGTGGTTACAGAAGTGTGGTTGGTAAAGAGCTGTATGGTGGCTCCTCCCAGGGGCTGGTGAGTGCTGGCGTCGCTCAGGTGAACCTTCAGAGTCACCTCTGTGGAGAAACACAGTGTTCACTGAGCTGGGTGTATCATTTACTGTATATCTGAGTGTTGGTGTGAAGGGGCTGCAGAAAAATCTGCCATTACAGGGAATGATATACAGACATAAAACACAGTGGTGTTAAAATGACCGCCATCTAAATTACAGTCATCTCTTTAACTAGGTTTTGTTTCAAGGCCAGGCCCTTTGCCTTCAATCCGGCGTCCTACATCCCGACCAATCACACAGAGATGGCCGTCTGACCATTTCCTGGACTTTTGCCAAATGCACTTCCCCTCCAAAACAATGGACCATTTCCCTCTCTCAAAGAAGCCTTGGACCAGAGGGAGAAAACAACTGTACATATAAACACCTTGTCTAATGGAGAGGAGGAATGAAAAAAATTTACACATCCTGCCTGCTGATTGAAGAAAGGATCACAGTTAAAAGCGCCTATAGAGTGGGGGATAACAACAATCACACATGTTTACTACAACTCACACTGTGCAAGATGGGTCTAATAAAATCTTGCATCCTGCTTTAGACTGATTCCAATTTGCAGGAGAACAAACTGAAAATATTTGTGCTTTGGACTGAAATAAAACAATCAGCATGGGCTGTCGGAAAATAGAATGAGCATTTTTCCCTATTTTCTGACATTTTACAGATAGATTAATTTAATAATCAAGAAAATGATCAGCAGATTATTCAATAATGAAATCAGATCTTGTGACATCCATCTCTGTTGCCCTCTTCCTGAAAATGTAGCCAAACAAGTAAGAGGCTATGGCTGTAGTGCTGCTGATTTCATCCATCAAAAAACCCTAAAAGAGGCGGAAGAGGAGAAATGTTGGGATCTGGCATTGCATATACTGCAACAACCATTAACTATGACCACAGGCAGTGCTGCTAATCATGTTGATAAACATGGGGCTCGTTTTAATTACTTTATATACTGCTGGGCAGCTTGTGGATTTCCCCCCAGGGATCAATTAAATCTTATCTTGACCTATAATGATACATCATGATTTCTCTCTTGATTTTATGTTATAATTATCTGAATTGTAGTGGAGTGGAGTTATAAAGTGGCATGCAATTGCAGGCAAATGAAAATGCCCAAGTAAAGTACAAGCACCTCAAAATTGTACTTAAGTACAGTAAGACATGCAAACATCTATTCATGGCTCTGCGGGGAGGCAGCTTAAACACTGTGAGGTTCATTATATCACAAGCTGGAAAACAAACAAAAATTCAATTCCAGCTTTATGTCCCAAAGGTATTATAAAAACAAACTTGGCACAAAAACACTGTAATTTAACCTCCACACAAACCCACGCTCTTTCTCTGCCTTTGGACACATGACAACATAAACTCTGTTTCATCATTGGCTGCTGCTTGACCCTCGCTGACCTTACAATTTAGGCTAAAAGGGTTTCTCCCTCCCTCTTCCTTGACCTAAACATGCCCACCTCCCCCATACTCCCTGCAACTGAATTTCATCGTAACTCTCCGTGACACACACACGCTAACACATACAGTGCACACCCCTGGCTAGACTAATCCACCCTCCCCCACACACAGGGATCCTGCGGTCAGCAAGGAACCACTCTGACAATCTGGTAAGAGTTCAGCCGGAGTGCAGACTCCACCTAAAAACAGAGCGCTGCACCAAATGATACCTTTGCACGGTTAGAAGTTATATAGTGTTTTATGCGCAGTGGGCTTTGGCAGAGCAACGTGTCAATCTCAAACCAAACACATCATTACCCTGAGAGGTCTGGTGTGAAGATCTGGTCTGTGGCTGCTTTCTGTCCCTTCACTTCATTCCTGCTCTTTATTACATTTGTACTGTCACGGCCGATGATTGGGAAATAAAAAGATTTCTCCTTGACAGAAACTCCCCATCGCATTAAGATTTGGGGTGTGTGTGCGTTGGAGAGATCATGACCTCACTTCCTGCCCCACTCCCAGTCATATGTGGTTAGGGGTACCAGCTGTGCTCACTTTAAAAGAACTCCTCTGGGAGACTCCAGGCTGACAAATGCAACAGTCTCCTCCCAATCCTCATCCAATAAATCACTACTGCTGTGGCATCATTGTTAAACAAGCTAGGAGTCTCCTTTCTGCTCCGACACACAGGACAGAAGATGGTCGGCCTGAGCAATAATGGAAGACCTTAATTCTGCAGCTAAACGCAGTACCTCCATCACTGCTCCTCAATGTGTCGGCTCCTTACCTGTGTGTATTGAGTACCATATGGAGGACAAAGCTATCAAAGAGAGCTTTGCCTGACCATCTCTCTGCGATCTCAGACCAATTATCGCAGGCAACAGCAGCCAAAGCAGCAGGGTGGTTGTGTGTTTGTATGCGATGAGAAAGAGACCCCAGAGGAAGGAATGACTGTGTGAATGTTTTTCCACTACAGCTTGAATCAGCTCATGTTTTGCGTATTAATCAGAAGTTACAGGGAGGCAAAACATTCCTGCACCATAAAAGTGAGGTGTGATAAACCGGAAATGCATGGTATGGCTGGCCTCCATTGGGCGTGTGAGGGGGTTTGGTGTTCTTCCAAATAGAGAAAGGGGGAAACAGATGCGTTCTGCACATGAGGCTGAGTGGAAAGCTTGCTTTTACACAATATCCAGTAAAACACTAAATCATGCTGGCGTGGCTGCAACTCACTGAACTCACTGCTCGTTAAATTAGTGGCTTATCACAAGTAACTTTAGTTGAAATGGAAAAAAGTTAGTGGAAAAAAAATATTACTTTGTTTATGATCAACAAACAGACACAGTGCATTTCCAACCAACTGCTTTTATGTGCATTTTCAATGTGCGTGTGAATAGTTGTTAAGCTTGGCAGGGGTGGAAAAGTTGGTGTATTGATAAAAGCAAAATGCGACTAAATGTAATGGAAACAGACTCAGCGAAAACACGTCAATACATCACTCAGGCTTCCACCAGAGAGACTAAAGAGTGCAGCAGATGAAAACATCAGATCTGTGTGGAGCGATGAGGAGACCGTAGCCTCAAATTACTATTACTATAATTACTACATGAAACAAATATAAATTATGATTCATATATTGTTTTCCACTCTTTCAATTACCTCATACTCATTCTGGAAGAATTTCATGGCACCCAACTATAAAATACCCAATACTAAAGAATTGGTTTGGTTACAAAGGATCAAACAACTCCAACAAACAAAGCAAATTACTGTAAAAGCAAAGGGGTCAACAAGACATATTTCTTTCACCATGTCAAGAAGAAGCACATGGTTGAATACGAGAGCCAGAAATCATGTGACGAGAGCACAAGAGCTCTTGTCACAGAGTTCTGAATAGCTGAAATAATACCAAGTTGTTTCAATAATACAGTACCAAAAAGACAGCAATGTAATGAAGGATTCAAGTCTATGAAAAGTACACCAATGCATGTCATTTTACCTTCAAGCTCCAACAGACTGCTGTTTGTGTTTCTGGATGTAATAACTTATTCAACCACAGCCAAAGAAAAGACAAAGACCATTTACCATTCAGATAAATAATAACATCTGATTCTCAGGGTTTTGAAAAATAGATCTTTTTTAAAATGTTATGGGAACAACATGAGGAATACTCGAAAGGTGAATAGTATAAATCACCAACAGGGAAAAGAGAAAACATGTCACAACATGCAACATGTGGAAACCCACAGGCAAAATTAAAGCTTGGCTTAAAAAGAACAAAAGCATAAAGAGGCAAACACAAACACGCTAAAGCTCGGCTATTATGAATAAAGAAAAGGGCTTTCAATAGGTGTTCATCCTGCTATTTTCCCTAATCTGGATTAAAAGTAAGATTAGACAGCGGTGGTCAATCCCATTAGCTCAGCAGGGGACTCAGCAATAATGTTACGTCATCAGATCTCCACTCTCACACTGGAGAGCAAATGGACTCTCTTCATTGGATTCCAGCAAACATCCCCGTCTACACACTACATTATATACATTACTGGTTCATGTCTTTAAGGAGGTTGTCGACCCCCTCCCTAACTACTATGCTGTCTCATGACCTGATGTATCCTGCCCAGAGTGGGCTGTTGTTTGCACACACACACCAGCGTCTCGTGATTAAAATCAAGCTTGGCGAGCTGGTGACAATATGATTTCATTGGTCTACTTCCTGGCAGCCTTTGTCCAGCTTGAGCAAATGTTTGTCTGCTGGAGATGCAATGCCATGCCTATTATGGGCAGCAGTAATGTGAGTGAGATCTATATCTGCGGGCAGATTGTCTGTCTGGCTCCACTCATCCATGTTGCCTGCTGGACAGACCAGGAGAAGTCCTCAGTATCGACCTGAATACACACCCCCGGGGACAACTGAAGGTCAATCTGAGGCAAAGCCAACACCAGAGGAAAAGAGTAAGAAAGAAAAGGAAAACAGGGAGCAGAGAGAGGCCAGGACAGACTTCAAAGCATCGCAGTCCTGTGCAATATCACAGCAATCCTACCTTGTTCTTTATCAAACTTGTTGTGCATGTTGCTGATTTTCATGATACAGAAAATAACTGGTGCAAAGTCTTAAAGAAAAACAACTTTAAAAATTCCTGAGTGAATCATAAGATTGCAAAATATTAGGACTCTGCCGTTTTGAGAAAAATCAGTTCTCATTGTCGCATTCATTCTTTTTATCCTGACTGATTTACCACAATGGTTACTGTATGTTTACATTCATCCTTCTACTGTAAACACAGTTGTAGTGAGAGGACTGAATGTAGGCCAGCCAGAAATGTAAGCGGACAAAAACGACTGCGATGTGTGTGTGCGTGTGTGTGTCTGTGCATGCAAGTGAGAGATAAAAGTGAAGGATAAAACAGATGTGGCTCCAATTCAGGAGTAAATATGACAGGCAGCTTTGAAGTTAGTGACTGAAAGAGATGTCAACAGATTGTTGTGATTCATGCTGGCTTTCAAACTTTGCATGTGTCTGCTGCTGTAGTGATGGGATACTCTACGAATGATGTGAAATGAAGATATTCACCCAACACATGTTAAGGTTAGCTACTAACACTGCTATCTGCAGACAAAAGACACTTTTTGCAAATTTCATTCCCTCAAGTGTAATCTTTGTATTTAATTCTTCATTGCAGCATCTTGAGTTCTCATTTATCTGTTATTGTTTTGTCTCAAAACACTTTTTAACATCCATTTATGTTTAGTGCACTGCCCACATTATTTAGAAGGACTTTACTTTCATTTTCAACTAATCTATTATTAATACTTTGATTTTTTAAATTTCAGAAAATTGTATCCATCTATCACATAAGACAAAGACAAGCAGCAAAACCTCACATTAGAGAAGCCAGAAGGACAAATTAGGCATTCTTCCTTAAAAATTAATCAGTTAACAATATCCATGATTATCTTGCAGATGATCTACTAATTACTTCAGCTCAAGCATTTGGTGCCTTTTATTTTAGTATTTCATGCTTCACTGCCTGATTGTGATGTATTATAGTATTTTAAGTTTTTTAAGTCACTATGTATAAGTTCTTGTACTTCTACTGCTGTAACACTTAAATTTCCCTGTGTGAGATCAATGAAGTTGTCAATTTATAAGCAAAAATGCCAAAAATTTAACGGTTCCCACTTCTTAAATGTTAATATTTCTTGTTTATTTGCTTTAGGTTTTAAGACTATTGGACAAAACAAGTCAACCTATGGCACTTCTCACTATTTTGACATTGTGCAGACAAACTGCTTTGCACAGAAAACAAGTTTGAGCTTGCAGGTATTCATCTACCTGCTGTGGGACACCTGAGTCAGGTGATCTCTTTCTTCACACACAGACACAAAGAGAGAGAGAGAGAGAAGAGTGTTTTCTGAAATGTAGCCATGATTTTTTTTAAAAATGACAAATCACAGCAGCTGGACTCTGCTGCATTAATCTGGACAATATGAGGCCATGTTTTTCAACCACTGCACTATTACTCACATATATGACTGCATGAGCCTGAATAAGGGTTGAATCTAAATGTTATAAAGAGACTTAAAGGCAGGCTTAGTGTGAAGTTTTTCCTCTTTCTGCCACCAGCTAACTAGCTAACGTTAGCTAACTTTGGGTCACATCAGCATCCCGGCAGGCTAACGGCTCCGTTAGCCTCCAAACTAGCAGCTAACTATCCCTTTCTTTCTTATTCTGGACAAAGCCAGCGGACAAAAAACACTGAAAACACTTTTTACCTTCTGTGGCTGTGTCCTCCGGGAGCGTTTTGGTGGCAGCTTTGGAGATAAAGTATCCCAAAAGGCAGAGCACAATCGCAGCCCGCATCACTGCAGATGTGAGGATCAAACGGGTGAAAATAACAAAGTAGGAGCCAAATGTTCAGCTTCGATAAACTCACTGACCGGACACATCAGCAAACATTGCATTTACTCCGCAAACCAGGCGACTCTTCATGTTTAGCAGCATCAGCATTCCTGGTTATTAAGCCGTGTTTCTTCCGTTCAGCCCCTTTGCCGCTCGGTCGCTTTTCACCTCGACGGGTCAGAGAGGAGGACGGCCCCGTTCCTCCGAGCCACATGCCCCAGAAGCACAGCACCAACAGGCGGCTTCTGCCACACGGAGCACCGACGACATCCGCGGAGCTTTGGAGCCATCTGCCGGAAAAAAGTTTCTTACAGCTTTCCATCGTTTTAATTCATTTTTGAATACTTATAATTTTTTACATTTATTTTTCATCTCTTAATTTATGGCTCAAAGTTATGGAGGCTGAAAACTGGCAAATCAATAATCAATCAATGATATTGATTAAACAATACATAATTTATTTAAAACAATACCTTTTTATTCTTTCCTTAACTACCAATTAGTTGATAAAATAAATAACTTATTTCATTTCACTCCTCACTTTTTATATTTAGTCATTTACTACTAAAATTAGTAATATTATTTAGATGATGTATTCAGAAGTATTTGTGACTTGTTTGGTAAGATTAATTTGGGAGTCTCATACAAAAATCTCTTCTACATTTCTTACAGTGTTTCTTCAAATATATTTCTGTCAACAAGTGCAAATATAGTGATCAAACTATCAATGATGCATTTACTGAACTTTTTTGCTTTGTATCAATGTGTTTCCTATGACTGATGAAATGTAGACAATGTAGACAATTTGTTAAATGGGTAAAAAAAAAATGTTTTTCATCATTCAGTGTACTAAACATTTTTTTCAAATATTTTGTACCTGAAACAACAAGCAATTTGGTAGAAATTTGTCCTGATGATAAGTTCAGCAGATGTTCTTTTATACATTTAATCTAAAGCCTTACAAAAGGTGTGTTTAATCATCTTGTTTTCTTGAGAGATTATAAAGGTGTTAAGTCCCATCCTAACAGTTGCAACAAAACTAACAGCAGAGTGAAGAAGATGTCAGTCAAGGAGAGAAGAACTCCTATCAGGTCTCAAAGTGAGTGAAATGGGTCTGAAAATGAAAACTACTGAATTAACTTCAAATCAATAAAACTTATTTATGAATAAAACTGATCTATTATGAAAATGTCATTCTTTATTATTACTTCTAAAAGGCATCTTACATTTATGTAGCAACATTCAGCAGACAGCCTCTTCGACCTGCTCACATCTGGGGACCTCCAGCGCCACCTGCAGCCGAACACAGGGAATTCCTTAAAATAAGAAAAAAAAACTGACAGAAATTTTGGTTTAAAAATATATTACCACTTTCTTTTTAAAACTTGCTCTTTAAAGTTGCATTTTTGTACCTTTTCATTATATTATTATTATTTGAGGACACAAACAGCTAAGGTGAAAATTTCATTTTCTGTCAGTAGCATTGCACCATGTTTCCATCAAATTTTGACCTATTTTTGGATGTCTATTATTGAAGTAGTTTGGGTTTTAAAAAAAAAAAAAAAAAAAAAATGTGGTGTTTACTTGTTTTACTTCCTGAGTATATCTACAGTCTTGACTGCTCTGCTTTGGAATATTGTGTTTGGAACTTGCAAAACAGGTTGGACTTTGCTTTGTTCCCATCAACATTTATATAACAATAAGGAAGCTGCTTTCACAAAACCAATGCCTTCATATCCAACTTCCCTCTGGCACTTTTTTTTGCATGTAATGTGGCCATGTGATTTTGTGTAAAAGTACAGACTAGCAAAAGAGAAGTTCATTTGTCTAGAGCAATTATGATATGCAACCAAGACATGAAGCTCTCTTCTCTCCTGATTTTGATGCTCAACACCTTCTGTGCCTTTTCACAAAGTAAGACTGAGTTTACTACTTTTTCTAGTAGAAGTAATGAAACCTTCTCATCTGAGGGTTGTATAGTAATAATAATCATAGTAAGTTTCTGTAACTATTTGTTATTACAGTTTGCCACAAATGCAATTCTTGATTTTCCTCATTTCCATTTTGTTTTTTTTAGTTACCCATGAAGTGATTAATGTTGTGGGGTGCTTCAAGAATGGGATCACACAATCACATTATGAATATGATGCTGAGGAGATTCTATATGTGGACTTTGAAAGACATGAGCTTGTATTTACCCTGCCCACATTTGTTGCAAAGGATCCAAGAAAACTATTTGACACTAAGCAAGTATATAAAGATGCTATTGAAGAAAAGGCTCAGTGCTATGTAGCTCTAGAATTTTTGAAAGCAGTGGAACATCCACCAGAAGAAAAAGGTAAGTTAACCTCAACATTTATCTCTGTATTGACCTGATTGATAAAATGCTGATGAAGGCTTTTGTCTTTTGACCCACTAAAGACCCACCTGAGGTCCTCCTCTACACTTCAGAAGAAGCTCAGCTGGGAGCTGAAAACAACCTCATCTGTTTTGTGAATCATTTCTACCCACCTGACATCAAAGTCAACTGGACCAAAAACGGACGTCCGGTGTCAGAGGGGGTGTCACTCAGTCGATATTATCCCAATGAAGATCAAACTTTCCACCAGTTCTCTACCCTGGCATTCACACCGAGGGAGGGGGAGATTTACACCTGCAGTGTGGAGCACTCAGCCCTGAACAAGCCTATAACAAGATTCTGGGGTGACTGTTTTATCTTATGAAGCAACTTAAAATAAGAATAATGCAGTAGTTGTAACATACTTCCTTGTGTCTGTAATGATGCATATTTTCTTGTGTTCCTCCACAGAACCTGAACCTGAACCGAGTCATTCCAGTCTTGGACTAGATATTTACTGTGGCGTGGGCCTGACTCTGGGCTTGTTGGGAGTCGGAGCTGGAACATTTTTAATGGTTAAGAGACACAATGGACAGTAATTTCTCTGTTTTAAAAGGATTATACACATGAAATTGATGATGATGATACACGTGAATTTTACAGAACAATCTTTTTGGACTGCCACACAAATTTACACATTTATCATCATCACATTACATTTATCGTCCTCTAAACCATGAGGGTCTGCAGATCAATTGCATGAAGAGACTTGCCGGATTCTATTCAACATTAAAACATGTCTATGTAACTTCTGAAAGAAGAAATAACATATTTCTCCCGCTGAAAAGTAATACTGAATTCATAAGAATTAAAACACACAATCTCTCAACTCAATACACTCTAAGTTTACTGATTTTCTTTACTTCTTTACTACTGCTGTTACACTACATTTTAGAAATGACCTGTGGTTGTCACACCACAGCAGCTTGGCCATTCAGCAAAAGCAACAAAGTTTGACTTTAAGTCAAGAGCTGGAGTGAAAATTGAACAATACTATTGTAAAAAATATACTGAGGTGGCTTTTGCAGGAGACATTTATCAAAAATAAAATAGATTGACTATCTATGACTGTCCATAGAGTACACAGTAATGCATATATGCTATAATATAATTTGCATATATTATGCGAAGCACAAGAGGATAATGAATGTGAATGAAGAATTTCTCCATCATCAAGCACACACACATGATGGTTGACTGTGCAATCGTCTTTGTTCTGTTCTCAAATAAAAGCACTGGTGAAAATGTAGATTTTCTGAACTAAAGTATTTAAGTACAATTGTGTTTGTGCCAAATTCTTCTACATCACCAGATTTCAGAGGGAAAATTTTATTTTTCGTATATGATAAGCTTATAAAATAGACATGTTACTACAGATTAATCTGCCCAACAATGTATAAGGCAAGTAAAAGGAGCTTTTCCTTCATCTGCTACAAAATTAAAATACTAATTATATATAATATATCTGTAATGAAATACAATAATACAATCTAAAAATACACTGCTAAAGAAAATAAAGGGAACACTTAAACAACACAGTGTAACTCTGGGCCTGACTCTGGGCTTGTTGGGAGTCGGAGCTGGAACATTTTTAATGGTTAAGAGACACAACGGACGGTAATTTCTCTGTTTTAATAGGATTATATACATGAAATTGATGATGATGATGATGATTATGATACACATGAATTTTACAGAAACTATCTTTTTGGAATGCCTCACAAATTTACACATTTATCATCACCACATCACATTTATCGTCCTCTAAACCATGAGGGTTTGCAGTTGCATGAAGGGACGGAATGTGGAAAATTTACATGGTTCAAACACATTTGAAAACAAAGGAAAAAAGAAAGAGGAAGCACACAACAAAAGAGTAAAGTAGCTGTGTTTCAACACGTCATTTAGGTGTGGGCATACCTTACTACACAGAACGTGCCACACATCACCACATTTCAGAGGGAAATTTTCATTTTTCTCAGCATTTTTACAGCTTTGGTTGCTCTGAAATTCAATTTCACAAACAAAACATGTGATAAACTTAAACAATAGACATATTACTACATTCATCTAAAAATAAAATGAGCTTTTCCTTCATCAGCTACAAAGCTAAAATACGTCTTACTACATAATACATCAGAATTTAAATCCAATAATACTATCTAAAAATACAATAATGTAAGTGATTCTATGCTGCTGCATAATAAGTTATTTTACTTCAATCATTTAAATACATTTTTCTGATGAGACCTACTTGTACTGAACATTTTGCAGGATGGGAAAGTGAAAAGCACTTTATATATATTTGCAATTTGCAGTAAAACCCTATGTTTTGACTCAACAGTAAGAATGAACGCTTGGAAATGTCTCTAGCCAACAATAAAGGTGGCTTCACCTGCTTTAATTCAGGTTTAATCAAAATACTTTACAATGAATTACTTCATCCAATATTCAAGTAATACATCAAATCAATATTGATATTACTTAAAGAAAATAATGGTTGGTGAGACGTGTCACTACAGACTACTGCTAAAACAACAACATTTTAGATGTGCTTGGAAAATGATCTGTTTAAATGCCACACATACTTTGTGCCACACCTACTCAACAAGAATATTAATGACCAGTCTGTTGCTTCACTTCCCTATTCTTTCAGAGCGAGATTCATTTATTGTCATTTGTCTTTTCTCATTTGGCACCATGCATATTTTCAGCTTCTTCTTACTGCTGTGTCTGCTCCTATTATTTTCAAAAGCAGGTAAGTAACATTAAAAAACATTGACAAGCTAAACAGAGTGTGTGAGAATAGATAGTGAACAAGTCAGTGCAACTTTCTGCATCGTCTAACGCTTGTTGGCTTTTTGTTACAGGTGCTCTCTTTGGTTACGGTTTGCTTCGTTGCCAGTCCACTTCCCCTGATGATGCTGTTCTTCTGTTGCAAGCATACTTCAATAAGGTGTTTCTGGGTCAATACAACAGCACATTGGGAAAATGTGTCGGCTACACAAAGACAGGAAAAGAAATTGCAGTTGGCCTCAACAAAAACCCTGCTTTTCTGAGACAAGTGAAAAGGAATATAGCTAGTTGCCAAAACTACGCCTCGCAGTTACTCGATGTCTTTTCACAGTCAGGTGAATTTGGTGACCACAACTGAAACTCTGGTAAGGCTTCAGATTTCAGTCTGCAAATGACTTATTAATTATATAGATTATAAAATATTTACTGGGTATTTACTGGGACTTATAACAAAACATAAGTACAAGTCGTGGAAATATGGGTAACAACTTTGTGTTTAAGAAGGACTAAACATGGAAGTACTTTCTAAATTACTACATATCTATTTGATAATTATGAGATAAAGCAACAAACTTTTCACAATGTTCATACCAGCTCTTTGAAAAGCATGAATGTGTGATCCAGCTGAGGACCTGACATCAGTACAAACACTGAAAATGTGTGAGGAAGGTCCCTTTTTACAGCTTTTATTAGATTAGTGACTCTGAATGAAAGTTAAAGTTTAGTCTTGTTACTGTTAAGTAAAAGTTAAAAAGGTTTAAGGAAAGTTTTCTTGTGCATTTGGACTTGAGTATTTTTAAATACTATTAAATTACTTTAAAATACTGCTAGTGTTTGACAATAAACAGTTGAGGCCACATCTGGGCCGTGGCGAGCAGTGAACTGTGAAACGATGCACAACAATGAATTGATGTTATTATGGGTTAAGCATTACTTATTAGCATAGTTAAAACCAGGTTGTGTCTACCTTGACTTTGTTCAATTTAGGAACTTTAGGTGTGAAGACTTCCTGCTGTTTGTGACTATAATACTTGATATGACTGCAGAGCCTCATAAAGTGTTAAAAACTATTAATATAAAAGTAATATTAGCATTAATATTAAAGTTTTGTTCACCCAGTAATTTCAAAGTTAATAAAGAACTATTGAAATATGTAGCGTGTACTAAGTTGCATGTCCAGGACCCTCCTAAAAAGTGAATTTGTTTTTCCTTTATTTTCTGGACTTCTTCCCGTCTGTCTCCCATTAGTAAGTAAGTAAGTATTTAACTGGCATATCATATGCACAAAAAATGCAGTGAAAATTTACATTCATCATGGTCATTTGCAGACAGTTATCTCAAGTGCTACAGAAACTATCAGCATCGTTGGTGCATGATAATTGCATTAACCAAATATCTATAGTTTCATGGTTTGATTTTTTGTGTACATGTTCTTTCCCCAAGTGGAGCCCTCCGTCAAGCTGCGACCAGCTGAGGCAGCAGGAGGCAAACATCCAGCCTCACTTGTCTGCAGCGTGTACAACTTTTATCCTAAACAAATCATAGTGACTTGGCTGAGGAATGGAAAAAAGGTGACATCTGGTGTGACGTTCACTGAGGAACTGCCAAATGGGAATTGGCTCTACCAGATGCACTCCTACCTGGAGTATACACCCACAGCAGGAGAGAAAATCACCTGCATGGTGGACCACATTAGCCTCAAGGAGCCCATTCTCTATGACTGGGGTAAGAGAGTGACAGGGGGTGTGAGGCCACAAATTAGATCTGGTTGACCTAAATGTTACAGGGGTAAAATTGTTCTTGCACCAATACAACAAGAGTGTGATTTTCTACTTTCCACCAACAACAGAGAAATCATCAATTCGAACAGAAGACTGGTAGAAGATGGTAGAAAACCTTTTGTCATTTCTAATGTGCAGTATGTGAATCTAATGCAGTGTTTGTGATCAATGTGTTTTCAGCCCCGAGATTTGAATCAGAAACAAACAAGATCGCTGTTGGAACAGCAGGGCTGCTGCTGGGTTTGGTGGTTTTTGTTGCTGGCCTGATTTACTACAACAAGAACAATACTGGTGAGAGACAGGATCAAATAAACCCAAAAAATCTAATTTCTTAGTCTTCAAGTGTTAGCAGCTGAAGCAAAGAGCGCATAGAGATAAATATTCCCTATTTACAGACTACAAAGACACAAACACAAAATTCTGCTTTTGATGCCATTACACGTTGTGTTACCACCTGAAAAAGGCTGTACACTGCATCATTATTGAGAGTCCCCGCATGGATGCACTTTAGTCAGAGAAAAAAATATTGTTTTATTATCCGTTAAATCACTGAGAACGAAAGTCAACAACACCAGTGATTATTTCCATACATCAGATCTCATGTAGCACGTGGAGTTTGAACAAGATCCTCTCTGTGACTTTGTGTTTCTTTTTGTTTTTTTGTAGGGCGAGTCCTGGTGCCAACAGGTTAACATTTGCATTTTAAGCGTGAAAAGGATCCAACTGTAAAATCATCAGACCAAAATGGCAGAGCATCAAACAAATACGAAGATTTTTATGTGGAGAAAATCGCACAGTTCTCCATAGGCAACCTTGTCAAGTTTAAGCTTGTATCAGAGTTTGATGAAAATACTTTTAAAATATCTTGTTAAAGCATAATTTTTCTTTCATAATGTACAAATTATGATGATTTAAATGAGCTTATTTCTATTAAATGGAAACTCTGAAGTAATCTGATGTTCAGATCATCAAAAAGCATTTCTCCACTATTATATACTGTAGTAAATGTCTAAGTCAATGATGTATAAATAATTCAAATGTAACTCATTCATTCATTCCCACAACATATAATAATTATATGATCCAATATACTAGATATACTGGATATATTGGTAATCTGTTCAACATTTAAAGGTCCCATAAAACCTTTGAATCAGTGTCTTCTTGTCTATAAACTGAGATATTTTTGATATAGCATCAATGATGTTCCTGAAATAAAGTTATGTGATTATAGCATTTTCATTGTTGATTATTTGATGGTATTAAATTACAGATTCAAAATTTTAATTATGGCACAATAAGCTATGATCAAAGTTGAATGAAAATAATTTTAAAATATCTGCAAATCAGTGTAATTACTTGGGAGATGTTCCTCCAGGTGTTGTTTTTTAGCCTTTCACAACATTTCCTTTGTGTTGCCAGCATCACATTTCAGAGAAATTTCAAAATAAAATGTTCAGTTTCAATATTTGATGTGTTGTTTTTGCACTATGTTCATTTAAATGATTTGCAAACCATTAAATTCTGTTTTTATTAATATTTTACACGGCCCCAACTTCTTTGGAACTGGGGTTGTACAAGAGGCCTGTGGGGATTCACATGAAGACCTGTCATCTTTACTCTAGACATCCTAATGTGGGTACATTCATCATATATGACTATGTTCAATTCATGAACCTAAAACCTTCGTTTAGAAGCATAAAACTCCAATTCTTAAAATAAAAATATAAGCACAGTGGATTTCATCTGGATGTACCCACAATACATAACATGTTGTGGCCCACTTTCATCTCTGCTCTACTACACAAGTTCTGTGGGAGTGAAGGCCCTCAGTAATGTCTTGAGGACAACAGGTGGCATTGCTGTCCTGTAGCCTCTACCAAGGTTGGACAGATCAGGCACACTGTTCTTGATTACACATGTTATGTCACTCTACATGTGATTGACTGGTTTACTTTCTCAATGCTCATTTTGGTTCCAAACAGGAATGTAGGAGCATTATTTTGTTCCTATAACATGGTCTGAAGAGGCTCTTAGAGTTACAGATATGGGAGAGCAGTAGAAAAAATTGGTATTGTTTAACATCAGTGGTTCCCAACAGGGATCACACCACTTATGACAGTTTTGATCAGTGAATAATAATGTATTTTTTATGATGAAATGTCAAAAATATAGCAGCTCCATGTTTACTTCTGGTTTCAAATGTTGTTTTCAATGAAAGTAAAATGCTTATAAGTGTTGAACTACTTGCCTAACAAATATTTGAAGAATTAAGCTTCAGCTCTATTGGAAATTTTCAATGAATTTTAACGGTTGTACTTTACTTGAGTATTTCCATTTTATGCTACTCCACTACATTTTGGAAGTTGATATTGCAATTTTTACTCCACTATATTTATTTTTCAACAATTGTTACTAGTTAAGGTACAGATACAAAATAAAAATAAACAAATAAATTATCTTTGTTGTATGTGTGTGTTACGGCCTTTGTGCCATTTGTGTGTCCTCCCCCCATTACCCCCTGTGCCACTGGGCCAGTCGGCAGCGTGGTGGAGCTGTGTGTGTGATCGCCTTAAAAAAGGTGATGTGCTTTTGACTGTCCTCTGCAGAGTGACAGGGTGAAGGGTAGCAAATGAGATTTTACTTTGTTTGTCTCTTACCTGATTGGCCTAGAGGCAATAAATGCATGGACTAGTTTTTCTGCATCTTTTTGGGACAGGATATAAAAAAAGATAAATAAATAAAAAAAGAAAAAACCCTGCCAGAGAAACTTTGGTTTAAAATTATATTAGTCAGTTGTGATGAAAGATATTATTGCAATGTTATTCACTGAGGCGCAGTATTTTGTTTTCACCACTGTGAGCCACAAGTCTATGAGCCAGGGGCACTGGCTGTGCCTTTGTAGCTTTGTTTAAGCCACACCCAGTTTTCTTTTTTTTTTTAATGTGAAGGTCAAAGTTCATGCCGCCATGACCAATGAAGTGTGTGGTCGAGTTATTCGTAAAATAAAATATGCCAGAAAAGGCTAAAAAGTATGACTGCTTCTGTCAAGTTCAGCGCTGGTGAAGCTGCAAAGCTCAACAATTACCACTTTCTTTTTTAACTTGCTCTTTAAAGTTGCATTTTGTCCCTTTTCATTATGTTGTTATTATTTGAGGACACAAACAGCTAAGATGAAATTTTCATTTTCTGTCAGAGGGTGATATTAGCAAGCATTGCACTCTGTTTCCATCAAATTTTGACCTATTTTTGTATGACTATAATTGAAGTAGTTGGGTTTTTAAAAAATATTTGCAGTGTTTACTTGTTTTACTTCCTGAGTATTTCTACAGTCTTGCTTCAGAATATTGTGTTTGGAAGTCCCACTGTTAGAAAAGCTAAAAAGTAAACTGATCTCTCAAGCTGCTTCATATTGTCCATTTCTCAGATGATGATAGATGCACAAAAAGCTTTAAATATGTCATTTCTGAATCACTGTCAAATGTAGACAATGTTTCTCCTGCAAAACAGGTTGAGCTGCTTTGTTCCCATCAACATTTATATAACAATAAGGAAGCTGCTCTCACAAAACCAATGCCTTCATATCCAACTTCCCTCTGGCACTTTTTTTTGCACGGAATGTGGCCATGTGATTTTGTGTAAAAGTACAGACTAGCAAAAGAGAAGTTCATTTGTCTAGAGCAATGATGATATGCAACCAAGACATGAAGCTCTCTTCTCTCCTGATTCTGACGCTCAACACCTTCTGTGCCTTTTCACAAAGTAAGACTGAGTTTACTACTTTTTCTAGTAGAAGTAATGAAACCTTTTCATCTGAGGGTTTCTGTATAACAATAATAATAATCAAAATACGTTTTTGTATCTATTTGTTATTACAGTTTGTCACAAATGCAATTCTTAATTTTCCTCATTTCTATTTTGTCTTTTTTAGTTACCCATGAAATTACCTATTTTCTGGGGTGCTTTGACAATGGGACCACACAAACACAGTTTGAATATGATGCTGAGGAGGTTGTATATGCGGACTTTGAAAGACATGAGGTTGTATATACAGTGCCCACATTTGTTACAAAGGATCCAAGAGAAATATTTGATACTAGGCAACTATATAAAGATGCTGTTGTAAACAAGGCTGGATGTTACGCAGCCATAGAATTTTTGAAAGCAGTGGAACATGCACCAGAAGAAAGAGGTAAGTTAACCTCAACATTTATCTCTGTATTGACCTGATTGATAAAATGCTGATGAAGGCTTTTGTCTTTTGACCCACTAAAGACCCACCTGAGGTCCTCCTCTACACTTCAGAAGAAGCTCAGCTGGGAGCTGAAAACAACCTCATCTGTTTTGTGAATCATTTCTACCCACCTGACATCAAAGTCAACTGGACCAAAAACGGACGTCCGGTGTCAGAGGGGGTGTCACTCAGTCGATATTATCCCAATGAAGATCAAACTTTCCACCAGTTCTCTACCCTGGCATTCACACCGAGGGAGGGGGAGATTTACACCTGCAGTGTGGAGCACTCAGCCCTGAACAAGCCTATAACAAGATTCTGGGGTGACTGTTTTATCTTATGAAGCAACTTAAAATAAGAATAATGCAGTAGTTGTAACATACTTCCTTGTGTCTGTAATGATGCATATTTTCTTGTGTTCCTCCACAGAACCTGAACCTGAACCGAGTCATTCCAGTCTTGGACTAGATATTTACTGTGGCGTGGGCCTGACTCTGGGCTTGTTGGGAGTCGGAGCTGGAACATTTTTAATGGTTAAGAGACACAATGGACAGTAATTTCTCTGTTTTAAAAGGATTATACACATGAAATTGATGATGATGATACACGTGAATTTTACAGAACAATCTTTTTGGACTGCCACACAAATTTACACATTTATCATCATCACATTACATTTATCGTCCTCTAAACCATGAGGGTCTGCAGATCAATTGCATGAAGAGACTTGCCGGATTCTATTCAACATTAAAACATGTCTATGTAACTTCTGAAAGAAGAAATAACATATTTCTCCCGCTGAAAAGTAATACTGAATTCATAAGAATTAAAACACACAATCTCTCAACTCAATACACTCTAAGTTTACTGATTTTCTTTACTTCTTTACTACTGCTGTTACACTACATTTTAGAAATGACCTGTGGTTGTCACACCACAGCAGCTTGGCCATTCAGCAAAAGCAACAAAGTTTGACTTTAAGTCAAGAGCTGGAGTGAAAATTGAACAATACTATTGTAAAAAATATACTGAGGTGGCTTTTGCAGGAGACATTTATCAAAAATAAAATAGATTGACTATCTATGACTGTCCATAGAGTACACAGTAATGCATATATGCTATAATATAATTTGCATATATTATGCGAAGCACAAGAGGATAATGAATGTGAATGAAGAATTTCTCCATCATCAAGCACACACACATGATGGTTGACTGTGCAATCGTCTTTGTTCTGTTCTCAAATAAAAGCACTGGTGAAAATGTAGATTTTCTGAACTAAAGTATTTAAGTACAATTGTGTTTGTGCCAAATTCTTCTACATCACCAGATTTCAGAGGGAAAATTTTATTTTTCGTATATGATAAGCTTATAAAATAGACATGTTACTACAGATTAATCTGCCCAACAATGTATAAGGCAAGTAAAAGGAGCTTTTCCTTCATCTGCTACAAAATTAAAATACTAATTATATATAATATATCTGTAATGAAATACAATAATACAATCTAAAAATACACTGCTAAAGAAAATAAAGGGAACACTTAAACAACACAGTGTAACTCTGGGCCTGACTCTGGGCTTGTTGGGAGTCGGAGCTGGAACATTTTTAATGGTTAAGAGACACAACGGACGGTAATTTCTCTGTTTTAATAGGATTATATACATGAAATTGATGATGATGATGATGATTATGATACACATGAATTTTACAGAAACTATCTTTTTGGAATGCCTCACAAATTTACACATTTATCATCACCACATCACATTTATCGTCCTCTAAACCATGAGGGTTTGCAGTTGCATGAAGGGACGGAATGTGGAAAATTTACATGGTTCAAACACATTTGAAAACAAAGGAAAAAAGAAAGAGGAAGCACACAACAAAAGAGTAAAGTAGCTGTGTTTCAACACGTCATTTAGGTGTGGGCATACCTTACTACACAGAACGTGCCACACATCACCACATTTCAGAGGGAAATTTTCATTTTTCTCAGCATTTTTACAGCTTTGGTTGCTCTGAAATTCAATTTCACAAACAAAACATGTGATAAACTTAAACAATAGACATATTACTACATTCATCTAAAAATAAAATGAGCTTTTCCTTCATCAGCTACAAAGCTAAAATACGTCTTACTACATAATACATCAGAATTTAAATCCAATAATACTATCTAAAAATACAATAATGTAAGTGATTCTATGCTGCTGCATAATAAGTTATTTTACTTCAATCATTTAAATACATTTTTCTGATGAGACCTACTTGTACTGAACATTTTGCAGGATGGGAAAGTGAAAAGCACTTTATATATATTTGCAATTTGCAGTAAAACCCTATGTTTTGACTCAACAGTAAGAATGAACGCTTGGAAATGTCTCTAGCCAACAATAAAGGTGGCTTCACCTGCTTTAATTCAGGTTTAATCAAAATACTTTACAATGAATTACTTCATCCAATATTCAAGTAATACATCAAATCAATATTGATATTACTTAAAGAAAATAATGGTTGGTGAGACGTGTCACTACAGACTACTGCTAAAACAACAACATTTTAGATGTGCTTGGAAAATGATCTGTTTAAATGCCACACATACTTTGTGCCACACCTACTCAACAAGAATATTAATGACCAGTCTGTTGCTTCACTTCCCTATTCTTTCAGAGCGAGATTCATTTATTGTCATTTGTCTTTTCTCATTTGGCACCATGCATATTTTCAGCTTCTTCTTACTGCTGTGTCTGCTCCTATTATTTTCAAAAGCAGGTAAGTAACATTAAAAAACATTGACAAGCTAAACAGAGTGTGTGAGAATAGATAGTGAACAAGTCAGTGCAACTTTCTGCATCGTCTAACGCTTGTTGGCTTTTTGTTACAGGTGCTCTCTTTGGTTACGGTTTGCTTCGTTGCCAGTCCACTTCCCCTGATGATGCTGTTCTTCTGTTGCAAGCATACTTCAATAAGGTGTTTCTGGGTCAATACAACAGCACATTGGGAAAATGTGTCGGCTACACAAAGACAGGAAAAGAAATTGCAGTTGGCCTCAACAAAAACCCTGCTTTTCTGAGACAAGTGAAAAGGAATATAGCTAGTTGCCAAAACTACGCCTCGCAGTTACTCGATGTCTTTTCACAGTCAGGTGAATTTGGTGACCACAACTGAAACTCTGGTAAGGCTTCAGATTTCAGTCTGCAAATGACTTATTAATTATATAGATTATAAAATATTTACTGGGTATTTACTGGGACTTATAACAAAACATAAGTACAAGTCGTGGAAATATGGGTAACAACTTTGTGTTTAAGAAGGACTAAACATGGAAGTACTTTCTAAATTACTACATATCTATTTGATAATTATGAGATAAAGCAACAAACTTTTCACAATGTTCATACCAGCTCTTTGAAAAGCATGAATGTGTGATCCAGCTGAGGACCTGACATCAGTACAAACACTGAAAATGTGTGAGGAAGGTCCCTTTTTACAGCTTTTATTAGATTAGTGACTCTGAATGAAAGTTAAAGTTTAGTCTTGTTACTGTTAAGTAAAAGTTAAAAAGGTTTAAGGAAAGTTTTCTTGTGCATTTGGACTTGAGTATTTTTAAATACTATTAAATTACTTTAAAATACTGCTAGTGTTTGACAATAAACAGTTGAGGCCACATCTGGGCCGTGGCGAGCAGTGAACTGTGAAACGATGCACAACAATGAATTGATGTTATTATGGGTTAAGCATTACTTATTAGCATAGTTAAAACCAGGTTGTGTCTACCTTGACTTTGTTCAATTTAGGAACTTTAGGTGTGAAGACTTCCTGCTGTTTGTGACTATAATACTTGATATGACTGCAGAGCCTCATAAAGTGTTAAAAACTATTAATATAAAAGTAATATTAGCATTAATATTAAAGTTTTGTTCACCCAGTAATTTCAAAGTTAATAAAGAACTATTGAAATATGTAGCGTGTACTAAGTTGCATGTCCAGGACCCTCCTAAAAAGTGAATTTGTTTTTCCTTTATTTTCTGGACTTCTTCCCGTCTGTCTCCCATTAGTAAGTAAGTAAGTATTTAACTGGCATATCATATGCACAAAAAATGCAGTGAAAATTTACATTCATCATGGTCATTTGCAGACAGTTATCTCAAGTGCTACAGAAACTATCAGCATCGTTGGTGCATGATAATTGCATTAACCAAATATCTATAGTTTCATGGTTTGATTTTTTGTGTACATGTTCTTTCCCCAAGTGGAGCCCTCCGTCAAGCTGCGACCAGCTGAGGCAGCAGGAGGCAAACATCCAGCCTCACTTGTCTGCAGCGTGTACAACTTTTATCCTAAACAAATCATAGTGACTTGGCTGAGGAATGGAAAAAAGGTGACATCTGGTGTGACGTTCACTGAGGAACTGCCAAATGGGAATTGGCTCTACCAGATGCACTCCTACCTGGAGTATACACCCACAGCAGGAGAGAAAATCACCTGCATGGTGGACCACATTAGCCTCAAGGAGCCCATTCTCTATGACTGGGGTAAGAGAGTGACAGGGGGTGTGAGGCCACAAATTAGATCTGGTTGACCTAAATGTTACAGGGGTAAAATTGTTCTTGCACCAATACAACAAGAGTGTGATTTTCTACTTTCCACCAACAACAGAGAAATCATCAATTCGAACAGAAGACTGGTAGAAGATGGTAGAAAACCTTTTGTCATTTCTAATGTGCAGTATGTGAATCTAATGCAGTGTTTGTGATCAATGTGTTTTCAGCCCCGAGATTTGAATCAGAAACAAACAAGATCGCTGTTGGAACAGCAGGGCTGCTGCTGGGTTTGGTGGTTTTTGTTGCTGGCCTGATTTACTACAACAAGAACAATACTGGTGAGAGACAGGATCAAATAAACCCAAAAATCTAATTTCTTAGTCTTCAGGTGTTAGCAGCCGAAGAAAAAAGTGCGTCGAGATAAATATTCCCTATTTACAGACTACAAAGACACAAACACAACATTCTGCTTTTGATGCCATTACACGTTGTGTTACCACCTGAAAAAGGCTGTACACTGCATCATTGTTGAGAGTCCCCGCATGGATGCACTTTAGTCAGAGAAAAAAATATTGTTTTATTATCCGTTAAATCAGTGAGGATGAAAGTCAACAACACCAGTGATTATTTCCATACATCAGATCTCATGTAGCACGTGGAGTTTGAACAAGATCCTCTCTGTGACTTTGCGTTTCTTTTTGTTTTTATTGTAGGGCGAGTCCTGGTGCCAACAGGTTAACATTTGCATTTTAAGCCAAAACGTGAAAGGATCCAACTGTAAAATCATCAGACCAAAATGGCAGAGCATCAAACAAGATTTTTATGTGGAGAAAATCGCACAGTTCTCCATAGGCAACCTTATCAAGTGTAAGCTTGTATCAGAGTTTGATGAAAATACTTTTAAAATATCTTGTTAAAGCATAATTTTTCTTTCATAATGTACAAATTATGATGATTTAAAGGAGCTTATTTCTATTAAATGGAAACTCTGAAGTAATCTGATGTTCAGATCATCAAAGCATTTCTCCACTATTATATACTGTAGTAAATGTCTTTGTCAATGATGTATAAATAATTCAAATGTAACTCATTCATTCATTCCTACAACATATAATAATCATATGATCTAATATACTAGATATACTGGATATATTGGTAATCTGTTCAACATTTAAAGGTCCCATAAAACCTTTGAATCATTGTCTTCTTGTCTATAAACTGAGATATTTTTGATATAGCATCAATGATGTTCCTGAAATAAAGTTATGTGATTATAGCATTTTCATTGTTGATTATTTGATGGTATTATATTACAGATTCAAAATTTTAATTATGGCACAATAAGCTATGATCAAAGTTTAATGAAAATAGTTTTAAAGTTTTTGCACTATGTTCATTTCAATGAAATGAATGCAAACCATTAAATTCTGTTTTTATTTATATTTTACATGGCCCCAACTTTTTTGGAACTGGGGCTGTACAAGAGGCCTGTGGGGATTCACATGAAGAACTGTCATCTTTACTCTGGACATCTGAATATGGGTACATTCATCATACATGACTATGTTCAATTCATGAACCTAAAAACTTCATTTAGAAGCATAAAACTCCAATTCTCAAAATAAACCTATAAGCACAATGGATTTCATCTGGATGTGCCCACAATACCCACTTTCATCTCTGCTCTACTACACAAGTTTAGTGGGAGTGAAGGTCCTCAGTAATGTCTTGAGGACAACAGGTGGCATTGCTGTCCTGTAGCCTCTACCAAGGTTGGACAGATCAGGCACACTGGACTTGATTACACATGTTATGTCACTCTACATGGGATTGACTGGTTTACTTTCTCAATGCTCATTTTAGTTCCAAACAGGAATGTAGGAGCATTATTTTGTTCCTATAACATGGTCTGAAGAGGCTCTTAGAGTTACAGATATGGGAGAGCAGTAGAAAAAATTGGTCTTGTTTAACATCAGTGGTTCCCAACAGGGATCACACCACTTATGACAGCTTTGATCAGTGAATAATAATTACAATAATGTATTTTTTATGCAAAAAATCTCAAAAATATATCCGCTCCATGTTCACTTCTGGTTCCAAATGTTGTTTGAAACATCAAACATGAAAGTAAAATAAGAACTACTGGCCTGACAAATATTTGAAGATTTAAGCTTGAGCTCTATTGGAAATTTTCAATACATTTTCATAATTGTGCTTTACTTGAGTATTTTTTATTTTATGCTACTCCACTACATTTTGGAAGCTGATATTGTAATTCTTACTCCACTACATTTTTCAACAATAGTTACTAGTTACAGTACAGATACCAATAGAAATAAAGTAAGAACTTATGTTTGTTCTATGTGTGTTTTATTATGGATTAAGCTACTCCGCAGTAGTGATGCCTACACATTAATCAATCATTATAATCCAATGATATATTATTCTGAAATTGGCCATTTTGCATTATGGGTATTTTGATACATATTTTGAATTGAATACGTTACGAGTACGTAAGATTATTTTTAGACTATCGTACTGCTACTTTTACTTAAGTAAAAGATCTGAGAACGTCTTCCAAAATCTACCCCCAAAAAGTTTGGACTAGTGCGTCAAAGTTGTCTGTAAATCCTAGTTCAGGGCTCAAATTCCCCCGGAATCACTGCTCCTCATTCTGCGCATGCGCCCCCTGCAATAATGAGCCGCTTTGGCTTCTATTTCATTTTTCTCTTCTTATTATATAAAAGCCCGAGTTTGATTCTCTTCTTGTGTTTTGCTATGTATGTTTACATTCACTACAGAACAAGATAAAAATGAGAATCACAGAGAGGAACATCTGACGAAGCTGATGATAGCCTGTCCTCCTCCATGTTTCTGTGCTGCGTTCAGGGGCTTTAAAGCACGTCAGCTTCGCCCTTGCCTCTGCGCGTCTTCATGGCGTCAGTCTGCGGTGATGGACTGTGCTGTTCTCGTCCCGGAGGTCGTCTCAAAAACCACAACAGCGACAAACCGGAGCGCGTTCACGTTACCGGAGAAACAAAGGCTTGATAAGAGCTGATATAAACATCCAGACGGAGGATGTCAGCAAACAGGCTGCGTGTAACAAGCAGAGGAATTGGATCCAACAACACAGCTGGTGAGATTCAAACATTTACTGCAAGACACTGTTTGTTCATACTGACCTGCTCCAACTGGTTAAACTACATGAATCTCTTTTAATGTGTCCACATGGAGACTTTTTCTTAATATTTCTTTCTCTATTCTATTTTAACTTACCATATTTTTCTGTGTTAACTCATGATACTCTTCCTTATTTTATGTTATGTTGTGTTTTTTTTATGTTACTTATGTATGTCATGTTTTTTTATGATATTTATGTTATGTTGTGTTGTGTTATGTTATGTTAACTCAGGTACTATACTTCAGGACATTTTTGAAGTATTTGTATACTTGATTATTTTTATTTCATACTTTGCTGCATTTCAGCATTTTGCATTGTAACATTTGCTCTTTTATCTGACACCTATGGTAGTGAGTTTTTGATATTTAAAATAAGTAAAATTAAACCAACAGTGTATAAAATACCTAGAATTAACTACATTACATTAGACATTACATTGGCCTGAAATGTTTTATACTTGTATACCTAGAGTAAACTTAGCTAATAATACATACTTTTACCCGTTTGAATGCAAAAAAAAATTATAGGAGTATTTTTTTAAATGGGTTTGCTACTTTTACTTACATAAAGAATCTGAAAACTTTTTCCACCACTGACCGGACTTTACTGTTCTACTATAACTACTCTCTTATTCTCCACATTACTCTACTCTACTCTACTCTGCTACTCTTACTTTCCCCTCCTCTTCTATCTTGTATTATTAAAATAGCTTAATCAATTATGAAAACAGCCATTAGTTGCTGCCTTTTTCCTTTCAGTATGAACAAGTGAAAAACATCATTAATTTAGCAATTATCCAGCAAAGTTAAGTTTTAGTTTTTAAAGTGTTTTTACCACAATTGAACTGTAAACTAAACCGAATGAACCTGACTTAAATTTGTAAATTTCTAGACAATGTTGCACTTCCTTATTGTGCTATATTATAATTATCTTCCATTGTATAAACTAGTGTTTTGTTGTTTGTGTTCTCCACAGTTCTTCCCTGATGACTTAGCAGTGACCCTGCTAAGACTGTTTCAACGAATGGGTCTCTCACTGTCAGCTTGGCTGTACAACAGGGAAGATGACAGCCCTCCCTCCTCTTCATCACCGTTCTCTCCGCTGGCTGTCCCGACTTCTTCTCGACTCGCAGTCACTCTGAACTCCACTCCAGTCGCTCCAGGAGATATTCGCTCACACTGGAGCTCAGTCCACCGCTCTCCTCACTTCCTGCTGTCGGCCTGCAAACAGGAAGTGACACGTTCACCTGTTGAGCGGAGCAGCGATGGAGCAAGGGCGGAGATGGGGGTGAAAAGTGGACTTCATGTGTGGGAGGTGTTGTGGCACCCCAACCACAGGGGAAGTCATGCTGTCTTGGGCATTTCCAGGCAGAACTGCCCTCTGCAAGCTTCAGGGTACAGCGTGCTTGTTGGTGGAGACTCGCAGTCCTGGGGCTGGGAACTCAAAACCAACCAGCTCTGGCATGAAGGACAGAGTCTTGGACTTTATCCAGACAAGAGGATGAGATGTCAGTCTGAGGCTGTGGAGGATATTAGGCCACACTCTTCCACTTCACCGCACACAAAGACAGCACGGACACCGCCGCTCCACATCCCTGAGCGCATCCTGCTGGTCCTGGATGCCGATGCAGGAACTCTGGGATTTATTGTTGATGGCAGCTTCCTCAGTGTAGCTTTTAAGGACCTCCCTCGTGGAGTGGAGCTGTTCCCAGCAGTGAGCAGTGTGAGAGGAGGAGCTGGTATAAGACTACGCTACCTGAACGGTGCCACACGTGAGTTTTACACAGATCTGCTTTGGTTAGATCTGCTCAGGTCTTATAAAACACATGAACTAACTGAGTTTTTTCTCTCTCCTCCCCAGGTGATCCACCTGCCCTGATGGCTTTGTGTGCACTATCAATTCATCAGTTTTTAGGGCAACAGAGGCAGAATCAAATGGACAAACTGCCTCTACCCCCTCGTCTCCAGCACTATCTGCGTTCTAGCACAGTTGCACACACACAATAGGGAACATTTTGTCAAGCTAGAACTTAATTTATTATTAATTTTATTTATTGCAATGTGCACTGTAATATATACATAATTCACTCCTGATATTTTTATCTGTAAACTGTGTTTATTTCAAAACAACAGTGAATGCAGAGGAAAGATTTTTTTTTGGAGCACGGGTGTTTTGCAAAATGATGTATTATGTCTTTCATTGTGTATAAAATAAATAGCTCTCACTTCAATTTTATGTTGTTGTTATTGCTATTTTAAAAAGGAGAATAAGGGCAATTAGGTAGTATTGTTTGGTGGTGTGGATATCTCCATTTTAAAAATCATAAATCACATTTAATAAAGAGGAGAAAATGATTATTATGAAGAAACGGCAATCCCAAGGTTCCCATCAAACATTAATGAAGCCTTAAATGGCACACTACAGTTGCACATTTTTCTTATTAATATCTCCCGAACAAAACTTTGTATGACGTGAATTTCTGAATTAATCTATATTGCTCAGTGATAACAAACTGTTTACTTTAGATGTATCTCTAAATGAGCATCTGTGTCGGTTAGATAAGAAGCACAGATGAGTCAGACTTCTGGCTGCGAGCTCAGCTGCTACTGTGCCAAACTCTTTCAAATTTTAATTAAAGTATTTATCATGTTTTTGCCAATGGCAAGAAGCAATATCACAAAGGAAAAACTCTGCATTAAAAAGTCCTGGACTAAAGTGCAGAATAGTATCAGGTGGTTTACTCAAGTAACCAACTGTACTTTACAGCTTTGAGATACACAAACTTTGAGTATTTATATTAAAATTTGTAATATAGAACATTACAATCTAAAATATGATGTATAATTATAGATTTAATTACAAAACAGGATGAAGTAATTAAGATTTGCTTCTCCACCTCAAACCAGCTACTCTATTAAAAAATTCTACTTCTTATTTAGAGTTTTATACTTTTCACACTTCACTTTTCTGACATTTCTGTACTTTGGTTAAAGTAAAATGTGAAGCACTGGACGTGTGTGTTTTATACAGTCTATGACGTGTACTCACGATGGACTAATTTTATATTGTGGTGTGCTGCTTTTACTCAAATGTCAAACGTTTGTCAACTATGTGATTCTTTTTATAATTTTACATATTGCATATTACATACTGAGGCTAGTCAGTCTAAAGATTGGTCCCATCCAGAGCACTTAAACATAATAATAAGCCCCAATCATTTTCCTACTTTAATCTTCTTACATGAGAAGAAATTTATCTCGGGAAAAATAGCAGACTGAAAATAAAAATGCCAACTTTTTTTAGTCTGTGATCACTTTGTTCACTCACTTTCAAAGCACTTTTATTTTTTGGGACTTTTGTCTGTTCTGGGTGTTTGGTCTGTCTAACTGTTGATGATCACTGAAATTTGCTAAAATTTGCTTTTGTTAAAACAGGAAGTTTTAACAGGGCACATTCAGGACTCTGTGATCATCACAACAGGGGAACAAGTGACAAGCTGCTTTACAGAAAAGACTTATCAACTCCTTATAACTCAAGTCAGACTTTACCGACAATACTTAAGGTCTTACTTTTCCTATAAATGGCCCCAGCTCCTGTAAGGACAAGCTAACTAAAAGAAAAGGGCTAATAGTTTGGCTCAAGGTAGCTAGCTTACGTTAGCTCACCTGGCTAAATGGCGGCTAACCTGTATTAGCTCCACTTCGTTGGCTAATCTATTAACCCAGACAGCTAGCTAGCTAAAAGTTCCTATTTGAAAGTTCAATTTACAGTGCTATATACTCAAATAACTGATGTAGATAAAGCATCAAATTAATACCTAAATTTGACTTCTAATCTAGAGCTGACAGGTCATGGCAGCACTGAGAGGAGGAGGAGTTTTTCCAGAAATGGATGGAGATGAAGAAGAGGAGGAAGACTCACCTGCGGTAAACTCAGAAACCTCACACTCACCACAATAGTAGTTAATAGTTGAGCAGTCAGATGCACCCTCCTGCACTTGTGTATTTCCAGGTGTTTCTGAGTGTTTTGGCCCAGCATGGTCAGGTGGGCCTGTGCTTCTATGACAGCAAAGACTCATCTTTACACTATATGACAGACACACCTGACAACTATGAGCTTCACCTGCTGGCCAGAGGTAAAACAATACACAGCTTGTTACACAGTCAGATTTCCAATACCAGAAATGGACACGTGTGCTTGCATTACTCTACTGTATGTCATATTTCCTATGTTCTGCTGTTTAGTCTTGCAGGAGGTTTGTCCACATGTCATAATCACCAGTGCAAAGCAGGAGCGATGCATGAGCCGCTTCCTGCAGCAGCTTGGTGAGTTCTGGGAAACAGAAATGATCTCAGCCTGGGGAAAAGAAACAGAGTAATGTTATAAAAACTTTTGTATCAACATGGTATGAGACAGTTTCTGGGTCAAGGGAATGGACTGAGATTAGGACTGATAGTCACTGATAGTCCCACATAGTGTGATAAGGGAGAAGGGTGATTGTATAGCTGTGACGCGCAGTTTTATTAGGCAACAACCAAGTGTTTTTCTTCTTTTCTTTGTTATATCCCAGGTTCAAACCCAGACTACAGACCAGAGGTGGTTACTTATCCATATGTTGACTTTGGTAAACAGACGGCAACCTGTGAAATCAAAATGCCCTCAATAATTTTCAGGCATTACATTTGCAGGATTTTCTGCAATGAATGGATTCATTTTGAGTCAGTCTTCAATGTTGCAGGTCTGGAGGTCGGTAAGCAGAGGCTGCTTTCTGCCCATCTGCCTTTCCTTCCTGCCTCCATTTCAGAGAGGGACAAAATGTCCTACCTTTCCTCCTGTATCTCCTTTGACTCCCCCCTGATGGTGAGCCAGCTGTCTACATATCTTCCTATCCATCAGTCCATCATTGTGCAGGAGGTGATCATGAACTGTCCATCATTTTTTTTGTGTTTGTGTGTGTTTGTGTGTGTGTGTGTGTGTGTGTGTGTGTGTGTGTGTGTGTGTGTACAACCATTGGGTAGCTGAGGGCAGTGGGTGCTCTGCTGAAATGTCTGGACAGGAGGAGAGTGGGAGTGGAACTGGAAGACAGCAGTGTTGGAGTTCCTATCCTACAGTTCCACGCCTACACACTGTAAGACACACAGTAATCTAGTTAACACATACACACACACACACAGGACCGTGATTACACATTTTCCATAATGAGCTTTTGTCAATGGAGAATGATTTTTATTGCTCTGTATTTAGCCACACAACATTTAGTCTTTCAAATAGGCAGCAGTGGCATACATTTGTGGAATTCTGTTTTTATAGTATATGTACATTTACTGTATTACATTTCATCATTCTCTCTACATTTTTAAAACTACCAGCAAACCAAATCTGACTCATGTAATTCAAACATTTTCATGAATGAAAAATGATTGTTTTTTCACAATACAGTAAAGGTGTTGTTTGCATTGACCAAGACACCTACAGGTAAGAGTGTTAACACAGTCTCTGTCACATAAATTATCTTTGTCCAATATAGTATAGTATAGTAAGTTGACACTGATCTCCAAAATCATTCATAATTGTTCTTTGTTCCACAACTAAAACCTATAGTGCAGCTGTTAGAAAAAAATAATTTGAATATTACTTGTACAAGAATATATTTATTTCACTTTTTTCATTATACCCTAATTTTAATTTTAAGTATTTATTTCCTACCATAATCTCTGTGTTGCTGTAGTTTTAATTTATTTGTATAAAATGGTCAAATCAAATGTTATTATTAGGTGAGGCAGACAAAATCATATAGAGAGGGACAAGCAATGTGTATTTGTTCCAGTGTACTGCAGATCTTTAAATCAGAACTTCACCCATCGGTGTACAAGCTGCACTCAGGTGAAAAGGAAGGACTCAGTCTTTATGGTATGTAGTTCTGAAGGGAACAATTCAGGATGTTGTCACTGTCTTATCTGATGGCGTTTACATGATCCAGTTGTTCTTATTGTGTGTCACAGGGATCCTGAACCGCTGCAGATGCAGGTTTGGCTCTAAACTGCTACGGTGAGAAACACTGCTTGGCAGAGTCCAGTCACTCAACAAAAAACTACTAGTGTACTACTACTAGCATTATTACTGCTACTAATAGGCAGGGAAGGTTTATGGATAATTTAATAAACATAAATTTCAAAGTGCTCTATACATGAAAGACAATAATTACACAACAATTACACAATAACTTCAACAATAACTATGTGGTTAAAATGATCATGTTTAAATTTACAGTTACTGCTGTTTTGGGATTCTGACAGAATCAACAATTTGTGTTTGTCACATAAATTTCAGGGTTTGCATGGCACTGCTTTTATCTACAGTAACATGATAATTGCATCAGCTTTCCCAACATAATGTGTCATCTGATTTTGGTACTGTAACAAATGATATTATGGTGATTTAAATTCTATGCTAGGCTGATTGTGGGAATGTAGATTCATGTTATTCTCCCATTTTTCCTTACATAACCATTATTTTTGCATATACACAACATGTGCTTAAGTGGTTTTTCTCACAGACTGGTAGGTGTAAAGGTTGCTAGTTTGTACTATTTGCTTTATGGAAGTGTAAACGATATCCTCTCTTCTCTCAGCCAGTGGTTTCTGAGACCAACGCTGGACCTGGCCGTGTTAAACAGGAGACAGGAAGTGATACGTTTCTTCACGTCCCCGCGGAACTCTGATGCCCTGAGCACCCTGCAATCTTCACTGCGCAACATCAGCAACATACCAGTAACAATTCTGACTGCTGACCTACTTTTCCTCCACATCTGTGACCATTTATTCCCTTTAGTTTAGTGTCACCACCTGAGCATGGAATCTGTAAAGTCGATCTGTGTGTTTGTGTGTGTTAGACTCTTCTGCGCAGGATGTCTCTCTCTCACACCAAAGTGACCAACTGGCAGAGTCTCTACAAGGTTGGTAGCTACAGTATACCCATATACCTCTTATCCACGAGACAGGCTCTGTTACATGTATACAGTGTTGTGTTTGTGTGTATGTTTGTCAGACAGTGTACAGCGCAGTGTGTATCAGGGACACGGTGCGACAACTGCCTCAGTCCATTCAGCTCTTTTGTGATATCAGTGAAGGCTTCTCTGATGACCTCCACTACATTGCCTCCCTCATCAGCCGAGTTGTGAGACACACATATGAATGCTCAGCTGCAAATCTGAGAAATCTCCAGACTTTTGTTGCCATGCTCAGTAGTTCACATTAGTTTTGCAGACTGATGAGTGTTAACGAGTTTAACTTCATCTTTGATTTGGAACATGTAGGTGGATTTTGAAACCAGTATAGCTGAGAACCGTTTCACCATCAAACCGAATGTGGACCCAGCAATTGATGAGAGTAAGTGGCTCGGAAATCTCCAAATGCTATGAGTCTATGTTGGTTTATACGGTGGTTGATTGAAAGTCTTAGCAGTGCTCCCTCCTTCTGGCAGAGAAGAGGAGGATGATGGGGCTGTCTGACTTCCTGACAGATGTAGCCAGAAGAGAGCTGGAGCACCTGGACGCTCGCATCCCGTCCTGCTGCGTTATCTACCTCCCTCTGGTCTGAGCTTTATGTCTACACTAAAGCTGATATATATCTTTCCAACAATTTTGTTTTTATTAACTCATCTGGCTTGTGCCTGCAAGTACTGTATTTTTGGTGGGATTCATACTATCAGATGTGGAGGAATCAGTTTCTCTAGAGCACCACATATATCAGTGCTCATATATTATAGTTTAATTCTCCTTCCAGATTGGATTCCTTCTCTCGGTCCCTCGCCTGCCCTATATGCTGGAGAAAGAGGATTTTGAGATAGAGGGGCTCGACTTTATGGTTTGTTTTTGATCTTGTCGACATTTTAATTTTATGTTCTTCGAACTGATCAAATGCTCATGTGCTGTAATACTCTGCTTGTTCTTTGTGGGCTAGTTTCTGTCAGGGGACCGTCTGCACTACCGCAGCCAGAGAACCAGGGAGCTGGATGACCTCCTAGGAGACTTGCACTGTGACATTCGAGGTCTTTTTTCTTCTTACTAGGAGAAAGCTTTTACCTGATAACTGTGACATATAGACATTACCACAATCACAGAAGGCTCGCCTGATGTTATACTTCCTGTTTCTCAGACATGGAGACAGCAGTAATGACAGAGCTGCAGAGTACAATCCTCGAGAGAAGCGCCACCCTCTACAAGGTTAGTGTGCATCGCTGTGCACTTCCAGCTCCCAGTGTTTAAAACATGACTCCCACTGATGAAATGATTGTTGGCATGAAAGTAACACTGTTAATGTGTGTAGGCGGACTTTGCTGTGATTAGCTACCAGTGCTGCCTCGGGTTGTGTAGTACATTTTGATTATGAAACAGGCCCGCATGGTCCTGAAGTTGCTGTGATATTTGTCTCATGACAGATGGATGTGCTGCTATTTCATTGCTTTATTGTTATTTCCGAGGACAGCATGAGCATTAAGGTTTGAGGGTGAATTATTGCTTTTGCAATATTGTAGCTTTGGTTTTCTCTTTATTAGGCAAACTTAGCAATTAAATGAATGTGAAATAAACAATGGACTTTATTGAAAAACAGACTTGCAACATTTCAAAGGTATTAAGCTTTATTAAAGTGATACTCAGCCCCAAATCTCTCTTTGGGATTCCCGTAACATCAAGTATCAAAACACCCAAAGAAACATCTCACACTGCTCCTGCAACAAAATCCACTTCTTTCTTGTTTATCTGTACACACATGTTCCAAATACTCATATTTTCCACCAAAATGTGGCTAAACACCCATTTTCCATCTCAGTTTACCCTGTTGAGTTTGAAGTTTGTGAATAGTAGAATTCCTGTTTGCTGCTCTTTCAGTTGTCAAAGCTGCTCTGCTTAGGGCAGATAGTGTGTTTGATGTGTGTGTTGTTTAGGTTCTGGATCTCATTGCTGAGCTGGACTGTCTGATGGCTATGAGCAGCGCCTCCCAAGAGTATGGCTACACCTCACCCAAACTAGCCAGCCACAGGAGGATAACAGTCACACAGGGCAGGTAGGCCCCTAACGCACCCCAAGATGGAAATATGTAATCAAAAATTGATCTGAAGCATAAGTGGTGTAATATATGAATTCCAGTATTGATAAATGTCTGTATTTTCCAATTTTCTAGACATCCGCTGTTAGAGCTGTGCTCGCCTGTCTTTGTGGCCAACTCCTTCCATAGCTCGGAGTCACAGGGCAGAGTCAAGATCATTACTGGCCCCAACTCATCTGGCAAGAGCATCTACCTCAAACAGGTGGGACAGTCAGAAAAAAGTCTCTGCTCCTAACAAACACATACAAGTTTGATCATCTCAGGAACATGTTCAATGAGAAACTGCTTCTGGTCTTGACTAGTTTGATTATACTCAAACTTTTGTTTTGACATGTGTGTTTCTGTATGTGACCAAGTGTGTACATTCTTTAGTTTCCTGTTTAGTTGAAATTTGCTTGCCATTGATGTTTGGGGGGTTCTGGGGCCAAATATGCTTTTTTTCTTAGTTTTTCTTCATCCAGTTGTAAGCTGTGTTCAGGCAAGCAGTCACAAAACTAATAGAGAATTTTAAGAAGCAAAGCATTGTGACTTGAAAGCTGCTTTCTGATTTGACTTTGGCAGGTGGGTCTGATTGTGTTCATGGCACTGATTGGCTCAGATGTGCCCGCTAAGGAAGCAGAGATCGGTCTGGTGGATGGGATCTTCACCCGCATGCAGAGCAGAGAGTCTGTGTCTGTGGGCCTCAGCACCTTCATGATAGACCTCAACCAGGTACCTAATACACTCACGCACGCACACACTTTCATGCACACAAGCAACTGTGTTTGTATGCATGTCAGTGTGTGTGGGTGTGGAAATAAAAGATATGAACTTCCAACACTGCTGTCCTCCAGCTTTACTCCCACTCTCCACCTGTCAAGACATTTTTATAAAGCAACTACTGCCTACAGCAATAACACACACACAGAATAAAACATTGAAGTGTGTTATAACACTTTGTGTCTCTATTCTCCAGATGGCCCAGGCTCTCAACAGCAGTACTGGCAACTCATTAGTTCTCATCGATGAATTTGGAAAAGGAACTAACACAGTAAGAAGAACTTGTTCCAGTGCTTTGTGAATTAAATACATATGTATACACATAACAAGGACACACAGTGTCACTGATGTGAAGCGCCTGAAACCCATCCCAGCCAATTTTTTCCAAATTAGAGCTGCAGCACAAACAGAACTTCAATTCAACCCAGCATGTGCCACCTATCAGGAACAAAATAGCAGCAGCTGTTTAGAGCTGCAGATATAGAGGTGTTGATGTGCGCCATCTACAGGCAAGGGAAGTGATAATGCTAGTTGGGCAACTTGCAAGCAATGGCTTTTATAACTGCTGGTTTTCAATAGCAGCTGTTTGTGTGTGTTGAAGTGTTTCATATATACTTTTTATATATTTTATATTTTAGTTTAGGTAAATGGAGCATATTTCCTGCTAGACACTACACTGAAATGTACAGACTTCACAGCGCTCTCAGTATCATTATGTTCTCTGTCCTCCATCACTGTCTGCCGGGTTACTCTGGAGAGGGATGGAGAGGGTCCAAACCAAATTTATTTGTCTAAAGAAAAATCAAGGCCTGGGGGACAGGGGCCAGAAACAATAAAAGAAAATTACCCAATGAATAAGTCCCCTCTTTATCCGCTTCGTAGATATTAACAACAAGGATTTGAAGTGGCTATAGTGAGTATTTTTATAATAATAACGTGACACTGTAAACAATGTGAGAGGGATCACTTGCAGTGATGACAATACAGATCATTACCACTTGAATCTATACCTCCCCCCAGCCTCAGAGAGCTTTATACTGAGTTTCACCTCATTATTTAGCTGCCCAGTCTGCAACTTTACTGTTTTGGTTCACTGTTATCAGCTGCAGCAGGCAGTTATTTTCAGCTAAGAAAACGGCTGTACACTAGCTGCTCAGCACCAAACAAACAGAGAAACACATTTAGTGACTAGCTTGTGAACATAATACGCATTTAGCAGCTGAAGAGCCAGATATTTCCCCCAGGTGCTGGCAGACTTCTAAGAGCTAAAAGAGAGTGAATATTGGACTTTCATTCGGCAGGTGGCCAGAAACAAGACTCCAGCTGAAATCATAATATTGCTCCTTATCTGTTGCATGTGGAAATACAGAACTGTGTGCTGATAAGTTCACCATATCGACCTAAAAGGTGATCTATCAGTACAACAGCATAATAGAATAAACACAACATATGGTGTTTGACAGCCACAAGCTCAACTCTATTGCTTTACTCTTTTATTTACTGTAATATGTGCTCGAGGTGAATGTGACACAGTATTAAATGTACAACCTTAACTAACAAGAAATATATTGCAGCAACTCTCAACTGCTGGTTTTAAGCAGCACTTGCTTTCCTTGCCTGCAGGTGGTGACATGCACCATATAACAGAGGGGTATGAATGCTGACTGTTGCAGCTCTCTGTCTTTCCCACATTTTCTGTCTATTGCTGTGATTCTAAGTAGATCTATCTGCGGACACACAGTAGCTGCAGGACACGTCTACTACATGATGCACCCTCAAAATAGTTAGGTTTAAGCATTAGCACTACTTGATTAAGTTGTGGAAAGATCTCAGGGGTTGCGTTTTGTAGTGAGGTGAAATCACCTGTAACATTGGCATCACTGAAGTTACCATTTGTTTTTGTAATATTGTTTCTCAATCAATAAGAAAGGGAGACATCTCATTGGTGGACCCTTTAATTCACAGACCAATAGACAGGTATGCTATTTAAATGGATATATTCGTGGCACCAACTCAATCTCAGCCTATCAAGGGTTTGTGTAGAGAGCTTAGCCTGAATTAAGACTGAAGGGCTTTGACAAAAGCGGCTTCATCCTTGTTCAGAAGCACAACAAACGGTATAATGTTTCCCTGTCAGGTGGATGGACTGTCCCTGCTGGCTGCGTCCATCTCTCATTGGCTGAGAAAAGCTCCGGTGGATGTACCTCATGTCCTGTTGGCCACTAACTTCCACAGTTTGCTCCACTTGGACCTGCTTCCCTTCTCTGGGCTGCAGTCTCTTCTGGTACTGAGAGATACTCAACTGAAATGTCGTCTGAAGCATTTTGTGACTGTTCAGTGAGGTTTCATGATGATAGACTAGTGTGCTGTGGAAAAATGTTGACAGCAAAACATCCGAAATGACTAATTAGCTCATTTGCATTTGCCACTTGGTATTTGTTTTACCTCATTAGAAGTTTATTTTTTAAGTATGTGATTTTGGGTGTATGTGGTTGTGTATTAATGTGTGTATGTGTGTGTGTGTGTGTGTGTGTGTGTGTGTTAGACTCTAGAGACAGCAGTGGATGGAGATGAGTTGGTGTTTCTGTATCAACTGAAGGAAGGGATCTGCCAGTCTAGCTATGCTGCCAACATCGCTACACTGGCAGGCCTACCCGCCAGCCTTGTACAGAGAGGAGTGCAGGTAAACACACACACACACACAGATAACAGGAGCATGCTTACATAGACTGACTGTTTGTGGGTGTGTGTGTTTGGTCAGGTGTCTGAACTGTACAGGACAGGAAGGTCTATCAAACGTATCGACAAAGAATCATCAGCTAAACAGGCAAACAGGTTTGTTAAACTGCAGCCACACAGAGCAACAATAAATCCCAACACAAGAGAGCAATGTACGTGAATCAGACTGTGATTGACAGGTATACGTCTGTGGTGGAGAAGTTCCTGAGCCTCGACCTGGAGGACAAAGATTTGGACCTTCAGCACTTCATGAAAGAAGAGCTCCTGCCCTCTGCTGGGGAGCTTCTGAACCACAGCTGAACTGCTCGGCCGCAACTGCAAACACATTTACCACAGCTATATGGTCAGTATGTTCATTCACTGTCTAATGTTAGCAGTAAGTTTATGGAAAGATGCAGGCTTTTGCTGATGTTCCGCCTGTGGACAGGATACATTTATCTAATACATGACAAGAATGATATTCCAGCATGACTGGAACATTTATTATATTGCATATGGTGCAGCAGCTTGATTGTGTTCAGTGCTTTGTTCAGTTGAAATACCATGTTAAATATGATACCAACAGATTGCTTGGATTAAAGTCTTTCTAAATTAATATGCTAAGCAGTGTTTTCTATTTCAGTAGTCTGTTGAAAAGTACAAAAATTCTGTAAAGCCAGTGATTTGTCCTCACCATATGGTTGAAGTCCTTTCAGCATCACTTCACACAGTCTTTTCGCTTTGACAACATAAATAAATGCAAGTTGTTTATTGTGATCCCATAGAGGCATCAGTGAGGTGCCAGGCAGTCAGGACGGCCACAGAGACATACAAAAGGGTGGTAATTGGAAGTTTTTGAGCTGAGTTGCAGAAGGGAGTGTCACAGCAGTGTTTGGTCATGACAAAGATGGTCTTGTTAGAGAAGAACTCCACTGTGGTCTCCACGCCGCACTCCTCTGCCTTCACACAACCCAAAGTCTTAATGTCCAGACTATCAGCTGGAGAGACAAGATGATGGTATTCAGTACAACATCTCTCAGTAAAATACATTTCAATAACGTCACACCCTGCTTAAAAATTAATGAATAGTCTTGTCCAACACACCTGCTTTCCCTCGGCCTGTGTAGCAGCGCTCCCCGAGGCTGCAGTTGGTTTCAGTGGTGTAGCAGGCGTCCCAGAAGCCCAGGTCACAACGGAAACACTCCAAAAACTCCTCCTCTTCTTTCAGTCCCACTGATTCCATGAGCTGTTCCTCATCATCACCTGAGCCCAAAGAACACCACCCCAACAGGACAGTTTGATACAGTAAAGCTTTACTGGCAGAGATTTTGACCGCACAGAGAAATTAAAAGAAATTTTGAATTAATTACGTCCAGTATTTTGACTGAAATTCACATACTTTTTATTTTACATAACCTTAATTAACCAGATTTCCAGTCTCCCATTGACACTGGAAACTTGTTGTACCATAAAGAACTGATCAAGACAGCAGGCAAACTAAACAAAACTCAACCAACCCATAAGATAACACTGACACTGACAACATTGTTAAAATACAAATAAGCGAAGAACAGAGATTAGCAGAATATATGTGTCAGATTGATGGATGAAAGGCATTGGATTATTAAAATTTCGAGGCATTTATGGAATAGCTTATTGGACACATTTATTATCCAGAGCGTGCTGAATGTGTGAGCGCATGTTGAAGGACATCAAGCCAAAGGGATGAGCCACATTCTGCTGAGCGCTTAAGCATCTCAGAAATATTTTGTTTATTCTGCAGCAGTCTGGAATTTGTTTCTTTGAGTGGATGACTTGCGTTATTCAGGGAGTGCTCCAAGTCTTCAGGCTCCATCGTGTTTTTATTAACCGGACAGATTGGAATTAATAGAAAGAAATGACTGCAGAACGTAGAGCAGGACAAACCCTTGTTATTCCCACCACACTGTACTGCACAAAAAAACACAACTAGTGCCACACGTTAGCTCTTGAAATGCAAATAGGCAAATTAGTGATTTCCTGGCAGTGTGAAAATGGTTTTCTAACTTCATCAACTGTGTGAAAATCCATTTCAAGTTAATGTCTTTATTTTAAGCTGATAATAACTGGGCCATTTTGTGTTCAAATACGAGTGAAGACAGCATACTTTCATGTAAAAGCCTGATCATCCATGTTGTTTTGGATGTTACAGTATCTGAGATTTATGTTTGGAATTCGGTGTCAGAGCACATCCAGTTGCCAAAAGGCTGACTTCAGTGCTGCTGCGGGCTGCTGTTGGAAAAAGACTAATCCTCAGGGCCATAAGATAAGTTTCAGATAGTCTCACAATCCTTATCCCCTCTCATCTTGTTAGCTCCTGTTGTCTCAGCTGAACTTACGCACAAAACAGTAGTGAGGTGAGGTTCATTGTGAGGAGAGTGTAGGCTTACTGACGACACTCAATTACCAGTTTATTAGGCAAGGTATTAGCTATTTGTCCTGCAATAAATCCTGCCCTCATTAAGGTGATCATGTTCAGTATTGTTGAAAATATATGGACATGTTGTGGTGCTGTTGAACTGTTTCTAATACTGATTTTGCCTCATCAATTACTATTATTATTTATTACTACCATTGATTAAACAGCCACTAAAATGAGCATTAAGTTGAATTAAAACCTTTTGAAAACACTTTCAACAACAACATTATAGCCTTCATGAAGCACATTTATTAACTTAGTCAATTAGTGGATCGACACATAATGAATCAGCAACTACTCTCATAATTGATAACTCTGATGCTTCAATGGAACTGTTGAATATATTTGAGATTAGAAGATGTCATGGGACATTATTGGCTATCTTCTGATATTTTATGGATCAAACAATTAGTGGATCCAGAAAATAATTTGCAGATTATTCAATACTTAAAATAATATAAGTGTAAGGCTGCTGTGTCTGAGACTTAGATTAGTGCTGACATTAGGGGAAAAAAGGCCCTGTTGATATTTCACAAATCACGTATGCTGCTAATTAATCAAATCCTTCTAAGTAGATAATTCACAGTTTTGTGAAATCAGCAAGTATGAGCTTGTAAGAAAAAGGATTTTTATGGCCAGTTCTTAAAGAGTTAAAACATAAAACATTTAGTAGCAGCATCAGTGTAGAACAGAAGAGGCTGTGTGGTCTGCACCTAAACCTACATTATCTTACCTTGAGCAGGTGCGAGCATCAAGATGGCAACAACACAGAATGTTAGTCCTTTCATTTTGAGCAGGGTACTTCCTCCACTCGCTGCACCATGAGGACTGCTGAGGAGACCGGAAGCGGGGCTGAAATTGGATTAGTCAGGAATCCACCTGCTATTTGTCCTGCACTGATCACAGCTGCTGAAAGGCTGCAGATGATCAAACAAGAAAGGTTTTGGGGAGGGGATAGCTGCAAATTACAACCCTCACCTGGAATGTTAGGTCTGTGTATGTGAGTGTGGAAAGCAGGATTTTATGTCTTCTTAAATGTCAGAAAATGCCATTTTGGTTTATTAGCTGTTTTAACAGAAGATACAGCGTGAAGGTTACACATAAAACCAAGCTGGTAACTCATCCCTCCGCTTTGATGAAATACTGAATACCAGATGTGGACAAAGGTGGAGAAAAACATGCCCGGCTGATGCTTCTCACTTTAAGACGTCTTAGCTGAATCCCTTTTCCTGCTGTAACAGGTGAAGTCTTTGAGTAAGAAAAAAAACACTTCTTTAAACTGGCATCTTCCGACTGGTTGATCCTCAGTCACTCACATCTTATATACCCAAAAATGTTGATCATAGCTGTCTCTTAAGGAACAGAGAAATTGCATGTGTCCTGAGTCAGCGCATGGATAAGCAGCTTACAGCCACCAGTGCGTCTGCTCAGATATGTATCACCACACACACACGCACACAGACACACTAATCTCTCAGAGAAGGGAATTCGATTCAGTTATATTCTCAATGCAGCAAAAAAAAATGTGTGTTGCTGAATTATGTAACACACATATATACTTATGTGCACATGAGAAACCTCAATATTCAGTGTTGCTGCAGTGCAGTCGTTGCATGTGTGTAAAGATATTGTTATTCCCTCTGGTCACTTCGGTGTCAGAGTCAAAGAGATGTCACATCTGAATTTAATCTGAACGGGATTAATGTCTTGCAAATCAAACTCCATATGCAACATGTGGATAAAGAAACAGGAGCTAAATTATTCCGGATACTAGCAGAGCTTAAATTGTTAGTTGATTGAACATTTAAGTCAATTTTTAAAACATTTGCTGGTTTAAGCTTCTCAGATGTGAAGATTTGTTGCTTTTCATTGTCTTATATCATAGTAAATGCAGCATCTCTGAGTCCTGGAGTGTTGTGTGGACAGAGGCTTGTGATGACATTTTTCACTCTTTTCTAACAACTTTGTGATTTTGGAGGATGTAGATTGTGGTGCTGTTGAACTGCATTGCATCTGCACTCATTGATATAAATGAGGTGGATGTAATATACAATTAAACAGCACCACAAACTGCAGCCTCCAGTATGTTGACAGGTAGACATCACTGCAGGACTGTCCTAATAGACTGCATTAGATTGAGCTAAGCAAACTGGCAATTGAGTGTAGACGAAAAAGATTCGACAATAATCTGCACTTTAATGAAAATAATCTTTGGTTGCAGCTCCACAATCCAGCATCTTTCCTTCTAAATGTAAACACATCAGAGCATCTCACACTCGTGTATGTGCGAGCGTGCGGTGTGTGTGAGAGAGAGAGCTGCTTTTCTGGGCGGTAAGTGCGAAGGAGGCTGCGTGCAGCTTGATGCGAGATTCAAACACACCACTCCAACTCATCCCTGCTCCTATAAGACACATCTTAAACACATCTCAAAACAGCGCATGGTACCTACGCGAAACCCTCCGCTGAACCTCTGCGTGTAGGTGAGAGGGAGATGCTGTTTTTTTAGTGAGTGAAATGTGTGGCTGCAAATTACTGTACGCTTGGGTCCCAGTCGTCATCTGGATGGCAGGATCCCAGCATGGGCCCGAACAACAAGGAAATACTCTGCAGTCCAAAATCACCCATAAAACCCTTCTGACTGATCCCCTGTGTAATTGGAGGCTGCAGGAGAAAATGCTGGCGATAATTAAAATGCTACCCCCTTCACTTTACCTCTGCGCCTGTCCAAGCCTGCTCGCTGGTGCTTAATTGGGCCTGATAACGTTTTTTACTCGCCGTTGTTTTGCTCTCTCGTCTCTGTTTTGGCTGGAGGATCGAGAAGGAGGACGGAGTATTTGAATAAAGCGTAGGAACGGGATGATGAAGAGAGATGAGGAGATGAAAGGTCAGGATGGTGGGAGAGCGAGGCTTCAGTTTACGCCACTCGCAGGGAAGCTTTTCTCAGTTGAGCTGCGTCAGGAATAACTCATAACAGCCTCACCAGATTTTGGCTTAGTTTTTTTTTTGTGAGCCATTGCTCTTTTCCTCGTATCCACCATCTGATTGAAATTCTTTAAGATCTCGCCTCAACACATTCGAGAAAAGGGAGAAAACTGAGCAGCTGACAGTGAGTTTTTCAAAAAAAAATTGTTGAATTACAGTGAAAAAAAAAACCCTCGAGTCCACATTTGTGCCTGTGTACCGAGCGCCAGCTGGTATTTATAGCGTGGCTGTAGGTGTCGAGTGAGTGGAGTGTGGCCTTAGGGTGCTTCTCTTGTTTATACCGAGACGCAATTTCCTCAGATAAAGACTAGATTACAGAATGTGTGAGATTAGATAAAGACTCATTTGAGGCCTAATCTGGCTCATCCTCTTAACCAAACCTCTCCAGCAGGGAAATCTAGACGCTATATCTGCTGCAGAGAGGATGTGTGTGTGTGTGAGAGAGAGAGAGGGAGAGAGTGAGTCCACCTCCCAGTATGGCACCCCAAGAAGTTTTCAGCAATCCTCCTCACGTCCTAATATGGTCAAACAAGCAGTGGCTTTGGGGAATTTGGGCAAGGGTGAGTTCAAAGACAACAAGATGGCGAGTTGACATCAAACAGCATAGCTCCGATCTTTCAAACGTTGGTGAGTCAGAGAACGATGTTGGACAAAAACACCCTTCACAGACACAGAGTGACTCAGAGCCACTGCGCCACTCCGAGGCACTAAATCATACCAACAAACATTTCATCTGTTTATTGAGGAATGCATATACTCGGGTCTTTAGAGTGTGTGACTGCACGTGAAACGTTCAGATGTATCTCATCATGCATATTTCATGAGACAGTAGAAGTTGAACCGGCAGGGGGCTCAGTGTTGAGGCGGCAGAGGAGAGCCTGTCCGTATGTTGAAGTTGATCTCGCTAGAGTTGCAGGAGTCCGAGTAGACGGAGGCTCGAGAGATGGACGGGCAGGGGGAGGGAGGGTGAGGAGTCGGCTCCTGGTGGTGCAGGACTCGGGCCAGTAGGGTCGACCTTCCCTCCTTCTCCTCCTCCTCCCTCTCCTCCTCTTTATCTCGACCCCCTGCGTCCGAAGGAGGCGGCGACGCTCTGCTGCTGATGTTGTGTCTGCTCCTGCCGGGCGGAGGCAGAGGAAGAGGAGCACAGTTCTGGTTCGAGAGCGGGAGCATGTGGGCTGGAGTGGCCCAGCAGCCCTGTTCTCCATCTTTACTCTCCCACTGCTCCAGACAGCTGAAGCTTGGTTGCTCCTGCAAATCCTCCCAGCCGTTCCCCCCCTTCAGATCCTCCAGGTCGTCGGGCGTCTCTCGCCTCAGGACTTCCAGGTCCCGGTTCTCGTACAGCAGCGTGGCGGCGCAGATGAAGATGAACAACCCCACTCCCATGACCACAGGCCCGGCCAGCTTCATCCTCTCGACGTGGGTGCTGCCTCGGCCGCCCACTGGCTTGGGTGCTGCAGACACGTAACCCGCAACTGCGACGGCCATCCCAACCAACACCACCGCGACGCCCAGCATGAGCCACACGCCCGGGGCGGAGCGCAGGTGCAGCTTGGTTTGGAGGGCTTTGCCTTTCCTCAGGTGTCTGCGGCATGCTGGGAGACAGACAGGTGATGACTGGGTGGAGTGGGAGGAGGAGGAGGGGCTGCAGACGGGACTGGTAGCCGTCATCCTCTGGCTTCAGGCTGAACAGAGAGGAGAGGGACAAAGAGCAGAGCAGAAGAATTAAGCAACAAAGCAGTTCCTCGCAGGCTCGGAGCGCTGGGGGTGCTGGAGAGAAGATAGTTTACTCTGCATTGCACTCAACAGGAAATAGCTGCTTTAATAAGACATGTGGTGGAGTTAATGAGATGCCAACTCTTCTGCAGCTCCTCCAGTGTCTCTGTGGAGCCACACAGAGACTCCGGAGCTGCCTGAGCCTGCAGCAGCGTCTCTCAACCCTCTGAATCAACTGTGACTGAAACATTCATCAGCAGGGGAATCAAAAAAAACAACAACAACCCACTGACCCCTTTGAGGACCTTGTGATTTCACCTCTCCCTCTCACTGCAGCCGTGAAAATCAGAGACACATTATCACGGCCGCTGGCTCCAAACTGAACTCATGATATGATTTCCCCGGAGGCAAGTGAACACAACAGGACTGTGATTCAACAGGACGCAGAGGAAGAGAATGAATTGTCCTGTTTCATAAGTGCTCATCTTTCACTGTTTCCCCACTCATGCATTCACATCAGTGCAGGCAGGAGAGAAAAAAACCCAGATGGGATACTTGCCTTGTTTTGGATCCGAAGCAGAAACTGGCTCCTCGGCATTATCACAAGAAATAAACCCGAGTTGCGTTTTTTTCCCCTCCCTCTCTCCTTCGCCACTTTGATCCGCCGTTAATTCACACTTTCAGCGCATTCCTGCTCAGATCGGCTCGCGTTTCTCGTCCCGGGCTGCGGATCCTGAAGTGAAGCTTTCATACTGGATCACAGTGTTGGTAAAGTGGTGCAAAGCGGCTCTGCCTCTCTCTCTCTCTCTCTCTGTATGTGAGCTCGCTGCTTGTGCGCCTCTGCAGCCTGTGTTTTCATTTGCCTCCGTGTGTGTGTGTGTGAGAGAGAGAGTGAGTAGAGGAGGGGTCGTGGGAATCTGGTCCAGGCCAGTCCCACGGTGGACCCAGTTATTATTAGAGAGGGTGGGCAAAACATTTCATTTACACATTTACTGCTGACCTCCATCACAAACACACAGAGAAATATATAAATAAATTCGTGCAAGGGCTGCACTAGTTGCTTTTTTATCTTCTCGTCTTTAACATCTGTCTGGACCAGTTTCTTCCCCAAACTATACATTTTTCATTTTCTTATATGCCTGAGTGCATTAAATTAAACATGAGAATACATGGAAATTATATATATGTCTGTGTGTTAGTGTGTGTGTGTGTGTGTGTGTGTATACATCCTGAACCTGGACTAGTCCATTACATCACACACTGAGAAATCTACACATCTGCTCCAACTATTATTCTCTGTCTTATGTCTCTGAGTTTATATGATTAATCTTTACTAAAGGAAAACATTAAAATAGATAGAAATAAAATCCCTTAGTCAATCCCGTAGTGAAAGGGATAAGATAAGCCTTTATTCGTCCCACAGTGGGGAAATTCACAATATACTACTAATATATTACTGATGATATATTACTATATATTGTAATACTACTATTGATACAGGGTTTTTTGGTGTGTGACTTGTCTTCCTGAACCTGGACCAGTCCCATTTAACTCAAATTGAGAAATATACACATCTGCTCCCACTATTATTCTTTGTCTTACGTCTCTGAGTTTATGTCATTTCATTTTTATTAAAGGAAAAAAAAAAATCAATTCCCTTACTTACTCACATACCTTTACTAATGGATATATTAATATATATTATATTAGTACTATTACTACTTCTCATCCTTAACATCTGTCTGGACCAGTCCGTCACCCTCACAGTCCCATTTAACCCAGTTTCATCCTCAGGCGAAAACATACCTGCTCCCACCATGTCTCATATTATATATTATTTCATTTCTATTAAACAAAAAATAAGAATAAAAAATATACCCTTTGGTGAAAGAGCTTTACTAGTTTTTTTCAAGTTACATCTCCTGAATTACAATTCCCCCACACTTAACATTTTTGCTGACTACATCTCAAACACAGTAGAGCAATATTATCAGCAGTTATAGATTTTTGGATGATTTATTTCTTTCGGTTCCAGAAAGCCATTAGACTTTCCATTTAATTCTGTATGGTATGAAAATCATTAGTCTGTTTAAAGGTCTTGGGGATGACTGTTACATGTTGGGACTCTAGAGGGAGCTGCTGAGGTCTGATCAACTGCCTCAAGTGATGTCACCTGAGTCAGCATGGGTTGGGATCCAGACTACAAGTTTCAAAATGGGTAAAAAAAAATCAGAAAGTATTTCAGGGCTCAAGTTGTGGAGAATGTGGGCACCACATTTTGACAAGACAGAAGAATAAAAAAATGTCTCCGGTTCTGCTGCATCAATTTTCTTACTTTGGTTTTTAAACTGTCTGTGAATCGGACATCATTACAGCAAAGCTAAACCAGTGGAGTCCTCTTTTACGCTGTGACATCCATCGTAGTGCTCATTAAATTTGTGTGAATTATTTACATCTATACCACATCCTGGCCCACATATACACATGGCAGATATGGGCCAACAGATATGACTCACACACCACGAGCCAGTGTTTAGGTGAGCTTCAGAGTGTTGCGTAGGGGGCAGGTGTAGTCAGCACGCACTGTGGTGGGCTGCGATGTGCTGCGTGCTGACATGGCCCACATGACTTACCTGTTTGTGGGTGAGTTGTGCCTATTTGCAGATAGGTCATGTTGAGCCATGCAAAACAAACCAGTTTTTATTTTGAGGGTTGTGACCACATTATAACATACAGTCCATAACCCCTCATTTTAAAGTTTATAGATAATTAGTTTAACATAAAAATTCAACTTCATAGTTATATGACTATGTTCCCTGATGTTATAATAATATGATATACTGATCCTAAGTTAAGGTAAAAAAAAAAATATATATATATATATAAATCAATAAACAGTACATTTTTTTGTGTTGATCATTTTTACATAACTGTGAAACTAACTTTGGAAATCACTGACTAAGAACAAGCATGCAAGGAAATTGTCATCCATTATACTTTGGCTCTTTTACTGCAATTTTGATTATGAAGCAAATGGATCCTTCACATAAATAAAAGACAATCTGAAAATAGTCTGATACATGTTAAAGTACTGTATTCGAAATTTAAGTTCATTTAAGTAAAGATACATAATTATCAGCAAAATTTTAAGTATGAAAAGTGAAAGTACTTGTTCTGCATTAAATGTCCCTTGTGACTGACATATGACATTAGTTAATACTGATGTACGAGTGGGCAAGGAGCTTTTTGCTGTTGCAGCTGGTCAAGGTGGAGCTCTGATTGAAGGAACCACCAAAGGGTCATGTATCTGAGGGGTTAGAAGATGATTAATGGAATAAGAAAGAAGAAAAAAAACAACGCTCTGCTACTTAAATGAGTGTTTATGTCTTGGACTTTTCCCTAATCTTTGCTTTTTTAGTGAAATATTGCATCATTTTACCTCTTTGGTTCTCAATCAGTCATTTAAATGAAACCATGTGAGAAGTTAAAAGGGAAAATCACTCATTGGTAACTGTTTTTAATTTTTTTTGTAAGGGATCACAGGCCAAAAGGGTTGGGAACAACTGGTTTGCTCTTTCATACTGTGTTGTGTTTTAGAAGCTTATGGGTTTTTTTTTTAATAGGTAAAATCTTATAGTAACTAATAATAATTGAGCAGAAGTATAGAGTAAAATGGAAATACTAACATGGAGTAAATGTACTTTCAAGCCAATGCAAGATGTTGTAAAATTGCTTTTAATTCAATTATAACAGCTGCTGGGTCAACAGATGAGTCTCAAAAAAAGAAAACAACTGAGGAAACTCCACCCAGTTCCAAGTCCATGATAAAGCTAAACACTCCAGAAAACACTTGTGGGTGGATCTTGAGTTGTGATTTTCTCAAACTACTGTATCTCAGGAATATATTGAGTGCTTGGGTAGACGTGATTTTCATACCTCTGAATAGGTACAGTCAAAAATGTACAGATAACCAAACCAGTTTTAGATTATCTGTGTGTGTGTGTGTTGAAAAGACAGAGGTCAAATGAGGACAGCAGGCAGTGTGCATCTCATTTATTTTCACCCATTCCATCGAACAGCCACAGTTACCTCAGAGCCAAAACAGCGTACCATTACCCCTTAAATTAGAATACATAAATAAAAGCTGTTTGCATATAAACAGTTGCTGATGTACACATTCCAACTTGCTGAAGTACACGCTGATTTACAGACACTTACATTGCTTTGTTTTGTTTTTTTTCTCAAAATCTATGTACGAATTGAGGTTTGTATTTTTTAGCTCACTGTCGCAACTTCCTTCCCTGTCAACAGATGTCAAGCCTTTGCATAACCAAGAAGCAGGAGTAAACTCTGGGAGGGAGCAAGGACAGTCCATTTGTAGCTGTATACGATTTGCAATGTGAATGACAAGAGGTTACTCGAACCAAATAAGATCATCAGTATCAACAAAACAACTAAAAGCTGTTTTTTAAACATTCATATTTATGTGCCATTTCCCAAAAAAATAAGCAGATAGAGAAGAACAGAACTGATTCTTTGTCTCCTTCCACCTTGAAAGACTGCAAGTTTGTAGCCCTTAGCCCTGCTTGTCACAAAACAATCCTCTGACCAGAACAGCAACACACACGGGCTGGTGGGAAATCACATCCTCATTTCTCAAACACACTTAGTCACATTTGCACACACAAACACACGCAAAGTTTAAACCATCCCCCATTCAATCTAAGCTTCAGCCAACTCCAATTTAAACAAACTCTCTTGCCTTTGGGCCTGTGGAGTGACCCGCTTTCTCCATCTAGAGGAGAAAGCCTGAACTACATTAGTGCTTCAGCTCCACTGGATTTCACATTTAAAAACCTCTCACCGCCTAACGATTGTATTTTGCAGCTTTAAAAAAAAAACCTGTTGCCAAGTAAAAAGCAACAAAGCACAAACACGCTTGTTCCATCTGCTCTGAGCTCAAGCACCATTACAGTTCAAATAATACGGGAAATGCAACAGAATCGTGACACTAAATCCAATTCATAAACTGTACAATGTTAAGAAGCATTAAAGGTGCCTGTAGTTTTTTTTTTTTTTAATGATTCAGTAAACAAACACGATATAAATCAAGGAATCCTCAAGGTATCATGTAAAACTCTCCCTCAGGGTTAATCAGTAATGTCCATCATGGAGAGAGGAGGGAGAAGGGGGATGGATGAGATGGACGTTTTTAAAGATGATGGCTTCCACTTGTGTCTCTTATGTAGCTGCTCTGTCGCAGAGCTCGACAGATGTAATCTGTTCTGGCGGGTTTTATCAAATGTCTTCAGTTGAGTGTTGCCGGAGCAGAAGGAACTGGTAAGGGGCGGAGTCGGGTCTTACTCTTCGTCCGCGTTTTTCAGCATGAGGATGGAGTTGTAGATCTTCAGGGCGGGTCCTAACTTGATTGACAGGATCTTGACGATGTCCGCCTGGGTGAGCAGCAGGAAGGCCTCGCCATCTATTTGCTAAAAGAGAGAGTTTTGTTTCTCATCACTGTTTTTCAGACTAATACAGATTGATACTTTACACTGAAAAATCAAGATTCTTTTAACTTAAATTCCTTTGTAACTGCACCTGCCGATCCACATTTACCATCATTAGACATCAATCATGACATATTAGCACCTTTCAAGTTGATATGACACATTTGCTTATTTACACATTCAACAGTTATGGAGCAACATTAGCATTCATGCCTTATCTTATCTTATCTTATTTGGAGTCAAAGTCCAACAGGTCCAATATTCAAATTAGCTCTGTTTTTGGTCTCTACCAGCTCCTGAGGGAAATTCTGGGTCTTTAGCTGCTAAATGCTCCACGATGAATGTGCTTTTTAGGGAATTTGGATTGTGTATTTACAAAGAAATGTGTGCATTTTGACATATGAATCATTTGGTAGCATTAACTGCAGGAGGAGATGAGGATCAAACATGTCTAAAATAAATCACATTTTTCAGGGAGGTCTTATCATGAAAACATATGCAAATTTTTCATTTCAGGTCCTTCTTCCGTGTGCTTTATGTGAGACGCCAGTTTACACACAGGTGGCAGCAATACATTAACACTGAAGTGACTGAGTCAGTGCTTATGTAATGCTACCAGCTGTGTGTGTATGCATTATGCATGGGTTTTTAAGTATAGCACCTATCCACTAAAAAAATGAAGAAGAGTAAAGGGTATTTCTTCTGTAGTAACTGCTTGTAAAATATAAATACCTGACTCACACCTACAAACCAAGCAATTTGAACACATCATCCCAAATGATGATTTTTTTTTTTTTAAACACCAAACAATGAATCAGGCATTCAAAAAATATTCTTTATGAATGATCATTTAAAGTAATCATTATGTGCCTGTTTGGCAATGAAGTGCTTACCTCTGTTTTAAATGTAGCAGCATGTTCTTTACATCCTGGGAGTCCTTTGACGAAACTGGCCACCTGGAGAAGAAAAAAGATTTACAACCTGTCAGGCTGTCCAACATGAGCTATTTGAATCAATAAATGTTCATCTACTAATTCAAGTGCCATGTCTGCCTTTCTCGAACGGACAGGCAGAAAGAGAGCACCAATCCACGGTAACAACCACACAGGATCTCCTTGAATATTCATGCACAGTCACAATTTCCCTGAACAACAAGAGGCCTTCATGATGGATGAGTGAATGAGGAGTATGTCTGCTTTTCATGTGTTGGCGCAGTGTGAGTGTGTAAGCATGTCTGACCTCCTCAGCGCTCCAAGTGGCCACTCTCTTGGCAGTCAGCCCCAGGACCTCAGGCAGCAGCTGGCAGTGTTTGTCCCAGCAGAGGGCCACCCGGTGGGGGGGAGAGGCAGAGATGCCGGGGGAAAACACAGACTCGTGGAGGGCCTGCTGGAGAGAGATGGCGTCTGGAGAGGCTGAGGAAAGGGAAGAGGAGGGCAGTTAACAATCTGTGTGAGTCAGGCTGTGATTTCCATGCTTAACCTTGTATCGTTTTACATTTAAACGCACCTTTACTATCGCCAATCTCCTCTTTAACATAATGCATTTTCAGGTATTTGGGAACTGGAGCAGTCCTGATGAAAACAGCAACATATGAGTTATAAGTTACTTCCTATTACAGGATCTGACTCTCTAATAAAGGATCTGACTCTTGAATACAGAATCTTCTGCAGTGAATCTGAGCGGCGCAGCTTGGTGTGATGGTTTCATGACAGTACCGTTTAGGCCTTGTTCCATTGTGGCTCTGCTCGCTGGCTCCACCCGGTGGCTCCGATTGGCTGTTGCGTCCTGAACGCTCAGCTTCCACCGTCACTGGTTTCCTAGCAACACAGATAACCCGTTCTCAGGTAGACCGCTGGATAGAGTTGCATGCAAAACACTGATAGGAGTTCTCCTGGGAGTGTCTTTCAAAGTGTGTTCATGCTGTTTTCTGACAGCCTGGTACGTGTTCAGCAGCAAACCTGTTCTGGGAGTCATCGGCTCCTTCCGGTAGCTCTGGAGGCGAGGGGGCCTGCGTCGTAGTATTTGTCTGAGGATCGGGGCGTCGCCCTCGAGGATGAGGTCCACTGAGTGCAGGGGGTCGCTCGCCACTGAGACGATCTGGCAGCAAGCCCTCCTTGTTTAGATTCATCTCTGAGTAGGGACAGCTCACCTGACTGGACAAACGAAGACACACAAACTTCAGCCAGGACGCAAACAAACAGCGGGAATGTGACAGATATCTACTTTTTACTGTTGATGCTCTGCAATTCAAGGTTACAACAAATCGGAAGGAAAATCCTGTTAAGAAAACTCACACACACACACAAACACACACACAAAAGACATTGAGACTACCAGCAGCCCACACAAGAATAAATGACATTTAAGAACACTGAGATTCTTTCTTCTCTTTTCATACACAGTCCAAAAAAAAGATTAAAAATGAGATCAGATTAAACCATTAATGTGCTGTTTGAGCAGCAGTGATATGATGGAAATTAGGGGAGGTTTTCATAGACAGCTCATTAAACAGCATTTAGGTTAGAAAGACCTAATAAAAAGTACAACCCTGAGCCAATGTATTAATCTCCTTTCTACATCCATGTGTTTGACAAAGTGTTGAACCTCTCTCCATCCCTGAGTCTTTCCAGGATGAACCTTTCATACCCAATCATGACACTATCACCTGTTACCAATGAACCTGTTTACCTGTGGAATGTTTGTGTTGCTGGAATCAAATTTACAGTGTTCCAACGTTTTTGGAATTCAGGCTGTATATTGCATATAAGAATACCACAGGGTAAACCCAAAATTAACCAGAGTTTAATGAAAGAAAAAATTACTTCAGAATATATTGGACATGAATATAAAAGAAAAGAAAATACATTCAATATAATCATTTATGTGCCATAACAGAGAAACAGAAAACGGTGACAAAGACAAAGAGACTGAAAGCACAGAAGCACAGAGTACATGTTACTAACGTATAGTGGGTCCCATAGCGAGGTCCTCTGATGTGGCCAACCCCATTGCATCCTGGAGTAGGACATCCTTGTCCTGGGGCAGCCAATAAATCACTTGAGCCTGAAAATATATACACACACAAGGGAGTGTTAATAAAACAATGCAAACAACTGCAGGACCATTTCAATTCGGTTCATTAGAGATTCCTCCCACCACCACTATCCAGACGTTAAATGATGGCAGAGACAAACTGTGCTGACTCATCTGTTGAAATTACAATTTTGGATCGTGCTCCTAAGAGACCTTGATTGACCTCACTGAATATCAGGCAGGACAGACAGGAAGAGTGTGTCTCACTGTTAGGGTATTGTAGTGGGTGTCCAGTTTTCTGACACCACCCTACTGGGTGCAGATCAGGGCAGTCGGTCTCCACCCAATAGTCGTACTCTGAATTCCAGCCATCAAAATGAATCTGTAATAGAAGAGGGGGGATAATACAAATTAGAATCAAGTTGAGTGCAGAACAGATCAAAACACATCTTCATTAGGAGACATCTTCTACTTTTAGTCTGTGGTCCTCTGTGTCAGCTATAGTTGCAACACGGATGAGCATGGGGTTCCTCTTATCGACAGCTTCCACTTTCATCCCAATCTGGAAGCCATGTGGAGGCCGCTGCAAATACAGGGCAGAACAAAACCACATGATTATATCTAGACTACTACTGTACATATTAGAAAGATTTATGTACTATATTTACTATTTTTGAGTGTGTGAGTGTGAGAATCGTACTGGTTTGAAAGCGCGAGCGGGAGCAGCCTGTGTCCCAGTCTCTTCCAGGTATTTCTCCCACGAGAAACTCTTGGGTTGCTTATATTCTAAGGAGAGGGAATAAAGACTCATTAGAGGTGTCAGACAACATCCAAACAATCCACATTAACACAATCTGGACATTAATGTACTTACAAAGCAAACCTAAATATATTTAAGTTTGATTCATTCTTTCTTAGAGTCAGAAAAATATTTAAGAAAAACCAGAAATGTGTATAATTCTATATAAAAAAGACATCAATAGCACGAGTAAACACTTTTAAAAGCTTAATTAGAAAAATCTAAATGTTTAGTATTTATTACTGATAATGTTAGATTCTGCATTATTTGGGCCCTACAGGAGATTAAAATAGTTTATACTGACCCACGTGTGTCTTGGTCTGTGTCTTACCAGCTGGAGTGGTCAGAGTTAGCTCAGCCTCTTCACAGAACCCCACAGGATGGATGTATGGACTGCTGGCGTCACACCTTGACAGAAAATAATTACTAGGTAAGCAGGCACACAATAAGGGGTTTACCAACAAATATTACTTCTTAAAATGTGATTCAGCTGCCTAAACTCTGTAGTTATGTATGTTTGTTCAACTTCTCCAGACTCTTTGTCATTCATTTCACTATGATTTAAAACTACAGCAATCCTTCAAGTGCACAGGGGAATGTCTGGATCATACCCACCCGCTCAGTGTTAAACCAGGCTCTTACCAATAATCATATGTGTCGTCCCAGTTGTCAAAATGAATGAGCAGTCGGTTGTCTACAACAGCAGCGATGGTTGCTACACAGATCAACGACGGGTTCTTCCTGTCAACCGCCTCCAGCTTCATCCCTGCTCTAAATCCAGATGGAGTCACAGACTGAAATAAAAAAAATAAAAACACAGATTTAGCACATATAGACCCTGAATTAAATAACAATCTTTACTTTAGAGTTAATGATGCATGTTTTTAATACTCACTGTGTTGAGGCTTTTGAAAAGGTGTTTTGGGGCCAACTGACCCCTGCAGTTCTTCACATACATGCTCCAATTAAACTCTCCATCCTTACAACCTAGAAGACAAACTCAATCAGGAAGGTTGTTGGGAAAAACGTGGTTTGATGTGTCAGTGTGCGTGTGTGTGTCTACCTTTAGGCAACAAAAGCTTATGTCCGTTCTTCTCACACCAGCCAGCTGGTTTCATATCCCATGAGTCGGCGTTGGCCCAGAAGTCGTAGCATTCAGGGTAACCATCAAAGTGGAGTCTTACTCGATAACCTTGGATCTGAGAGAAAAAGTGACAACATGCATGTGTGACTAAAACTCTTCAATTATACACAAGGATAAAGATATATATCCTCTTTTGCTGAACCAAAGCCACAGACAAGTGTTAGCAGCCGCACCTCTGCAACAGTGAGCACACAGAACAGAGACGGGTGAGATGGGTCCAGTCCCTCCAGCTTCATTCCCACCTTAAAACTGTTCCTGCTTTGAGGAAACGACTGGTGCTGCAAGACAAACGCACATCATAACACGGTCATGAATGGGCTTATCTGAGACATAATAAACAAAACCATCTGGTTTTATGTCAAAACTATAAAGTTGGCCAGTGTATATAGAGTGAAAATACCTCTTTGAAAAGTTTTACAGGAGCAGCGATGGCTCTCTCCTCTTCCAAGTAAGCAGGCCAGCTCCACGCCCGCTTCTTATTGGGTGGGGCAGTCACTGAGCAAAAAAAAAAAAAAGTATAACGTACTGTAGTTGGTGCATGAGGATCTCCATCATATGCCTTTCATAAGAAACAAAAAGATGTAGATACAAATCTTCCCAAACTCTTTATCTAGATCAGCTCAGTTTATCTGACAATGATCTTAAATTGTGAAATGAAAGTTGGCATAGCAACATAATGAGTAAATATCTATTACTCTATGTGTCATAGAAATAGGAAAACATGTCCATAATACTGATAGAACCTAATCAATATCTAAATACAAAAAACACAAACTCTTCTTGCCTTGTGTCAGACTAACAGACAAAGGGGTGCCAGTAAGTTTCAAAAGTTAGAGTTAAGATTTTCTAAAAGACTAATTTTCATCCATGTTATAAATTTGATCATTAATATTTATATATATCAGAGGAAAATGTGCAAGAGGTTTAATTTCTCACCAGAAAAGCACAACATTTAACTGCAGAATTTTAAGACTTACAAAAATGATTTTAAGATATAAAATATTATTAGTTGTAGTTAGGACTCATTACAGCTTTAAATTTAGAGAGCCTTGTCAGTTATTTAAAGATTTTTATGTGATTTATAAACAATGTGTCTGGCAGCAGTCTCACATACCCAGTTTGGCAATTTTGGCACCTCTTCTGCCTTTGGTTGTCTTGGCCTTTTCCTACAACAGGTGACATAAAAGAATTTGTTAATGCTGTTAATAATCACAACTATCAACTTTTTTACTCACGCAGTGTTTGTGTTTTCTCAACTTAAACATGGAGAGAGAAATGTGAGAACAGATAAATTCCAGAAGAAGCTCAGTTATTCCGGCAAGACTGTAGTGAACACTCGGTGGCCTGTAGCTCTGAATGGGAACAACACTGGAGACCTCCTTACCTCTGGCTCCTCCTGGTTGTCTTCTTCTTCATCACCAGAATCCATATAGATCTTCCTCTTTTTGCGCACACGTTTGCCCAGCCTCTCACCCTCAACTGCTTGACTCTCCCTTGCCTCCCCTGGAGATGATCTGTGAAAAAGAAAAATTATGAATTAGGATGAAACAACAAAACAGAATAAGGATGGTGTTAGAAACAACAGATGTGTGGTTTTACCTGCCACTGGAAGGTTGGGCACAAATTGAGCTACAGAATTTGCCCTGAAAGAGGGCATCCCGGGGAACACGGCCGCCACAGGCCCGGCACCTTGACAGCTCCCCATTTGGGCCTGTGTCTGCACTAGAGCCCACTTCTACACTGGGACCAACCTCCACACTTGGGCCCTCCATACTGGGGCCCTCTTCTAGAGACAGGAGCACAGGGCCAGGGGCTGGAGGACAAAGCAGAGAGAAGAGCTGAAACTGAGAATATTCATTGTACAAAACATGGGGAGAGCATAACACACTGCCATTCTTTACAATAACAATGTTGTAAGGGTTAATCTTGAGCTATTGTACCTTTCGCCTGAGATGATCCTGGCTGATTCTGCTTGGCTGGAGCTGTTGCTGTGCTGGTCTGTGATTGGCCCTCTGGCGGAGGAGTGGGAGTGTGAGACTGCGCTGGGTCCAAGGTCTCAGAGTTAGGTTCTGCCTGCTGCCCTTTGACCTCTAGGTCTGTGACAATCTCAAGAGTCCCAAACTCTGTCATGCGAAACTGAAAGAAACAGGGAAGAGGAAAGATATGCTCATCAGGGTTTCTCACAGGAATTGTTGAGCTGCCATGATCCTGTCCCATCTCATCTCCTTATGAAAGAAATAACAGTCACAATCATTAAATATGTGGCTGTGTAAAACAGTTTTCTCTCTTTTGCCTTGAATATTTCTTTAGCAAAAATGAATCTTTTTTTTTTTTTTGAAAGTTAACACAGGTGGTTTTAATTTCCCACTTGGATATAAAAACATGGCATTGAGCCCTGCTTCTAGAAACCTGTGCAATCAGAGACTTATGCACAAACATAAGCACAATCAGTGATGACAGGGACACAAATCTCTCTCATACCCTGATATCACTGCCTGGCAGCGTCGCAATGCCATCCTTCCAGTCCAGAGCTCCCATCATGTCAAAGTCAGCTCCCTGGGAGGGGCCATCACTGGGTGGAGTGTCAGTCATTCCCACTCCTCCGATATCCCCAACCTGCAAAGACACAATAACAGTCACTTCAAAGACAGATCACATGCTGATAACTGACACAAAAAGGTTGCATATGTTCAGAATAAAACAGAGGATGATGATGATCTAACTTAAACTAAGGCACTGCTTTCCATTCATTGTGTGGACTGTGTGTAATTATCACAGTGCAGCAGCAGTCCCCCTGCATGGTTTTACCTCCAAAGTGCTCCCAAACGGCAAATGCAGTTTCTACCTGCACTTGTAAACAGCATTGCCCAACATCACCGCTAGATGGCGACTGTGTGCCGGCTTGCAGGATCCACCATGCACTTCGATTTAAGACAAAACAGTCAATAATAATAATGTTTTGCTGGTGAACTAACAGGCAAATACGGGCACAAACGGCCCCATTAGAGCGAACCTTCATCAGTATCATTGAGGAAGATGAGGAAAGATGTCCCAACTTTAAGTTAACCACATAAGTTCATCTTTTCCTTGTTTTGACAGTATCTCTTAAAACCGGCTGTTTGTCTGGTTATAAACAAGCGAGGGGATGATTTGATTATCAATTTTAAAGAGAACACTGTTTTCCTCATTGACTGACCAAACTTAAAAGCGTTTTAACCCGACTAATATTGCGATATAACGTTTTAGTGTTGACGCATGTTCAACACTGAATTATGGTGATATTTTCTGTTTGCATGATGCTCATAACCAAGTGAAAACTAAACAACAGCCCCAGCTGATAGATGTCGATGAAGTTTGACTTTGCGCCTGATACCTCAGTTTTATTCTAGCCATAAATAAAGTGTAAGAGCGCCCATGATTAGCATTCGTCTTATACAAAATGGCGGAGCATAGGAAGAGGCCACCAACACGTTTAAACTATGTAAATTACTCAAGTTACCCGTTTAAACAAATCGTGCAAAGAAGCTACGCGTCGAACAAAAGCAAATGTTTGCGGTGTAATTTCCTGACTTTGTGTTTTCCTTCACTCGGGTTATTTTCTTCACTTTCCCCTTGTCACGGAATGTCAGCCCAGCTTGCTAGCTAGCGCTGACATGAAGCTAACAGCCAGCTAGCCCCACTCCGTTCAAATGAACCGGGGCTTGCTAGACAGCTAGCCGTAGCATTGTGACTGGATGCAGCCAGCTAAGGACAATCTGTAATAAATAAGTTTCCCAGTTAATAACAATAGGAAAAGCCATTTTGCAAAACGCTGATAATTCGCATAATAACACGCACACTCGCAATAACACCGAGCTTCTGTTACGAGCTTCAACATTGTTGCTTGATTAATTTCTTCAATAGAAACTTGAAAAAAACGATTTATTCTCGCCGTCTTAAATCAGAGTGGAAATAACCCCAACTAGCACCAATTAGCAAAACGAAGGCCGGTTTGCAAATTTCGCCCCTGTTATTGTCAATAAATGAGTATTAACGGTCGTATTGTTTATAAAAATGTGGAACTCACCTCGTTTCTGTTTTAACTCTTATTTAGAGCTGGATAGGAGGATGCGCATGCGTGCAAGATGCGCTATCTGACAACTTTGGGTCTCGGAAAAGTTCAGTTTTCTATCGGTGGTCAATACGAGGCCTGTTTACACTCATAACACGCCCAGAAGTGAAATCACAGCCGATGTGATGAAGCCTGCCGACGGACCCGAGCTCATATCCCTTCTTTGATTTAAAGTGTTTGCCTTAAGAAGTGTGTGTGTGAATGGAGCGCAGCGCCGCAGTGTCTCTGCTGCTTCACACCGTGTTCAGACCCTGAAACACACAACCCGAGCACAGGTTAGAAACACACTGGAGCATCAAATCATCAGGACAGAGGGGACACTTTGAACCAAAATACACTGATGATTTGACTTTTAAACACGTGTACTGCTCGGTCGGCTGGGGCGAATGAAAACCAGTAATGATAAATGAAGTCTATTAAAACTTGCCATGATAAATAAAGTCGATTAAAACTAGTAATGATAAATGAAGTCTATTAAAACTAGTAATGATAAAGGTAGTCTATTAAACCAATAGTGATAAGTGAAGTCAATTAAAACCCCCAAAAATCTGTTAAAACCAGTAAAGATAAATTAAGCGAATAAATACTAGTAATGAAGTCTATTGAAACCAGTAATGATAAAGTCTATTAAAACCAGTAATGAAGTCTGTTAAAACCAGTAATGATCAATGAAGTAAAACTAATAACAATGAATGAAGTCAGTTAAAACCAATAATAAAGTCTGTTAAAACCAGTAATGAAGTCTATTGAAACCACTAATGATAAAGTTTAATAAAACTAATAATGAAGTGCATTAAAACCAGTACTGCCAAGTGAAGTAGAATAAGATGAAGCACATATTAAATTTAACTAAATCAAACCCAGACAAAACAACAAATCTGATCTTTACTGATATCTAGTATCTCCTCATATGGCACTTAAAGGCTATTAAATGTATGGTTTGAATGTGGCAGCTAATCTATTATTACTATGGGTACTTCTTGTTCCTTAGGTTAGCTTTACTGTTTGTTGTGATCCTGCAGGATTCGATTCCTCCCACATCAGGTTTCTCTCTTATAATAAAGCTGCACATCTTATAGAGCGTTTCAGCCACGGTTTTGATAATCAAACACTCCATATAAATGCAAAATAGAATGTAAGAGTGTGCATTCAGTGACTTGCTAACAGGTACAAGCTGAGATAAGTCTTTATATCAGTCAACAAAAAGGCCCTGAGAAAAGGTGAAATGAGTTCATGGTAGAAGCGGTGGTGCAGTGTCCTGTGTTCGTCGCTAGATGGCGGAAGTCGTCCAGTTTCTAATGGAGGGGGGATTAACGACGTTGAGTGTTGTTGCTGCAGCCCGGTTTCTTTTGTAATATAACATCAAGTACAAAACCATGAGATGGCATTCAAAGGCAAAGCGGTCGACTCCAAGGTAAGAGGACAGTTAATGTGTCATGATTTAACCTGCACCTCCCTGCCGATCAGGAGTCTGTGTGATCTGATAATCTGGATCGACTGGGGGAAAATCATGTGCGATACGAGACGAGAAGGGGGTTTGACCGGCTCTGTCGTGCTCGAGATCTATTTTATGTAATGCACGGATGCAAAGATACAGATGTCTTTGCATTACGATAGTCCAGATGCATGCAGCAGGTCAGGTTTTGCAGCACATTAGAGTCGCTGTCTCATCCCTCCCCCTTCAGCCTGGTAGCCTATCACATGTAAGTCTGCACACACAGCTCCAGGTTAGTGTCTGCTAATGTTGCGTTACGTGGAAAATATGTGCTGTTGCCCACTAGACAGATTGCATACTGTGTTGTGAAACATTCCCTCTCTTATCCCACAGACCGTGCTCTTCAATCTGCTGCTCTGTCTGCTCATATTTTACTCTCTTTTCTACATGATCGGGAGTGTTTGCTTTGGTGCCTTCAGGTGAGGATCTTCACATTGGAAATGCCACAGGTCTTTCATAATCAGGTGGATCCTATGAGAGCATTATAGGAGGTTTGGAAATCATCATTTGAGCAGCTTGCATCAATTAATGAAGTTCCAATGTGACAAAGTGTCTGTAATCAAATTCCAAGTGCAACTTTCCAAACAACTGCAGACTTTTCTAATAAATAAAGGAGGACAGTGTCAGTGTTTATGCCATGAGCCACGTTCTGCATGAAAACACAGCACACAAGTTTGAAACTATCTCATGCAACTTAACATAATAGGAAAACTGGCTCCAGCTTCACTGCATGTCAGTAGTTTTTGTTGTAAATGTTGGAATATGCACCATTAAAACACAGTATTAACATAAATGATGGTGTTTTTAATATGTATCCTGCATCTTAATCTCATCCTGAGACATGTATGTAGAGGGGCACACAGTCAGAATAATGACTTTGTTCTTTCAGTTAATGTTCTTAAATTCCAAATATTCAAAAAAAAAAAGTGTATTGTAAGAAACTCATAACACAGAGCAAACCAGGTCAGGTAGTATCTTTTTCCTGGTTCTGTAGCTGAAGTATAAAACCATGTGCAGTCTGTGGTTTGTACATAATGTGTTCTTGAGGTTACACAGGAAGCAGGAGGTAAAGAGTCTCAATCAAAAACAGCTTATTTCTGACCTATACTGTGTTTGTGTTTTTCGATCCACTGTGGTCGCAGTAATTGCAGTGGTGAGATTTAGTTATCTCCGATTTGTTTGCATTACTTTATCCACACCATGTAGCCTTTATCTGGAAACTACCAAGAGCTGAGACATATTTGCACATGGTTTAACACACTTTCTTGCAATTGTACACTGTTTTATTTCTTTTCTCACCCACATTCAGGTTGGATCACTTTGATGGACTGATTCCATTTGACTTTAAGACCGAACCTGCTGAATCCAACTCCAAATACTTGGGTGAGCACGCTAAATGCAGCCAATAGGATCAACCATGAGCATGAACCTTTTTCACTTCCTGTGGTTTTTCACTATCCTTCTCAGTGAACCTCCTGTCCTTGGAGCTCACCTACTTTTGCAGCGGCCTTTTGTTTGCTGCAGTGGTGCGGAGGCGGGTCTGGGACTACGCACTCACTGTCACACTCTTGCATGTAATGATCACCAGCCTAGGTGAGCAGAAATATAACCATGCATCTACACAGGTATGCACACAAATTATGATTATTTGAATGCGTCTTCAAATGATTTGTTTCATGTTGCAGTGATGTTGGAGTTTCCCATGGTGTGGCAGTGGTGGCTGGCTTTAGGTAAAACAAACATCTTTTACTGCATTTATCTTTTTCAGCTTCTTTCTAACGCTCTATATTTTTGTTGTCCCATAGGTAGCGGCTTGTTTCTGATGATCTGCAATGGTCAACTGATAGCTTACTTCACCTGCCAGAGTGAGCAGAGCTATGCCTCCTTCAGCATCTACTGACAGGCAGAAAACTACTGTGTATGTAAACTGTTCCATAAACAGTCCTGTGAAGTGAGGTAGAAAGCATCAGACCAGATGCTCCTCTTCCTGGAGACACACATTAGATTCTGCACAGTGATTGGATTTTTCTGTTTGTCACTTAAAAAAGACTCAGAGCTGGGTCCAATTTATGTTTACGGGTTGCCAACACACTGGCATTCAGTTGTTTTTATGTAAATGCCACACTGAGATGTTCGCTGTATTTTGCTTGTGATGCACAATGCCTCTGGCACTATGAAAGATTTGAAGGCACCCTGTGAAGTATTTTCAGTACCTTTGAAAGCTGTGAATGTAAGAGAAATACGGGCAAGTTGCAATAGATATTTGTTGTATATTTAAAAGATATGAATCTAAAGTGTTAAAAAAAATAAACCTGTTTTAGATTGTGTTTATTGTTTCATCCTCTTTGACATTAAGGTAGCTAGGACTTGTGAAATAGTGACCAGCCTGTTTCACAAAATGAAATGAAGTAAAGGCAAAATGTAAAAATATACTATAAATTAGCAGTGTAACCAGTGAAACATACAGTACATTGCAGTGGTGGCATTAGAATACTCTGCTCAAGTGTTTAAAAATAGACTTTGATTTAATAATTTATGACTTAAAAAATAAATATTTGAACAAACATGCTCCCAGAGGATTTGGCATTGTTATGAAGCCGGCTCCGCTGTCACATACTCCACTGGGTTCACGAAGGAGAATCCTGGGAAGGCCTCGCTGGTGGCGCCCACCTGGCACCTCTCATTCACAGAGGCAGGGACAGGTAGCTGTGTGAACTCAGGGTCGATGTAGCTAACATCACAGGGACCAGTCTGGAGAGGACAGATTAAAGAACACACACTCAGCTAATGTGTTAGCTGTTGATTAAAAAAAAAGTAGTGCTCTTCACTCATTTCTGAATCTCACCTACCACATTTGGGATGAAGGGGGGTCTGACTTTCTTGGCCAAGAGGTCGTCCCAGTTAATGGATGCAAAGAAGGGATGCTCCTGCAGCTCCACCTGGATATACATTGAAATTAGACCTTCTGTGTTTGGGTGAGTTTATGTGCATCATTGCCTGTTTTTTTGTGTGTGCACTTACCAGGTCCTGGCTCCCTCCTAAACGTTTGGAGACATCTCTTTCCAGCAATCCCTCTAACAGTGAGCAGGTAGCTTGAGCTGCTCCACTACGCAGCTGCAGAGGAGCGTGAAGTATGTTCTCAAACATCTCTACTTTGCAGCGGTTATAAAATGGAGGCTGAGAGACAGAACAGAGAGATGAAGTAAGGTGAAGATGCTGAAGAGCATGATGATGAGGAAAATGATTATTTCACCTGCACTCACCAGCCCATAGAGCATCTCAAAAAGCACAGTGCCAAGGCCCCACCAGTCCACTGTTGGACTGTATGGGCGGCCTTGTAGCACCTCTGGAGCCAGGTACTCTGGAGTCCCACAGAATGTATGCATAATCCCACCAACGGTCACCCCTTCTTTACAAAGCCCAAAGTCAGTCAGCATCACGTGACCCTCGCTGTCCAGCAGGATGTTCTCTGGTTTGAGGTCTCTGGCAGAACCAAATGGGGCAAAAGTGTTTAGTCCTGCAAAAACTTATTTGATATTTCTGCTGTATTTGTTTTAATTTCTTCTGGTTTCACTTTGCTTTCCTTCACCGTTTATTTTTTAATGTGATGTTGGAGGACATAGCAGTTTTCGGTGATCACATTTTCTATACAGAGCTCCCTCATCAAATTGAACCTTTCATTCCCTGTATGAACCCACATGGAACATGTTTAAATCATACATGAACAAAGAAAGTGAGCAAGCGATGACCCAAGAGTATGTTTGTGTGTGTGTGTGTGTGTGTATATATGTACCTGTAAACAATGTCAAGAGAGTGGAGGTAGCCCAGCGCCATGGCCATCTCTGCAGCGTAGAAAGCAGCCCTGGGTTCAGGAAATAACCCCTCCCTCTGAAGGTGGTAGAAAAGCTGAGGACATACAGATGCGTGGTCATGTTCACAAACTTCACAAAATACAATGAAACAGCAGCACTTCAGAGAGACTGGTTTGACCCCAGTGTTGATGACTCCTGCTCTCAGAATTGCTCTGCAAAACTACATCGTATGTGTAATCTTAAGAAACACACAGCTGTTGTTTTCATGCTATATATTTGTAAATGTTAGTTTATATCCCACAGCTGAAAGACAGAAGTAATTTTTACACATACCTCCCCTCCATTAACATAGTCCAGGACAAAGTAGAGCGTGTTTGGTGTTTGGAAAGAGAAGTGAAGCCCCACCAGGAATGGATGTTGCAGTCCTTTCAGCAGTACACTCCTCTCAACCATCACATGCCTCTGCTACAGAGACACAACAGATAAAGTTAGTAAGTACTTAGATGAGACAGATAGATAGATGGATAGATAGACAGATAGATAGACAACCTCTTTCCTCTTGACAATAATCTGCTTCTGCAGCACTTTTACAGCATAGTAGCCTCCACATTTTCTGTGTCTTGCCGGCAGCACCTGTGAAAGATTAAGCTGTGTCATGTAATGTCCCAAAAACGCACAAACACAAACATTTACAAGAAGGAAAATGTCTACCTTTCCAAAGCTTCCTTTGCCAATAACTTTGAGGTAGTCAAAATCTGAAGGTTTCATCCTGATTAACACAAGAAAACAGTCAGATATGTGTTGTGATAATGTAATACTTTATAATCTGGCATACTCCTACATTAATTTATAAATGCTACACAGACTAGGTAACAGGATATTCTGGTGCATAAATAAAAACAACTTTGTGGTTGCAAGGTTGTGATCACTTATTAAAGTGAAGGAATCCTGTGGTTGGTAAATGTCTTTTTAACTAGATATCTGATTACTTAGGGCAGTGGTTTCCAAAGCAGGGGGTCAGGACCCTGCAATGTGAAGTATCACAATATTTAAAAAAAGAAAAAAACAAACTTTTCTGTTGCACAAAAAGTTGATTTCTGACTTTTCTCAGATATTTCACTACATTTTGAGGATGGGACAGTATACTAAATACTCTTAAGGCTGTAAAAATAATTCAAGACCATATAACCTGTCATGAGGGGTCACAAGGCCAAAAGGTTGGGAACCACTTAGGGGACACCCCCCATGAATAACCTCATCAAGTCAAATTTCATACTGTCAAAAATAGGTAACGTGAAGCAAAACAGCAAAACTTCTGTAATATGATATTTCCAGAAATGAGGTGGAAACTGACTTACTGTGAGGTTCCTGTGTTCGCTGAGCTCTGAGGAGAGAAGAGACATCGGGACAGGACGGTCAGGAGGTCAGATTCAGTTTCATCTCCTGTCACCACTCAGCACAGTCTTTTAAAAACCTTCCCTCTGTACTCACCACTGTGTCTTTCGCCTCCTTCTCCCTCCTCAGTCTGCTCTGTCGCTGGAGGATTTTCTGAGGGTCCAGCCTTTAATCAAGAAGGAGGTCAAAAACAGCACATGTTGGTGGTTTTGGATCTCAGCAGCACAAAGTTAAAGTTTAAATATTTTTTGCTAACTTACTGTTGGCAGAGTTTTTGACTGGAGACAAATTTATGTAAGAAGTCACTGAAGCCAACTTTCTTCCCTTTGAGCAGAGCTGTAAATGAGACATGAGGGTTAGCCGCTTACATAAGAGCTAACAGCTGTATTTCCACAGTAAGTTAGCAAGTGGTCGCCTTGCCTGACATAGCTTAATGAAGTTATGAAGCTACTGTAATAAACTCATGTGTCTGCACGTTTATGTATGTATAAAAGACACATACACAAATTACTTTAATATAATTTGAAAATGGGTCACTTCTTTCTAATGTATTTCGTCTCGCTTCTTCTTATCATAATTCATTAGTGAACAGTTAAAGTTCAGCTAAAGTTAGCGAAAAAAAAAACTGACCTGAGAAAAACGACACAAGGCGCCTCATTTTGGCATAAGTCATCTGCTGGTCTTGAGTCATGGTCACTTGGTTGAAGTCTGATTCGAAGTGAAAAGAGGAGAGGACACAGAGGACAGACCGTCCAGCCGGTGTCAAACTATCAGAGCTGCTGAGTTTAAAGACCGAAGACGCTGAGCACAGTGAGTAGCGGTGCTGCGTTTAAGTGCCCTCGGAGATTTGGAATCTACGCACATGAGTGTCCTAATAGGAGACACAGGGGTGGGATGTAGCCAAGTAGATTACCTCAGTTACTTTACTTTATTAGAATTTTGTTCCTTGCTCGAGTATTTGGTGCTTTATGCTTCTACTCCACTACATTTCATAGGAAAATATTGTACTTTTTACTATGTTTGTCTGACAGCTTTAGGAGCTAGTTACTATTCACACAAACATATAATGATTTTATAGAATATGATGCTTCACTGTAAATTAAAATATCCAACAGCATATAAAGTTGTTAAATTTAGGCTCAGGCTTAAACATCTACAGCAGTAAAATGCAACATTAATGCAGCAGTAATACTAATCCAGAAATATTATAATAAAAAACTGACAGGGACCTGCATAAGGAGTAGCCTACTTTTCCTTAAAGTACATTCTGCTGATAGTACTAAGGATCTAGGATCTGAATACTTCTTCTACAGTTGCTACACAATCAATCATTCAATCATTCATTAACTCTAGTTGTCCAATCCCATTCTTTTTGGCTTGTGACCCCTTGCAGAGAAAATAGTGTCTTGGGCTCTCACCTCCAAACTTCTTTTATGGTTTTCTGAAAATAATTCTTTAAGGCCCAATATTATCCAACATATCACAACATGGCAAAGCTTAGAGAAGAGTCCAAAAACTGAGAGCACAATTCTGCTGCAGACTTTCCCCCCTTCATTCCTTGCCCGTTAATCATTTCATAACCCCTCAGATTTATTTTTACAGGGATCTGACTCCCTCTGGTTCAGGGAACCACTGGACTAAACTGCCAAAATGTACAGTTAGCTGCGAAGGTTAATTTCATCTGTTATCTCCAGCCAGGTATTATGAAACCCTGATAATTTAAGAAACCAACGTTCTAAAATGAATGCCATTTTCTAATAAGGCACCTTTCCTACATGGCTTTCCCCTCATACTCATATGTATACTATACAGTAAGTCTGTGAGTGGGTGAAACATGTACTGAATTAATGTGTCTGTGTGTTAGTCAAATATGCATTGTATGTAGAGCAGAAGAGAAAAAAACTTAACAAATACTATCATAATCATTGACCAACATGGATGGAAAGAATGATGCGCATATGCAATCTCAGGGTTCCATTTTGGCAGGATATATGGACACACTTCACCCCACACACATTATTTTTAATGACCATAGATGTGGGTCATGGAAACTGTACTACACGTGTAAATTCATGACAGCATTCCAGCACATGACGACTCTGCATCAGCATTCCTGTCTCATGTGGCTGCTGCACGCCTGGCAAACATCAGGACCTGTCCACGCCAGCACAGACCCAGTTTAAAGATTGTGATATATGACCAGTCTCCTGTGGCATTGCACACACATCTATAGTGGCTGGTTGTTTTATATCACAGAGCTCCACACACTCACAGACACTATGAAATCCAAATTCTCCTGCTGGGGACTGAATTACATAAGCCCAATTTTATATCAACATCTGATTATATAATTAATTGAAATAGAAGGGGCAACTATCTTGAGTCTGGCTCAGCTGGTGATGAACAAATTCTTATGAGATAGACAGACTGATGAAAAATTAATCTCTACCATCTGTAAGAGCAAAATGAGATATATATAATTGACATGTGTAGGAGTGACTAGCCTTTGTCATGAGATAAACTAAGCCCAAAGGTCTAACAGGAAGTATTGTCATCAACTGGAATTGAGCATATGAGGGTGTGAATGATAAATGATAAATGGGACATGAAGTGCAGATACTTAAATAACGTCAAGTTTGTCCCTGTGTCTCTGTGTCTAAATTTGGAGCCACTGGGTTTCAGGGCAGAGTTGGTACAGGGTGTCTTGGTTACTGTTGCAGAAAGCTGATCCTCGGACAGCAACAGGGGGAGGTTCCTCTCTGTTACAGTGGCGGCTGGGGGAGAGTCACAGAGGGATAAAACACCCCTCCCCACTCTCCCCCGTCACCCCAAACTGAACTGGTTTCCACTAGCTGTCAGTCTGAAACCTCTTGTCCTATCGCTCTGATGGCATGTGGACTGGCCAGAGCTGGTTTTGCTTGTCCAGGCAGGCAACAGGTGACACTGAACACAACAGCCTGACAGCTTTCAGTCAACCTCACCAGACAGGACAGGTCATCTGCTCCAGCATGGGGGAAAAGTTGAACTGAATTCCAAACAGCTGCAGAAAATCATGACAACTTGTAAAACCCCTTGCAAATACTGCAATTCAATTTCAGCATGCATCCTCTATTGTCTATATCCTGTCTTTCCTTAATTTTTGGTTGACATTGGAAATGTTGGGTCAAAACAGTTTGGTTTCAGATCTGCTTCAACAGCAAAGATAAACTTTAAACACAAGTTACACTAAACTAAAGCATAGATTGGGGATGTTTTTATGTAATAAACAACGTAGCCTACACACAGTATGTATAGTATATTTTTATTACATGGAACACACATGACAGCAGCAGTACTGCATATGTCCTGTAGATGGCGACAGTAAACCAGAGGAATTCGTGAAATAGACTGAAACCTGTAGGAATTTCTGTCTTTATGTACTGATCAATGAAACTAACACTGGCCCTTATCAATATATTTACTTAAGACTAACTCTTGAGCATTTCATTATAGGGAAATAATGTATTACAGTATAATTGTTTGAGAACTTTGGTTACTAGTTATTTTATAAAATAAGATTTGAAAAGGCAAAATATAAAAAGAGCTTATAAGATATTTATTATTGGTCCAACTACCCAATAGTAAATACAAATACAACTGAACAATAAGTTGATTAATTGCTTAATCAATTTAATAGAAAATTAAAGCAAATGTTTAAGCAAGTATTTAAGAGATGTTTCAAGCAAAAAATGACAAATATTTAGTTTCTCAAATATGAGAATTTGTTGCTTTTCCTTAAAGTATATTAGCATTCATTTCTTTTCATTTTCTACCACCTTACACTTCTACTTCACTACAATACAAAGGCAAATATTGCACTTTTTACTCCACTACATTTATCTGACAATTACTAATTACTTTGCAGATTCAGATCAATAAAATTGAATATAAAAACAGATCATATATAATGTGTTATTACTTGTTAAAATAAATTATATCCACAGTTAAACATATGAAGTAGTTAAAACTAGCTCCACATAACCAGCTGCAACATTAAAGTATACATTAAACTGCTACATCAGTAATTATAAATATTAAAGCAGATATTATTCTTACTTATTCTTATTCTAAATACTTTTGGTAAAAATAATTCGTACTTCGAAATATGAACTGGTGCTTGTATGTATTTCAACTATATGGTTTTGCTGATTTAACTTAAATAAGCATCTGAGTACTTCTTCTTCTAGTTTGTATTTCCCTGGTTTGTATTTCCTCAGTTTTGCGCGCCCCCGCCTCCTCCTCCTCCTCTTCCCTGGAGCGCGCGTGCTGTCGTGAACGCGCCCGGCGAAAGGGGCGGGGCCGCGCGGATCCAGCGCAGCCGGGGATGAGAAACTTGTCCCGGATATTTACCTCAAGTCTACCTGGACCTGCAGCCGCTCCCCGTCCCGAGGTCTCCAACAGAGGACAGCCTGAGGACGATGATCCGTCTGTGACACAGACCACTGAGGTACACACGTCTGTTTTCTGTCCTTTAAACCTTCTATTTGCCAACAGAAACACTGACTTGGACAAGTTGTAGCTCCGAGCTGCGCCGAGGCTGGAGCAAAGTTTACCCGAGCACTGATCCTCCTTTTGGGTGTAGCTACAGGAGAGCCGGGCCTGTCAACAGGGTTCCTGGTTGGCTCAAAGTCCAGCTACAGAGTTCATTATGTCCAGACTGGGAGGGACTCACAGCAGAAACATGGGCCTGAAACACTCGCACAGGCCTGTTTATTTACTGGTGTGTGAGCGGTGGGAGATTTGAGCTTCAGGTGTGTTTATATGCTACAAAGTTAACTGTTAACTCCGCTGATAAGGAAAATCTGTGTCAAAGGCCTCATAAAGTAAAATACCTCTATTTTCATTTCCTCATCTGTTCTGTGGGTGCAAAACCTCAGCATGTGAGAAATAGCTGCAAGATGCAAAAAGGCCCAGTGAAGTCATCGTTTCTGCATCCTGACGTATCTGCCTTTTAAATCTAGCATTTACTTGTTAATTCATCAGACGCCTGCCTGCGAGAGGGTTATTATGGAAAAGGAGTCATCAGAGTGGGACCGGCTCTGTTTTAATATATTCAGAGTGTGTCACTGTGTTCAAACATTAACTCAAACACTGTGTGTCCTTTCAGAAGCTGTGTGAGACAGGCCGGCCTGGATCCATTAATCGTTTACCTGGAAACCAAGACAGGACACATGTACGTTCACACACTTGCGTGCATAGACACCTTACACACACATACACACACAGAGGTATATATTCTCAAAGCCGGTTTAAGTTATTATACGTACATGCATGCATGCATTAGCAGTGTGTGTTTGCATTGCTTCCTGCGGCTGCTCTAAAATCAGTCCTAGTGCTGTAGATGGGCGTGCTCAACTCTGAAAATGTTTAACATTCTTATCATTCAGCTGCCTGCGAAAGGCGGAGAGAGACACAGAGGGAGAACAGCAGGGAGAGGGAAGGGACATGTTCAGACCCAGGCCAAATAATAAGGAATTACACAAACACACACACACACACAGTCACTCCTTCGCATTCACGGCGCATTACTCACTGCGGCCCGATGCTTCATCCAGCACATATTGTATATTACTCACCACACAATGTCATCCTGAGGGAGGTGCTTTCATTGGAAGACAACAGCCTGGAAACATCTGACACTGTTTTTGTGGTTGTGTGCGTGTGTGTTTCCAGGTCCCCTCTCAGTGACAAGCCGAGGGCAGGGTGTTTGTCTTGAGAGGGAGGCAGAGTTACCCTGGTAACAGACATGCCAAAACCGGACCTGCTCTGCCTAGTTCAGCTGCTGGACGGCACTATCGAGACCTTCAGAGTCAGCGTGGGTAAAACACACACACACACACACACACAGACACAGACACACACAGACATGTACTCATAGTGTTTCCGGTCTGTTGCTGAGGAGATCATATGTTGCTCCTATCTGTCTCTGTGCTCTGCTAATGATCGTAGTGTCACCGCATGATGTAGTGACCGACTCCTCTTCCCTGTTCACATTGATCCACATCTCTCGTTCAACACCGTGACCTTGGTTTGAAGGACACGCTCACCTCCCGCAGCGTGTCACTCTTAGGAGCCTTTTACATCATCAGCACATCATGCCATGTCCTGACAGCAGTACACTCACACACACACACACTGATGAGCATCCACACACATGCAGAAAGGCAATCTCAATATTGCTTTCTAGGACAGCAGCTGTGCAGCATCTTTATGTGGACGCTGCGAGAGGAGGGAGAGAGCTGTGGTTTTAATGTGCAGAAGGATTCCAATATTAAACTCTTCTTTTACAGCTCCTGTGAAGGTCTATCTTGTTTCTTTAAATAGATTTTCACTGTAAAAGAACAAGGGTTTGATTTGAGGGAGGCATATCTGGTTTTCACCCAGATTTCGTGTCCACACACATCAGAAAGTTTTCTGCTGCATGAACATACTGTTCACCACAGTTTACAGTAAACATGATTCTATTGTGATGTGAATATGCTTCCAGTAACAGAGAATGGATGAGCTGCGGGTTATTCCTCAGAGTGATTAATAAAACAATGAATAGTTAGAGTATACAGTGCTGCAGATGCTCGTTTGGAAATCAGATTTTCACCTGGAGAGATGCAGTATTGGTGGTTTTGTGTGATTTACAAGCATTTTAATATTTAAAAAGTCACGGATTTTTAAAAACATAACAAATATCCTTGTCTATACATTAAGCACTGCTGCAGCATATGGCACAGTATACTTAGGTGTACAACTGAGCAACAGTTAAATGTCACTCAACGTTTTGTTTGGCTGGTATTAATAACATGTCATTTCCATCTTTCAGAAGCAGGATGAAGGTGTGGTTCTGTTGGACCAAGTCTGCAACCACCTGGGCCTGCAGGAGAGGCAGCTCTTCAGTCTGCAGATCAGAGAATCCAGCACAGCCATCGCCACTATCACAGCCAACAGACACTCTCCTGTGAGCTCACTGTTCATCTGCTGCACATTTGGGATGAGATCGTAATGTATTGCACTCACTGATTGCTGTTTAGACGACGATAACCACAGGGTATACTTACATAAATGCTTTTTTTAGCCCCAGTTAGCCATTACACTTAATGAATTTCTCTCTCTCTCCCAGAGATGGTTGGAGCCTGAGAAACCATTGAAGAAGCAGATAAAAGGTATTAGACTTGTTTTGGCTCCAGAGAATTCACAGTCTTAAACCATGAATTACTTCTCCAAGCAAATACATTCGTTTTAAAAAAAGAGGCAAAGTAGATGAGTGAGGTGAACCTGCCACTTTACATATGTGCCATTTTTAACAACATGACCTTTCTCTGCAGGTCTCGCTTCTCCCTTTTATCTGAACTTCAGAGTACGATTCTTCATCTCTGATCCCAACTCTCTTCAACATGAGCAGACGAGGTTAGTATGTTATTATATTTATCTCTCTGTTATATCTGTTTTTGTTGCAGCCACATATATATATTTTAAAAAGAGAAGACTAAGAGTTTACCTGCTGCTGTGAGAAGCTGTGCTTAGTCACAGCAGTGCTTTGAGCTAAATGGTAAGAGTTGCTAATTAACCCCAAACACAAAGTACAGCTGAGGATGATGGGGAAGTCATTCATTTTTGTAGCTATATAAACCACACTGTTGAACAAACCCAAATTTTGACAGGATGATGGTGCTAGTTGAGAAGTCAGGGGATCACCAAAGTTATTACAGTTTATTCGAAAAGGAGTTGAATGCGTCTATCAGATTCCATGGTAGTCCATGGTAGAGGAATTCAAGAACTCAGAGGATGGCCAAAGTGAGTCGGATTCATCTGAGAACCCTGTAAAACCTGTAAAAAAATGTTTTGCCAACCCACGTGGTAGATGTTGAACTGTCTCTTAGGATAAGTTACAACTTTGACTGGCAGGTGCACCCGGATGAAAAGTTAAATGATCAACAAAATTAGAATTTATCCTCTAGGGACCATGACTGTCTGTCTCGCTGTTCATTGAATGCTTGTTTACTTATTTCAGTCTGGATTAGGTGGTAGATCAACTGACTGACAGACCATCCCAGGCTGCCAGCGTGGCTAAGAACACCAGAATGTTTAAAGAGGTTTTTTGGCAGGAAACAGAAAATGCAGGCTTGAGTTGGTAAAGTTCCTCTTGTCTCGTCCCTGCAGGCACCTGTACTTCCTCCAGATCAGGAGTGACATTAGAGAAGGACGGTGAGTAGCACACAGACACCCATCCCCTTGTGCACAGTTTGTATTTAGCCGTTACAATGTATAATCATGGAGCATGATTGCAGGTTGCAGTGCCCACTGAGTGCAGCTGTAGTGTTGGCTTCTTACGCTGTGCAGTGTAAGTCCCATCTCTTCCTTGACAAACAAATGATTAATGACTTAATAATAACGGAGTGATTCCTGTTGAGGATGCTCTCAATCGGCAGCAGCTTTCTTACAGTACCCCAGTTGTCGGTGTGTGGATCTGGTCATGTGTTTCTGTGTGGATGCTCAGTGTCTCTGTCAATCACCTGCAGCGGAGATGGGGGATCACTGTCCGTCCCGACTGCCTGGCTACATCTCAAAGTGCCACTTCATTCCTGAGCAGGATGAGGACTTCCTGTCTAAAGTGGAGGATCTGCATCCACAGCACAAGTAATTCAGTTCATTACATGCAGTTGCCACTGGAAAATATCTGGTTTGTTGTGCTTGGTGTTGTACCTGACTCTGTGTGTGTGTGTCCTCAGGGGGCTGAAGCAGAGCGAGGCAGAGCTGTGTTTCCTCAACACAGCACGGACGCTTGAGTTGTATGGAGTGGAGCTACATGCAGCCATGGTACAGCGATTCACTCACATGTAATATCACATGTTCTTGTTTCACCTCATGTGTGACACTTTCAATCCCTCATCTTTCTCTCTCTCAGGACACCAACAACACCCCTCTGATGGTGGGTTTGGCCTCCAGCGGTGTTGCAGTGTTCTGTAATATGATTTGCTCGAGTTTCTTCCCCTGGTGAGTGATGTGGTGCCACTAATTACATGGCTTGTTCCTGTATTTTCTGAAGCCTTCAACTAATTTCCCTCTTCACATGTAGGGGAAACATCATCAAGATTTCATTCAAGAGGAAACGCTTCCTTATTCATCTGAAGCGCAAACACGTGAGTCCCTGTGGCAGTTTAAAGATCTGCTCTTAACAAATTGCTGCTTTTAATTGCGCTGCACACTCAACTTGTAAATTCATTGAAAGTTTGGAGTCAGCACAATTTTCTGATTGCTTTTATATTGATGTGTGATATAATTATAGCTAAAATTAATAATACATACAAGCTTACAAATACAAGCTGGACTACTGCATGGTCTACATAGATGTGAATATGGCTTTGATTGGATGATTCATATCCACACTTCTGGCAGATTCTCTCTGTGTGTTTCTGTGTGTGAAAAGTAATAAATCATTCATAAAAAAATAACAGAAGAGGCTGTGTGTTATTGCCAGCAACAAAAGCAACCTGAGCAGCTTACATTACATAGCTGAGATGTGACCTTGAATATTTATAATGTATATAGAGTTATATTATAAAGCTTTACAAAAAACCCAAACCCTGTATTTTGCAGGGGGAGACCCAGGATTGTGAGGTGTCTCTGGTTCTGCCCTGCCCCAAGACCTGTAAGAACCTGTGGAGATCATGTGTGGATCATCACTCCTTCTATAGCTCCAACCGGACCGCCAGGAGCCCCAAATACAACAACAGCACAGTACAGTCCTACAGGAAGCTCATAACACAACACCTGGGCCTCGGCAACAGTAAAACTGAGAGGTGAGCCTGCGCTTGTGCGTGATTATTCACATGCACATTCATTATACTGAATCTAATTTTCTTTCCTTCCTAATTTGCAGTGGTCCAGTGTGCCAGCGTGTGGTGGGAGGGATGGTGTGGAACCCAGTCCTCCGGAGGTCAATTTCATCAGAGTATCTCGAGACCAAGAGTCTGCCTTCTAGATCGCCCCCGACCACCCCTAACTGGTACAACCCTGTGGGATCAACCCCATCTATAATCAAATACAGCAGCATCTCTTTTTTTGAGCTACGTTTGTGCCCTGTCATTTCATCAAATTTATTCTCACCTGGTCTCTCCGGCAGGCGAAGCCCTCGTGTTCGCCACGGCATCCGTAAACCTCGTCCGTCCTCGGTTGAACTGAGCAATGACATGAAAGATATGTCGGAGGGAGAGGATGTCTTCTACACATACAGGGCGTCCCTGAGCAGCAGCAAGGAGAGTGAGGGAGACACTTCACCGCATCGGTAAGTATCAGTATCAACAGAAATGGTGTCAGTCTCTCTCTTAATTCTGCAAGCTTTGTTGGCATGACATATATAAGAGACGAAAGTTTTGATTCGCGACAGTTGCACAAGTTACACAATGACAGCTGTTGCCACCAAATGGACTAACATTTAGCTAACTGTGATTAATTTCATAACTTGACCAAATTACTCCCAGAATCTCCCAGCTGTTATCTGGTTAATAAGATTTTTGCATTGGCCTTTCTTCACTAATTAGCTTCAACCAAAGATAGTTTATTCAAGGAAGATGAAGCACCAGTCTATCATTTTGATATCTGGACATTTGGAAGGATGGAGAAGGGTTAATTTTGTGATTATTGGTACAAACATATCATATGCTAGAGTGAAATTTTTTGTTTAATCTCTTTCAGCCTTTCTGGTACTTATAACCATGCAACAGATGAGGCTATGTTACAAACTGATGACAGTATAGGAGAGGACGATGGTGACCACAGCTTACCCCACTACAATAAGGTTTGTTGTCATTAACTCTTAAGAAGTGTATTGCTGTATAATCATCCATGTGTGTGCATATGTGAGTTGATTCTGAGCACTTGTGTTTTTACAGGGTGCTCTCGGCGACGGTGACTTGATGCTAATATGTCTTACCCCCGATCACGAGGGCAAGTTTGGCTTCAATGTTAAAGTGGGTCTCTCTTACACTCCTTGTGTGTCTCTTACTCTGAACACACAGCACAAAGATTTATGGATTTTTTTTTGTTTGTTTGCACACGTTATGTTTGTTTTGTCACTGCTGTGCTCTCTTGCGCCATTTAATTTCCCAACTCCTTTTAGGGTGGGGTGGATCAGAAGATGCCTCTAGCTATATCCCACGTTAAACCTGACTCTCCGGTAAGAATGGACTCAGATGTGTTTGTATTATGTGGTCTGGTGTCAAAATAACTTAATGATGAAATGTAAGCACAATATAGAATGAAGGATAAATCTTAAGTCAATTAACTCATTACTAAAATTACTACTATTAGTAACTATTTTGTTAAGAGATGAATGGTGTCAGTTAAGCAACAATGCCAATGTGATGGTAAACTGAATATCGTTGAGTTTGGGTTGGGCAGACAAAATAAACAATTTGAAGATTTCACCTTTATCTTTAGGAAGCTATGGACGTTTTTCCATATTTTTAGATGATTAGTTGATTGATTAAGACAGATTTATGGACAATTTGAAAACAAATTGAGGCTGAAGCTGATATCGAAACACATATTTTTTATTTATATATAAAAAAATTTAAACACAAAACAAACAAAATATCTTGATTTGGATCCCTTAGATTTGTTCATCTTGTATTATGACCGAGATACATACTTGGGGAGACATTTTCACTATTTTTTACGATTAGTTGATTATTTTAGAAAGGTTAATAATGATCTGAAATAACGATTGACGTGTAGCGCAGATATGTCAGCTTTTAAATGATGCTGTGTTGCTTGTAGGCCGGTCGATGTGAGCCCAAACTCCTGGAGGGAGACCTGGTGGTGCTCATCAATGGTCGAGACATTTCTGAACACACACATGACCAGGTCGTCATGTTCATACGAGCCAGCAGAGAGTCGCACTCCAGAGAGCTGGCCTTGCTTATCAGACGGAAAGGTTAGCATTGTGCACGCGTGTGCGTGTGTGCGTTTGTGTGAGACAGAGAGAAAAGTGCTGAAGCAGCGTGTGATCCAAGTGTGCACACTGTCTTGTCATGTTTCTATGAATATTTATCACAGCCTTGAACTGTCCTTGTGTTCCAGGTCCTGGCCGTGTGGCACCCCTGCTGCAGTTGCCTCCCACCCTCACACTCACTGGCCAATCGCAGGGAGAGAAGCCGCAGTCATCCGGCCAGGCGGAGCGGGTCACGACACTGGAGGAATCAATGAGACAGCTGGAGAGGGGAATACAGTCTGGCACACTCTGTTTCCATTTTGAGGTATTTAAAATGCGGACGGGAGTTAAACAGTGAACGGGTATTTAAAAGGGTATTTACAAGCAGGACCAGAATACGCCTTTATTTAAGCAGGATTTAGTTTGTCCCACTCAGCTATTTCAGGGATCATAACGAACCTTTTAAGTGCTTATTTGGGGACAGATGTTGGCCCTAATCTTCACTTTGACTCCTCTAAAACAAAGATGTCGTGACTGGCTTGGAATCTGTAGTTTTTTGTTTGTGTACCTGTCTCTGTGTGTTTACGCTCACGTGTGTGCTTGTCACTTCTAGAATCTATACAGGAGGAAACCGGGTCTGTTTCTAAGCTGTGCTCGGCTCCCTGAGAACATGGACAAGAATCGATATAAGGATGTTTTGCCTTGTAAGTTATTCCATGTGTGTGTCCGTGCCCTTCTGCTGGTCTCTTCCCAATTTGGTGCCCACCCCACCCGATGCCTCCCACCCTCAGCTCTGCCTTCCTAACCTTGATCTGGAGCTGTGGCACCTCATGAAATTTAATTGGTTGTGCCTGCGGTGTGTTGATGGCTCTGTTATGACCCTCACACTCTGCCGTCCCGCTCTCCTTTCAGATGATTCGACCAGAGTGGTGCTCCAGGGCCAGGAGGACTACATCAACGCCAGCCACATCACGGTGTGCATGCCTGATATGAAATCGCGTCTCTTGTCCATGCCTGACATTTAACGTAAACTCATCCTCTGTATGGTGTGTGGGTGTGTGTGTGTGTGCATCTTCGTGTGTTTATTTTTCCGTTTCTTAGATGGTGCCCCCAGTGTCTGGTGTATGTTTACGTTATGTTGCGGCTCAGGGTCCATTGCCACAGACCTGCACTCACTTTTGGCGGACTGTTTGGGAGCAACAGATACACACCATCATCATGCTAACAACTCTGACAGAGAGGGGACGGGTATACATACTTTCACTACATTTTCTTACATTTGTACAGTAAACAGCCACATTTTGACAGGAATGGAAATGAGTAAACAGAAAGCTTAAAATTGCACAGCTCACTATCAGCGATGCATTAACACAGTGATTACTGCAGCGCCGCTTGCACATTATTACATGCTGTTTCATGTGATTTGATACATGATTACTGTAATTACAAGGACCAGTGGTGATGTTTGCACACAAAAACAATCAATTGGCACAGTTGCAGGTAATTACAGGTTTCACGGTGTGGAGAACAGCTACATGTAAAGTGTGAGCGGGATGGCGATGAGATAAATCATTTGAGGGTGAAGACAAATCCACACAGAGGCAGAGGCAGCGATTTATCAAGGCCTGCTTGAATGAAGATGTCTCTGTCTGAGCCTGCTGTTGCATGGTAACCAGATGCTTTCATTAATTGATCATTTTCCTGATATTCGTCGAGTGCCCTGAGTTTCTCTGCACTTGAGGATCACAAACACACACACACACACACACACATTGACAATCCGTTCACATCCTGCTGCTGATGAATTGCTTTTGTTCCTCAGACTGCCGGGTGGAACACACCATGCTGTCGAGCATGAGTTTGATTTCGTGAGAGCCAAGCGCAGCTGATGTAGCAGCAGTGGTAAATTGTATCCTGACTGATGACTCATGTCAGAAGTAATGTAATATGTAGGTTGATGTCATTCGCTTGCAGACCAAGTGCCACCAATACTGGCCACATCCGCCGGAAGCGAAGGATTATGGGCACATGCGGGTGAAGTGTCACTCAGAGGAATGTAACCTGGTGTATGTGACGCGGCAATTCACCCTGACACACACACAGGTATAGTAGCAAAACAAAGCTGCAATGATTAGTCGACTAACAGAAAATTAACAAGTATTTTGTTAATTGAAAAATCATCCAATGAACAAAATTTAAACATTCTCTTGTTTAAGCTCTCACATGTGAAAATGTGTTTTTCTTGCCTTAACACTATAGTAAATTCAAAACTGTGGGACATTGTGATGAGCATTTTCTTCTCATCTTGTATCAGCCAAACAACTATTTGGTTAATCAAAAAATAATGAGCAGATTAACCAATTATTAAAATAATAATTAATTGCAGTGCTTCTGGCAAAGATCACACCTGCTCTCATATCCACATCAACCATGAGCAAAGCATGATCATAGTCGCACAACACAGAGCTTCTCTATTTGTATGTTTGCAGTGACATGTTTCATGTTTGTGCCATATGTCAGAGAACAGAGCTCACCATAGGCGTTTCTGCGTGGGTGGTTTGGTCTGTATGTGTGCGTGGGTGGTTGTGTGCATTAGTATGTATTAATGCATTTTGTGGCACGCAAGTATGAAGGTGTGGACATGCAGGTGTGTGTCTTTCTAAGAAGTTTACACGGTAGATAATCAGATTAAATGACTTTTTGTCCACACTGACTTCCATAGTGAACAGGTAAATAAACAGATCATGCTCAAGGAGGCATGAAGTCTGAATGCACACACATGCATACACAGATACTGCTGTGTGGGCCCATCTGTTCCTCTGGCGGAGCGAGTTAATCCCTGCATGGAGTCACAGGCCATATGACCATTATAAACTCTAAACTCAGCTATTCTCCTCCCTGCTTTCACTTTTTTTTCCAGCTCTGGTCTTTTCCTCTTTCCCCTCTCCACCCACCTGTTTTTCTGTTTTCATCTCACTGTGTCCCTCTTCACTTCCTAATCTTGGTGTCACCCACTGGTCACGTGCAGGCTTGTTCTCCTCACCTGTTCTGTTTTTCTACAACACCCTCTGTGGCTTGTTGTTTACTCACACACTGTCAGAGTCTCATGTGGGTGATATTATTGCCAAAGATTACACGTTTATCATCTTAAACACAGGTTATTCAATGCCTTAATTTTCCCTGATTAGCTGTCTTTCTTTTTCGTGTGTGTGTGTGTGTGTGTCTGTGTTAGCGGGGTGAGGAGCGTGCAGTCACACACCTGCAGTATGTCGCGTGGCCAGACCACGGCGTGCCCGATGACCCTGCAGACTTCCTGCTGTTCATCAGCTCAGTCAGGGAGAGGAGGAGAGGTGAAGAACCACTAATGGTACACTGCAGGTAACACACTCACTCACACACACACACACAAACTCTAATTAAACACTGTCACCTTGTACTGTACCAACCTTTAGTGTTCACTTCCTGTTTGTTTTGTATTTCTTTCCCAGTGCCGGGATTGGACGGACAGGTGTTCTGATTACCATGGAAACGGGGATGACTCTACTGGATGCAGGTCGGCCGGTGTTCGTGCTGGACATCGTCAAAACACTGAGAGACCAGCGGCCCATGATGATTCAGACCACGGTACACAGAGCGAGAACTTTTGCTAGAAAGCTCAACCTGTGTTTATCAGATGATAATTTGGCCGCAATGACTGATCTCTCGCTCCCTTTATTTTTTAAAATTGTGTATAGTGATAAACTGTAGCTTGAGAGATTTGCCCTCTGTAGTGATTGTCTGTATATCTTTCTGAGTATCTTGCAGCAAAAACCAAGACAAGCTTTTAATCATCATAAGGTCCAGCTGGTTGGTCCATGTAGGTCTAAAAGTCCAGTGTCATAGGAGTTTGTAAAAAAAAGTCCAGCATGTTCAACCCCAGCATCCACTGCATCCACCTCCTTATGACCCCAATGTAGTGTTTTATTCACCCAAAGAAACATTGTGCAAGCACAAAAGACAATTGTGCTGACTCACAAAAAATTACTATTCCATTCTCTTTCATGAATATTTCACCAAGATGCCATGAAACTATGTTGGGCCTAAAACATGTTCACAGTACTTGGCACCTTTTTTTTTTAGTTTGTCTTATACGAAGGTGAAGATCATGTTGAAGGTTTTTGGAGCTAGTCTAATGGGGAGGGGAGTTTATTTCCTTTACATTTTCAAATTTGAACACGTATGCTGCAGGACTGTTTTGTCCGTCTCCTTTCTACATTTCTGTCTTGCATCTTAACCATATGCTTTCTCTTCGCTCAATTCAGGCTGTTCAAATGCATGTATTAGTTATAAAATTAAAAATAACTTCTTTTTTTCATTAACCAAAATGCAGTTAGTGTAAGATGCCAGAAATTTAGGTTAATAAAGTCAAATGAAAGTAATCATCTTCTGGAAGTTAAAAAAAAATCTTTATAGAGTTTCTCTAAAAAAAACATATGAAGGACTTCGGGAAAGGAGACTTACTCTGAATATCACTGTGCCCAGAATTACTTTTTTAAGGTCACTGTCACACAGACCTCAGTGATCCTCATCTTTAACCTTCATTAATAGAAATGTGACGGCCACAGTCTTACACTGATGGCTGATTTGTGCTCTGTGGCACCTCAGTGGTATCTGCTGAGGGAAAGTGTTACTCATTGCTTTGGTAGGAGGTAGTGCTGGGAATATGGCAACCCTCCAATCACAGGCTTGTTTCCAGACCACTACTGCTACCACTATTACCCTTATTTTGAAAGGGGATCCGGTCCCAGAGGCTTTTTCCCTCTGATGTTTTTGTGCTGATGGAACGCTTCCTCAGGTTTCCCTCATGCGCTTCTGGGTTTCACAGTAATGGAAAACACGCAAAGTCAGAGGACAAACCTTCACAGGCCTCCATATGTTGAAGGATAAGGCTGGCAATAAATCCCATGAAAGGACCAAAACCTATAATGTCTTAGTCCATCGCTCAATACTTTCCAGCTTCCTTACCCTGTCTGTCCCAAATCAATCTCCCCACGAGGTCCACTCAGTCGCAGCTTTCGATCCTATCACACAATCTTCCTCAGCAGATGGAGTTGCCACATATATTCAGTTTTATTTTTAGTGATGTTAGCAGCGTGGCTCTGTGGATTTCAGTGTCACTTAGCTGGTCAGTCCACTTCTATTCAGACTAAAATTCCTCAACAAGTGTTCAATGTTTTGCCATGAAATTTTGTATAAATTATATATTCATTCATGGTTTTTGAAGTTGACAAATCCTCTGAAACTCCCTCTAGCGCCACCATGAGTTTGACAATTGTGGTTTGGAGTGAAATGTCTCAACAACTTTTGGATGAATTGCAAGAAATTTGGTATCCGACAGTGTCTCCCAGGAGCTGAATTGTCAGATGATTGCCTGACTTTTTTAAGCACCGTCGTGCTTTGGTAATCTCCTAAACCAGCTGGGTACTGTAGTTTTTAGAAACTGTTACACAAACAGCAGTAACAGTTTGGGGAACTATTTTCAGCTGCATGTTAATACAGATTTGCTGTGATGGCGAGTGTTACTGCAGCAGGATGGTGTATGTGAGACTGACTTAAATAAACATCAGCGGTCATGTTCATTGTAATGAAGAAATGTGTTACCCAGAGCAGCAGTGTGACTCATGCCTTTTTAATATGTTATTGGACAATGGAGCTCTATGACACAGGGGAATACGCTATATTAGGCTTTTGGTTTTGCAGACAATCCTTGTTTGTAGGATTACTTCACTGTTGATTTGTTCTTTTCAGGCAATTTGAATATAACCAATAGTAACCGATCAGAAATAACAGTGTTGTCTAATAACGCTTTGCTTGTTGTGTGTTTCAGTGTCAGTTCCAGTTCGTGTGTGAGGCCATTCTGCGAGTTTACAAAGAGAAACAGGGCGGATCTACGGCGCCATAGCCTGAAACGGCAGCAGGACCAGAGCAGACACACTGACCGTTTCAGCCTCATCTCATTGTGGGCGACATCCACAGAACGACTTGCAGCGCTGTAACGGATTAACCTCTGTCAACGCCTATGGGACTGGTACACAGACTGGATAATGAGAGTATAACTAGCTTTGGAGCACAGCTTTCTGTGATCTGTGTAGCCTAGATTCAGCGTGAGAGAATGAATCACACACCTAGTTGGCCTTAGTTTTGAATGATCGTGCGTTAAGCTTGTAGAGGCTGCAGTCTCCATAGAGACAGATGTAAGACTGATGTGAGCTGCTAATTTCTGTCCAAGAGGCCACACAGGAATGTTGAATCTACTTATTAAGCTATGTGTGCCTTAGACTGACACCTCTCAGCCGATGGATCGAACGGGGCTGGAGAGGCAGACCCGGATCGTTCTAATCTGTGCTTTATCTGTGTTTCCAAAGACGAAGAGCAAGGCAGGCTTTAGATCACTGCGGCAGATACTCTAAGGTCACGTCGGCCCGTCAGAGGAGCATCAACCCCACTGTTCAACACTCTTAAATTATTACCACACTAAATAAACACACTGATTTATACTCGTGTCCGTTTGTCATTGATTGTGACTGGTATAAATTAAATCACTAATTGAGGATATGTTACTTAATGTCGAATTTATGTTCAAAAGCTTTTGGTGTCTTACAAGCCTTGCTCACACTTCCTTGCAGGATGAAGCTGCTCGATGGAGTAAGTAGAGTAGTGTGCTTATTTAACCTTCAGCTGAGTGCCTCTAAAGCTGGCATCATATCAGTGAAACTATCCCAGCATCACAAATCAGCCACAGACTGTCTGGTTATGAGAAAATATTGACTTACAGACAGACAGTATAACAAAGTGTGAGATCGCTGTGAGGACTTTACTAGCTCTGTAGGTTTGTGGTGCTGATATTCTTTTAGATTGTTGAATCATACTAATACAACTAAAATGTGAGGTAGTGATATAGAATCTCAGAATCCCAACAGACTGATGCACAAAAACACACTTGCACATGACGTTTTATCTAGGGGATGCACATCTGTAGCTGCCATCAAGGTCATATTTTCAGTTTACAGTTGAAATTATATATACGTATTGGAGACCATAACAGCACTAATGACTTGATGGAAAATTATTCTCAAGCCTTCTTTACAGTATCAGGTGATAGAATTGTGGGAAGTTGCTGCATATGAAAAAATGTCTTATAGCATAAAAGGACATGTTTAAATGACTAACAAAGGAATATCTTATCTCATTGTAAATATATGAAAGAAAGGATTAGGTGGAATTATGAGAGTTAAGCTTTTCTTTCTCTCAGAACTGAATATTTTCTTATTTATAAGAAGACCACTTCTTTGTTTTTTTGTTGTTGTGAGGATGTCAGATTTGGAAAGTTGGCAAATATGCTCTATTTTTTCACGGTACACAGTCATAAAAACACTCATTGGGTCATTTATTGATTTATATGATTCCAGTATTTTTTAGAATCAGAAAGTTAACCCTTTAACCCATTGAAAAATAAGTGGGCTGGAGAGCTTTTTATCATGGTGGTTGTTTTCACAGAATATAAAGATGCATATGTAAATATTGATGAACAATCCAAACAAGTTTTGAAAATGAGTCTGATTTGTGATTTGTGGGGGCTTTAGTGTTTTTGGATCTAACCCTGATAAATAAAGGGACACACACATGCTGGGGGACCTCCTGGAAACCGAGCCTGCATGGGGCCACCTGGGGAACCTGTGATGACCTGCTGCGGCTCTGTGACAGACAGGTGGCGCTGGTTCACTGACACCGACGGGTCGAGGAGCAGAAGTTTGCGCTGCGCCTTTACGCAGGCGCAGATCGCGCTGTTTGTCCAGTTTGGTTGGGTGACTTTTACCTGTGAGGTGGACGAGTTTCGGTTCACGGGTGAGGACGACAAACAGCCGGCGCCGGGGTCCGGTCCGGTCCACAGAGGACGGGACTTTCCTCCTCCCCGCGCGGCCCCGTGTGGCTCAGAGTCCCGCGCTGCGGAGCCCGTTTCTCCGGGTTTACAGTCGGTGCGCAACAGCGAGCGAAGCCGGAGGCAGGTGCACCGACAGGAGGAGGAGGAGGAGAAGGAGGAGGAGGAGGTCGTTTCCGTGACACAGTCCTGTGGATCGGTGGTCAACTGGTTGCTCAGTTCATTAGTATGCGGCTGGAGTCCCCGCGCCGCCGCCGACATCCAGCCTGAGGACCCTGAAGTCTCCCCCGCGCCGGCTGAGTGACTCCTCGCCCCGGGGAGGACGAGGAGGAGGCGGCGGCAGCAGCAGCGGGACCCCGGCTGCACCGACACCGGAGCGGGGCAGCTCTGCCGGACTCCTCGCCTCGTGGATCGGGAAGATGATGGGCTTTCTGCGCCGGACGTTCAGCCGCCGGTCCCGGAGCCGCTTCCAGAGCCGAGAAAGGGACGAGCGGGACGGGAAGGGTGGAGGAGAGGGAGGGGGAGGAGGGGCGGGAGGGGTGGCCGGGAACCCCCTGCTCCTGGCCCACCAGCAGCAGGTTGTGCACGCTCCGGCCGTGGTCACCGGGGGCGCGTCCGTCCACATCCCGGCGGCCGGGACCGCGAGGAGCAGCATCAGCTGCCGCGTGCTGCTGCTGGACGGATCGGACGTCAACGTGGATCTGCCCGTGAGTTTACACCGTGTGTACAGACAGAGGACAGGGAGAAGGAGCAGGTGCTAGCCTGGGTCAGTGTGGGTCAAAGTGCGGCCCGTGGCCCGCCTGGGGACCTGTGATGGGCTCCTGGTGGTCCCCTGCAGAGAGAGGGGGGTGTCACTGAGATCTGGTTTGTCCTGGAATCAGGGTTGTTGTCATTTTACTTTCAACTTTTAGAATTCAAACTGAGGTTGATCTGAATGGTGACAACTTAATCCTATCATAATGAAAGTTGATTTAAACACAAACCTGGTTAGAGAACATGAATATTTTACTGTTTTTATTCAACCATTCAACTTAGAAAAACACTAACTTTGATTATGTATTAACAGTCAAGTCAAAATACCAAAAACGCTCAGGTTCCTGTTTTTCAGATGTGAGCATTTGCTACTTTTCTCCATTTAATCTCACTGTAAATTGAAAACTTTTGACTTTTGTATTGATAAGCAACCTGAAGCAACATGTTGGGATCTGAAACCACATTTTGGAGCCTAAACCATCACCACCAAACCAAACATAATCAATAAGGCAAATCTCAGATAGTTGCATGCCAAGTTAATATTGACAACAATGTGTCTCTATATTAAATTCGGCACAGTTAAGTTTACCAAAGTTTCACTGCCTGTACTACCATAGTGAACTATATAGTATGAGTGTGTGTGTGTCTCTTCCTGTACAGTGAGACGTGCAGCTCCAGATGGTGTTATGATCAGCCAATTCATCACATTACTTCTCCATTCTGACTGCAGGGAAATCTAACTCAGATAGACGTCAAGCTGCCCCTCCTGTTTGCTCTTTTACAGTATCTTCCTTTCACTTTCTGCCTCTCTCTCTCTCTCTCCCAGTCTATTTGCCTGTATCTGATCATCCTCAAGCAATCTCCGCTCTCCCCCCTGACTCCCCCTCCTCCTCATGCCATCTTCCTTCCCAATCTACTTTTACACTCCCTCTGTGGCCTGCTCCCTCGCTCATCGGCTTACTCTTTCACACTCTGCCTCCCCGTCCTCCTTCCTTCTTCATCTCCATCTCCCTCTGTCTCCCTCTATTCCCCGACTCCCTGATCTGATTTACCACCGTGAGGACTCTGTGTCACAGCCCGAGTGCTACGGGTGCGTGAGGGGTAGGTGGGATGATGAGCGAGCGTGTGGGCATTCGTGCGTAAGTGGCTTCTTGCGAGATGTTTTCATTCTGAAGGTTGCGTGTGTCACAGAAGCTGTTGTGTGCATGCGTCACCCAGTCCCAGACGCTCAGCTGCCGTACAGTGGGTTATCAGGGTAGATAGAGTATTCCTCTTGTCCTACAGGGAGATTACAGCAATAACACAAAGGCACAGCTTCTGCCGAGGTTTTACAGCTCTGACAACAAAATGGCACAGGGCTTGTCAAGCTGGTGGCTTAGTCACAGGTGTGTTGGAACAAGTTTGTTCATGTCAGGTGCACTGAACAGAGCTGAAACTGGCTTATTAAAGCTTATTAGTCTGTCACTTCAGGCTGAGTGGAAACAAAACACAAGGCAGAACAGGAACAGTAAAATATTCACTTCACTGCGTGTGATAGAGTCTATGATTTCAATCAGCCTCTCTAAACATGCGCCAGAATGAGCAAGAGCGTTCTGGTGATTTTTTTTTTTTCCTGTCCCCAATCCCTTAATACCACTGATTTCCTCACACATTCATACACTCACCAGGAAGTTTAGACTGGTTATCAGGATCCAAAGTACAAGGCTGTCATCTTTCCACACGCCCACTGTGTTTTATATGGGTCAGACCGGGGTTAGGTCGGTCTTCACGCAGGGCCATGAGGTACATCTGCTCGTGAGCTGCTCAGATGGGACAAATTGTTGCTGCAGTGTTGTGCTTAAGTGCAATGTTCTCGGTTGTGTTTGTTATTGACAAAAGCCTGAATAAGGGCCTTTCCCTCGGGCTCGTCCTTCACATTTTGACCCAGATGCACACACACACACACACACACACACATACAAACCACCACTTTCACATGCACCTGTTACAGTCAGACACTCACGCCTAAATTACCAGGAAATCCAGCAGCCTCAGTGTTGAAACTCAGTTTTAAGACTTTTATAACACAGCGATCAGGTTTATAATGCAGAAGAGATAAGGTAAATACACGTTGGTCAATATTTTACTTTTTGCTCTTCTTTTGCAGAGTAAATCCAAAGGCCAGGACCTCTTTGACCAGATCATGTACCACATAGATCTGGTTGAGACAGACTACTTTGGGCTGCAGTTCATGGACACAGAACAAGTCTCAGTGAGTAACAAGTCACAAGCTCTTGCTTCTAAAACAGTCGACCACAAGTTGATATAACACACCTTCTTGTCCTTATCTCTCTTAGCACTGGCTGGATATGTCCAAGCTTATAAAGAAGCAGATACGAGGTAAGTTCAACTCACCTGCTTTTCTAATTAGGCCTGTTTGTGTTGTGTGTGTGCAGGAAAATGTGCATCATACTGTATGTGCATGAGGAAGCAGGTAAGTGGGGAGCAGGTGGTGCATTATCTGATGTTGACATGGTGATTAGCATGTGCATTAGGAGCCATACCCTTGTTTGCTCTCCAGTTTGTAACAGGGGGTTGAATGGTACAGGAGGAGGGAGGAGAAAACCGCTGCTGTTCCATTTGTCCACTGGTCCTTTCTTTATTGAGTTGTAGCCTCAAAGAAAGTCTGATCAATGTTGAATAGAAACAGGAAAGAAGTAATAAGTTAGGTGGGAAAGCATGTGGATGAATAAAGATTTATGGCTCGGCCGACAGTGATGGATTGGCTGGACGAGATAAAACGGATAAAATAAATCATGAGATTTGATTAGATTAATTTTCAACTTCTTCGTCTCTCTCCACCTCCCTCTCTTCCTATCTCACACACATTTACACACACACACACATCTTTTCTTACACTTTACTCTGTCTCTTTGTTTCGTTTAGACGGGCCTCCATACAGACTGTTCTTCAGAGTGAAATTTTACTCCTCAGAGCCAAATAACCTGCGCGAGGAATTTACAAGGTAAAACTCATGCATAAATGAGACACACACATATGAACGCACGCACAGTTTTCTCAGGAGCCCAGTGCTGAGGTCCAAAGGGGACGTGGGGCTAATTACTTTGCTGCTGTGGGCAAATTCAAATCAAGGCCAAACGGACAGAGACTTGTTAAAACAAATTATGTGTCAGAGATGACAAGAAGCCGGTGATACATCAATTGATTTATGGTCTTGTTCAGTGTGAACCTCTCACCCCGTGTTTTTTTTTTTTTTTTTGTACACCAACAGGTATCTGTTCGTCTTGCAGCTCCGACAAGATATTCTGTCTGGCAAGTAAGTTCCTTTGTTGCTGTGACATGTAAAAATGACAGTGTAATGCACCTAAAGGCTAAAGCTGCAGCAATTAGTCGATAGGAAAGAGAACTAATCAGCAAATATTTTGGTAATCGATTAATCATTTCAGTAATTTTTCAAGCAAAATAGTCGCACATTTGTTGGGTACAGCTTTTTAAATGTGGGGATTTGCTACTGTTCTTTATCATCTATCATAGTAGGTGAACCCTTTGGATAAGGGAAGCAATAAGTAAAGTTAGCAAAAAAGTATATGTCCCAAATTGTCCAACTATTCATTTAAAAGTATTAAATATATTCACAGAGACATTTACATACATACTGTACACACAAACACACATAATTCATTTTAAGGAAACTCATATTAAAAGATGCTCAAGATATCTGCAATATTTCTATTAGATGGAGTTTTTTTTTTTACTTTAAATTCCATAAAAAAGCCGCTCTGTGTCTTTAAGATATTTTGACCTTCTTATTGGCTTCGACTGCTAGTAGAATAAAACTAAATAACTGAATTAGTTAAAAGAATTTCTCAAAGTCTTGTAAAAGTGATCCCTTCAATAAAGTTTTGCACTTCTAATTAGTTAAATGTACAACTATTTTGTAAATGTTAAAGACAGTTAAAAGATTAAGATTTAATTTGGAGGCTGTAACCTTAAATCTGCATGCCTGAATTTGACCTCACCTTAACTGGAACAGAAGAAAACAGTCACCCGAAAATAAATTTCTTTCCACAAGAGTATAAAACATGAATCATTTTCAGGTAATTTTTCTTCATCTGTGCAGACGTCTGGATCTCACAAGTAGCATTAAACCTGGTACAAACACGCTCACCTGTGGAGGCGTACAAACAGGTGACCTACACTGGAGTTTGGGGGACTTCTGTACAGCGGGGCCTACTTCTTACACACAAACACAAACCAGCGTGCACAAACACACCCAGACAGCGTGTTACCCCTCTCCCTCCTCCTGGCTCTATCTGGGCCACAGATCCCCAGAGTCCAGCTCTATTATAAAGCTCAAGATCAGGAACAGCAGAGGGCTGCTTATTTTAGGAAAAGGGTTGCTCCTCTCCTCCTTGACACACACACACACACACACACACACACACACACTTTTAATGTCCTTTAAACGCATGATAACATGTACTCATCACATTATGTGTCAGGTTTTATGAGTGTGTGTGAATGCACTCACACTACAAACAGCTCATCACCTCCTTCTCTCTTTTCAGATTAAAATGTCCATATGATGTCTCAGTAGAGCTGGCAGCATATTGTTTACAAAGTAAGTAGACTTTTGTGCTATTATATGTAGAAATTTAGTTACTGTTTTCATCCCGCCTCTCGAAGAACCAGTAGTTTTGCTTTGTTTTAGCCATTAGATGCAAATCATCCATCATTCACATTACTGCCAACAGTTTTCCAACTTGTGACTTTTAGATCGATTTTTTGACATGTGGGGAAGCCATTAATCTCTATTAATGTCACTGCAATATGAAAATCAACTTGCAGTTTTGAAAACTTGAACACTCTACTCCACTCAGTGGTGTGTTTGCTTTGACAACCATGATTGGAGAAAAGCCACAAATGTATGATCTGGGTCATCAGAAAATCAAATCCAGAGGACTAATAATAAGCTGAGGTGGCTGAGAAGTACAAAATGAATGTGGTGATTCCTTGTATTAGGAAGCTTCTGCAGCCTCACCTTAAACCTCAAATGTCAAAGCTAGTCAGAGTGGATTAGCTATCTCTCAGACAAGTTTCAGTGCAATTAGTTGTTGATATACAGTGGTACAGCGTGAACACACAGGGATTTTCAGCTTGAAGGAGACTATGTGACCGATGTGGTCATAAGTGACAATTATGGGATAATGATAAATAGTAGAACATGGTGTCACAGCAGCACAAGTGAAGAAGAGTCATGTTGTCAGATTGACTCAGTAATGCCATTGTTCACAGACATTAGCCACAATAAGCTCTTGATCATACCAGAACAAGTAAAGCTGTGAGACCAAAACTCAGTGTATTGCATTAAGGCTTTTTTTTTTTTAACTTAATACCTCACTCTTTGTTTGTAAGAGGGAGTAGCTTGTTATTTCATGTTTAAAAAATGGCACAGTTTCACTTTAAAAACATGAGCAACAAATACACAGCAACTGTATTGAGTCATGTTTGCAGTGTCACCTTCTGCTTCTCTCCTACATCTCTATTTCCAAATGTCTTATCATATCCAGGTGAGCTGGGAGACTGCGACCCCTTGGAGCACTCTCCTGAGCTGGTGTCTGAGTTTCGTTTCAGTCCCAAACAGAGCGAGGCCATGGAGGCGGACATCTTCGGCAGGTGGTTGGAGCTCAGGTGAGTTTAGAGCTTATCACAAATTCAGTGTCAGGCTGTATCCTGACCAGACCTTTAACATTGAAAACTATAGAAAAATGTCACTTTGTCAACCGATAAAGCCCAAGAATGCATCAGCACTAGTTCTTCATAATTTTCAAAGCAAATTATTGGAGGGCATTCAGTGGCCAGTGATTTTACCTGAGCAGGTCCTCATTTGATAACAACTGGGGCAAAAAAGCAGAGCACCGAGCAGGAAAGGAAATCATTCCGCTGCTGCCTTTCATCACCAGCGCTTCCCCTGATGAGGGCGTCTAAATTTCACTCTCCCTCCTTTCTCTCCTCGTCCGCCTTGGCCTCGCTCTCACTGGCCTGTATGAAGGATTAAGGGATTAATCCCTGGAGGGTCTTGATTGATTCCGAGCAGTATTTAACCGAGCCGCGGTCTGATTGCTCCCATCTCGGATTAGATTACATATGCTGCGCTTCACCGAGCCGACTGAGCCACACAAGGACGAACCCACACCAAGTTCACAGTCATTCTTACACGCCAAGACTGAGTCAGGGATGCAACCAGAGGGTTACTCACCAGTATTTGCCTTAGAGCTAACACCAATTACCAGTAGAGGTCATGAAGTGTCATTATTGATATTTTCTTTCTCAGATGAAGTTGACAGTGTCAGAAGTGAGGTGACTGAGGCAGTGATGTTTTTGTTGTGAAAACTCATGGTGTCTTCTTTGTGTCCTCAGGGGGAAAAGTCCATCTCAAGCAGAGATTTCTTTTCTCAACAAATGCAAGTGGCTGGAACTTTATGGAGTAGATATGCACTTTGTCAAGGTGTGTGAGTGTGTTTTATCATCTTAAGTATCACTATGTTATGAGTGTGTTTGAAAACTAAAGGTGTGTATGTTGTCTCTTTAGGGCAGAGACGGAGGAGAATATGCTCTAGGTCTCACTCCCACTGGCATATTAGTGTTTGAAGGCTCCAACAAAATCGGCCTCTTCTTTTGGTAAGGACATTGAATGCATCTCTAATACAGCGGTTCCCAAAGAGTGCTGTCCAAAATCTGTCCCGTTGTTCAGTTTTATTTTTACACATTTTAGTATTGCTTCGCCTCATTAAAACATTTTTATATTATGCTCCAAACTTCACACACATCACATTCAACAAAGAAATGAGCAGTCAACACCAAAATCTCCTTATTAAACCATTTGAAAATATGCTCATTTGTCAGTGTCATCCAACATGGTTTCTATGTCTAAACAGCTGTAATTGTTTAAGTTAATAGGCTCAATATTTATTCACACAGCAACATAGCCTAAAACTGCTATTTTGAGTGATTGAGAAAAGGCCTGCTTTATATTCATGCACTGAATGTTGATGCTAGTCTTACTTAGCCTGAGGTGTTAATGTGGAGTAATTGGTTTGTGTGTCTCGGTGTGTTATCCAGGCCCAAAATCACTCGGCTGGACTTTAAAAAGAGTCGACTCACGTTGGTTGTGGTGGAGGACGATGATCAGGTTTGTATCCTGCCACACACATCACATCCCTACACACATACACAAGGTGGCTAACAGTGTTTGGTTGTTTTCTGACTGGGCAGGGTCGGGAGCAGGAGCACACGTTTGTGTTCCAGCTGGCCAGCTCCAAGAGCTGCAAACACCTGTGGAAGTGTGCCGTGGAGAGCCACGCCTTCTTCCGGCTGCGTCAACCAACCACGGGCAAGGCGAGCCGCAGCGACTTCACACGACTCGGCTCCCGCTTCAGATTCAGGTAGAGGACTTTGATGGACTGACCTGTAAAGTGTAGTATTGACTGAAGAAGGGTGATATAAGTGGGCTCACTCAGGTAGTTGTGGCCATATCTAACACCTGCATATGGGGACTAAAACAGAGCCTTTGTATCTATGGTTACAGTGTAGTATCTATGGTTACATGCATCTGTTCCTATGGCGACTGAGATACATCCCCTTCATATTGTTCGTTTTCTTCCGACTATCACCAGACGCAGACAAAGCAAATTGTCACACTTGAAGGGCACTTCCTGTCATTTGTTAGAGCAGCTGAACAAAGCAGCTTGAAGCCTGTTTTACATGGAGTCAATGGATTCAAATCTCAGGTTACAGGTGGTGGAAGTCAAAACAGGAGCGCCTGCACAGTGTAATATAATGCAATTATAATAAACATATCAATATCACTTATATGGAACTTTCTGCATTTTAGAGACATTTCATCATAGAAATAAATGAGCAAATGAGTATTCTTAAGAAAATATTTCTAAAGCAAAAATAAAGGATATTTTAAATCAGTTAAATAGAAATAAATGCAAAACTCACACATACTTTTTCTGTGATTTCCCATTAAACTGCCCAAACTTTGATTATTCTCATCAAAAAGTTGTGAAGCAATTTTAGAAATTTCCTGATAGTGGCACAATAACGACAGTGTAAATCTAAAAAATCTATTTATAGTTAGAATGAATTTCTTTTGATTTCCCAGCAAATGAATTCCAAACAAATGTTTTAAAAATGATATATGTCAACGATTTGAAAATAATAACCTTCATCCTCATGTATGTGTTCTCCATCTCAGTGGTAAGACAGAGTATCAGGCCACTCATGGGGGCAGACTGAGGAGAGCCAGCACGTTTGAGAGAAGGCCGAGCAAGAGATACCCCTCCCGCACACAGTCACTGGGCAAAGGTGAGACTTATCAGCACATACAAATGCAGACGACCAACAGCAGCCGTTTAATCCTTTACTTGCCTCCATGTGTTATCATGAAGGTTACATACTTAAGAAAACTTGACTTAGCTGTGTCAAATTGAAGAGAAAAGGGAAAAACTGTAGCCTCTAAAATGGTAAACCCTTTTGAAGCATTTTCTCTACAAATATATAAAATGAAGTAGTAATTCAACAGGTTAAAACAACTCTGGTTCTTTTTAAAGAAAGTGCTCCAAATTCTTAAGCCAGGTTGTTACACTTAAGTGTCACCTTTCTGCATTGTCAAAAGCACCTGCTGTACTCTTCACTCCTCCATACCCTCTGTGCGCCAGCCTCCGTCTCAACCATAATCTATTATGCATGAATGATCAAGGGCACACAGCAAACTGAATTTACTTCCAGACTGTCAGTGTTGACGTCCGCACACCTTTATATTTATTGGGTGGTTTGTCATTCAGCCCTGCAATAAAAAGATGACTAAAGATTGAAGTGTAGTAGCAAAGAGTCTGGACTTACAGACTGAGACTAGAAGACCTATTTGAAAAAGCACAGACAAATGAGAATAAAGTGACAGACTGTCCTATTTTCTGCCCCTCTACTTTTCTTCTCTGACATCACGTCTCGCTCTGTCAGCTGCCATTTCCCCGGCCAAGCCGCCACATATCAGGTAAAACACCCATAAATATACATAATACACACATGCACATTCATGTTACTGTACTTGTGTGGACATTGCATTTATTACATTCATTCCTTATCCTCTAAACCTGACCTTAATCCACGTAACGGCCTTCATAATCTGAACTCTAACACTAAAATAGTCTTTTGTAAAAGGAAAGAAGTAAAATATTTGTAGGTTTTTCGACACCTTTTGAGGATATTTTGTTCATTCAAAACACTCAAACAAAGACATGACGAGATTAATGTTTTCTGTCGGGGTTTTTTTAATCCGCTATTAGTGATTATTGTCATTCTTTTGCAGCTCTCACACCAGCCCTGATCCCAGCCTACATCCAGTGAGTGACCTCAGATAACCCACTTTCATACACGCACACATGCAGCAGCAGCAGCAGCAGCCACTGATCTGGCTTTGCCCTTTTGACAACATTTAATTTCAGCGTCTCTTCAATCTGTCTCCTCTCCTCCCCTCCAGTACCAGCACAACATTCCTATTGGTCACGAGCCGTGGCACCCACCCCACCCGGCTCTCACAACCCCGGTTTACCTGCAGCCCTCCGGACATACACCGTCACACAGGTAAGACAAGCGACCGCAGAGGACACAGAGAGCAGTTTTTAGAGAGATGCTCGAGGACGTGATGATGCGAGCGGCATCAGTCTCGAGTTTCTATTTTTAGACAAAGTCACTCATCTGACGCTCTGTGTTTGCTACTACTCCACTGTACTCCACATCTGTTTGTCATCGCACTTCATGTCATTCATGAACCTCATATGTCTGTGTTTGTCTTGTCCACCTCCTCGCTCCATTCATCCCCCTGTCGTGTTCAGGCCTGCCGAGGCTGCGAGTCCCGAGTCCAGTCTTCCTCCCGTCCCAGAGCGAACCACCAGCACCTTACCAGGACCCATCAGTGTGGTTGTTAGGGACAAGGTCATGACTGCACTTTGACCTCTGTCTGACTCTGGGAATTTGTTTCAAACCCCAAGACTGTTAACACTGAGACTTACACAGCCTGGTGTCCCAAAGAAAGAAGCTCTGCTGAGGGACTCAATGGGGAAAATCTCCACCATCATCATCAACTGTGTCATCATCTGTTTGTTACATCCCCTCATGTGTTTCAGTGTGCACCTTCATGAAATATCCCAGAAAGGACAAAGGACCTGATCATGTAGGCTGTTAATGTTTAAGGAGGCTCAGAGGCGCAGAGGGAGACATGAGGCAGATGCTGAAGATAGTGTGTGAGGTGAAAGGGACAGGAGCATACTGGTGTCCTGAAAACAACAGGAAGTTAATGGTTTGATATATCTATCAAAACAGTCAACACCCAGGTGAAGCTACTTTAAAACTTTAAGCGCCCCGATTGCGGCAACTTGCGCCTTAATAATTGGGATCATAACAAATCTGTACACACACACACACACACTCAATACACGTAGCTTTAGATTTGGTGTGATGTACACTTTCCGAAGATATCATTATGCGTGATCATACATCACGAGCAAAAAGATGCTTCGAACTTCAGAAGTGCCTAAGAATCATCACAAGTTTTTTTTAGTATAAAAGTAATACTGTGATATTTGTCTACTTTCATGAGTGCTTTGCAAACAAGAACTCCTAATACTTAATGGTTCCAATTTGCCAAAATATAAACACACATAGCCTAAAAGTAACTAACTCACTGTCTCCATGGTAACATTATATTTACTATTTTCAAACCCCAAAAGCCACCAAATTGTGAAATTATGGGACCTGTTCCAAAAACATGATTATCCTGAACCAAAGCAAAACAAATATTAAGAATAAGAGCAATAAAATCCTTTAATATTTTTTAGTTGCACTATCAGTATATTTATGCATATTTTTTTTAATATGGCTCAGAATGCCCCATCAAGATAGGATTCAGGTTTATTCTTACATTTAAATACATTTGATTTCATGTAATTGTGGCTGGTGTTTTAAGTGCTCAATATGTTTACTGCAAGATTTATCTTCGTGTCTTCGAAATCTTGTGACAGCTAATTCATCCGAATTACTTTAATTTGAGTGAGATAAAGCGACGTGAGCGCTAAGTGAGGTAATTCTCATCAGGTGGAAGGGGTCGAGTTAAGCACATATTTAATGCTGGTTTAGGGTTTAAGCTGCTTTAAAATGTATAGTGTGTAGTTCAGTGTGAAATAGAAGCATGAACTAGGATCCTGCATATGTGGTGTTGAGCTTTTAAAGTGAGGTTTTTGGAATGAACTTTGTAATAGCAGGTTATGAATTTGCTAAATCGACCAACTGTTTACAGACAATGTGGCCAATGTTTCGCTGTCATAGTGTGATGCCTTTAACTTTGTAACATCTACTTGAATCACATGATGTCTTTAGGGATGTTGCCATATTGCTTTTCAAATAAACTAAATGTTTATAATTGCAAAAATTTGCAAAGATCTTGCCTTCATTGTTTGATAATTTAAGCCCACTTGTTGCAGGCTATGATGAATAATGGATATGCTTTAAAACTGTGAGTCATAAAGTACAAATGATCAGAAGATAGAAAATGATTTTTCTTTTTTTTTTAATTCAAATTTTTATTTCCAACATAGTTAAAATGATGTTCAACACAGCCTCTTTACGATAATGATTTATTTTGACTTGCTGTTTGAGGATGCAGATCATGTTTGATTGCATGTGTCGTCTTCAGTTTCCCTCTCAGCGGTCCTGCCTCAGACCATCAGTTCAGCGTCGAAGAGAATGAGACTTCGTATTCTGGCAAGATCCACCACCATCACCGTCGACACACACACAGCCAGGACACTCTCTGCCACACACACACCAAGAACAGTGAGTACCCTTGGCCTGACGAAGAGCTATCCACACACTGTCTGTCTGCAAATGTGTGATATGTCTCGGCTGTACACTGATGCTCTTTTTATGTTCATCGCTGTGTGTTGGTCAGCATCCTGTGTTTAAGAGTCAGTTCATCCAAATCAAGCATGCTGATTTAAGGCTTCAGATGAATTAGACAAATCAAATGCGTATTTGAAGCTTAGATTCTTTTTAATATGAAGTGTCCTTTGTGTGTTTCCCCAGACTGAAGAGGGATGGCACCACAGAGAGAGAATTTTGTAGTGAAAAATAGCCTGCAACTTTACCACTTGATTTGTATAACTCAGACTGCTCAAGTTGCAAATTAGCTTCAGATCAAATGTGGATTTTTTGTCCCCCATCACTTACATTGAAAGTGCATTATGAAGAAATCTGTTATGGCCAGTACAAACAGGAGGACACACATAGAAAGTGTATCCATTAGCCCCTGTGGTATCAAGCCATGCATGCACAACAGATTTGAATAATCCACTGATTAGACGCCTCCCATCAACACAGTCCTGAGGAGATTAACATAATTTTATCATCTCAGTTTCAAGACTCAAAAAATAGTCAAACCCGTTAAAAATGTTCTCTGTGCATTAGCCAGTATAGGCAGAAAATGTTTCTGAATAGAATCTTTTTCAAAGGTTATTTTATTTGATGCTTTGAACACAGCAAATGTAATGTCATTCACCTTCATTCTGCTGAGGTGACGGCAGAAATCTCAGCGGCAGATCTGGAAAGATACCAAATGGGGAAATGAGTTTTTGTGATTTGGGTGAACTGACCCCTTTTTAACACACTGTATTGTGTTTTTTTCTTTCATTCTTTCTTTCTTATTTCTTTACAATTGATTTGTCCTGTTCATGTATAAAATTGTCTATAAAATGTGGCACGCCATCCCCCATCAAACCCACCCCCTGGGTCATCAGCTTTTCCCTTAACAACCCAGTGAGTCTGTTGCCTCTACAAAACAAATGCAGTCTCTCATGTGTTCTCTCCTTAAACTTTGTGTGTATTAGAACGGCGAGCTCCTCCCTGCCCTGCCGATGAGTTGGACATCTCTCAGACTCTGCTCAAGGCTCTGGAGACAGAAAGTGATTCTCCCCCGTGGCCCTCACTGCACATCAACATGGACAACAAGGTCAGAAATTCTCTCCACACATCATTGTCCCCAAGATCTTGCCCCAGGGTCTTTAACCTTCCTCCCTGCTCCTCTGTCAGGGAGAAGAGAAGCAGCTGTCTGAAAAGTCTCTCCACCCTCCTGCCTCTCCAGTGATGTTCCCTGACCACCTCAAGTGTAACATCCTCAAAGCCCAGATGGAGGCGGTTTTCAGGGTGAGTACCAAACCTTCATCTAACCACCTAAGCCTTGTGTACTGTTGTGACACTCAACATGCGCTCTTCTCCTCCATGATGAAGAAGGAACCTCCGACAACACCCAGAGTGAAGAACTCAAATGAGACCCTCAATGACAGGCCAGTCCCTCACCCTGTCTTCACATGCTTGCCCATGTTTCTGCACGTTTGCCGAAGACTAACTCTCCAGTGACGTCTCTGCTCTTCAGGTATCAGAGCTCATCCCAAGACTCGGCTGCGTCCAGTCTCACTGCAGACAAGACACCACATCGGCAAGACCACGACCCGACGCCAGAGAGGATGCAGCCCAAAGCCAACGCAAGCACCACCCGCAGAAAACGACTGGTCAGACAATTCAGCTTGTGAGTACACATCACTGCTGATTTACTGCTGAAGGGCAGAGCTCCAAGAGGCAAATTGCTCTCTGAAGAAATACTCCAGAGTACTTGAAGCAAAAGCAATACTATCTCCGCTCTTTTGAAAATGACATTTTGTCCAGAACAACCCGCAGGTCATGCAAGTCACTCAGTCTCTCTCAATGTATTGCTCATCAGTAACCATGAAGATGAAGATAATCTCCCAGAGGCACTTGCGGCCATCTCCTCCCAGAGTGCGGCAAAGTCAGGATCTACCAGCTCATTGGACAAACAGATACAGCCGTCCATATACCCACAGGTAACACACACTCTCACACGTGCACACACCCTTTAAAAGAAACATTAAGTATATTTGTTTAATGCGCTACTCTACACTCATGTGGGATTAATTCAGCCTCTCAATGTGATCTGTAAGTAAACAGCGGGATGTCTGTGTGTGTGTACATTGATGTGTATTCCAGGTGGATAACATGCCAGCACTGGAGCTGGGTAGTCCATGCTGTCCCTCTCCTTCGCCTTCTCCCCATCTCTCCCCTTCTTACTACCATAGCTCCATCCCTCACCTGGTCCCTTACCTTGCTGCCCATAACGACAGGTAAAACAACCCAGTTCTCCATGTTCTCTGGGGCTTATTCATATTTGCTTAAACCTTCAGTCTCACCAACAACTTGAAAAAAACTGAAGTAAGCGTTTTAGGTGCATCCTGGTGGCCTCGAGGTCAAGACATAAAGAGTTGCTTTCATTATCGAACCTAAAAATATTCAGTTTACTATCATATATGGCAATGATCAAGCGCTCAGTCTTCACATTTGAGAAGCTGGAACACATGAAAGTTTTGCATTTTCACTTGAAAAAAAAGCCAACAACAATTAATCAGTTATCAAAAGTGATATTAATTTTCCTCTTTCGCTTTCATTGTTTCCTCTCTTCATCTAGTGTGCCACTGTTCAATAAAGGCAAAATGGCACGTATGTTTTGTTTGAATGAAGTATTTCAGTACAATTATAGGACTAAACACAGAACAATAGCACTCATGGTCAATGCTTTTGCTTCTAAATGTATCGTTCTGACATTATTGTAGATAGTTCTGAAACTGTTGTGTCTTAGCTGGATATTATTCTTTTATACTATGTGACAGTTCTGCTCTACACAGATGACACAAACTACATATGCGATTAAAACTGAGATGGACAGGAATCTGACTTTCTGACATCAGTTTTATATAAACATGTCATTTGGGGAGGAAGGGCAGCGGTAAATTTGTTGGAACTGCATTTGTCTAAAGAAAGATTAGCTGAAAACAGGCACAATTATGCAGATTTATATCTTTATTTGACATGAAGTTTGTATCTCTCTGTGTTTGTAGCGGAGAGGAAATGAGGCTGGACAGAGAGAAGATACTGAGAGCTCTACTGATGACGGAGCTCTGAAACCTTGACCCTTGACCCCTGTGACATTATCGCCAAGTGCAGCAGACCCGGCTTTAAGCGAGGAAAGTGGAGGCAGAAGACCGAAAGTCGTTGGCTGCAATCAACATTTGTATATGTGCATAATACATTCAACAGCTATAAATATATATTTGCATAAAGGCAATTGTTATATTTGCTTAATTGTTATTTTAGAAGGACGGTTCTTTATATTCATCAAACTGAAATTGTAAAAACAAATAAGTGGACTCACTGACTCACACAAACACATACACATATCAGACAAGCTACAGATGTGACTGGTGCTGCCTGCATGATAAATATGTTACATGATGAACTATTTATCTGTTTTGCTTTGGGGTTATGTTTTATGTGATTTCATCAACACTGTGTCCATGTTGATGCCTAAACTGTGTTTCAGACTGCGACTGTTGAAACATTGATTTGTACACTGTAAAAATCACAGTCTGAAGTGGAAATCAATTCACTTTCGAGTCAATTTGTTCAAAATGTACAGTAAATAGACCTTGTAATTAATATGCTGACGACAGAGCAGGCCTTGTAAATGCTTAGTCCACATTTATATAATGCCAGATATCCGTTTTTACATACTATGCTATTTGCAGCATTTGAGATTTTAGAAACTTCCTGAATAGAGAGAAGCGAAAGTGAATTCTGACTCGGTGTGGAAGGTGCAGTCTCCGTCTACCCACTAGAAGGAGACAAATCTGCAGTCACGCCTCCTCTGGCATCTGATCCTGTTTTGCCATGAGGAGCAGATCACGGATCACTTTGCTATTTCTTTACATGCACTTTTCATCACAGGTCAAATGTGAAACTGATCTCAGTTCATATTCTTGGACATTATTTAAGCATAACCCTGCTGCTTAACAACTTTATTTCAGCCCTTGTCTTGTCAGAAGCACATCTGAGGCAGCGTGTGACGTGCTGCTGTGCTGTATGTGTCGACTGTGTTGTTCCCGCCCTCAGTCGGATCTTAATAAAGGCCACATCCTGTCAGTTTGACAACTCCGTAGCAGCATCTTTGGTCTCCACACTGACATGGGAATGTGGACCAGCCTCGCCCTACGTGCCTGTGTGTGTGTGTGTGTGTATGTGTGTATGTGGGCCTCACCCACCCTGCGAGGGAATGTTGTTATAAAGAATATTGCTGATTTAGCTGCCTCTACACACCTATCAGGTGCAGTACAGTGAGTCAGCCTGTAATTGCACCTCTGTTCTGTCCTCCAGTGAACCGCTTAACATTTGATAATTCATCTTCATAAAGGTGCAGCAGAGAGGCTCGGGTATGAGTTGAGGAATGTGCCACAAATGTTTTTATCTGAAAGAAATCATGTGGAGCTTGGCATAATTATGTGGGTGAGCCACTAAACAAGATAAGCGTAAGTCTAAATAGCACAACAGCCACTATGTTCTTAATAAGGGACTGTATGAAAATGATCGGGGTTGGGAGGAGGGCTTAAAGTCATGACTGGCTTCAGTAATCTAATATATAAGATATTCATTTATTGGCTCCACAATGGGCAAATTTCCAAAAACATTTATATATTGTAATATTAATATTATATTGTAATATAGACCATTGGCTTGGGGCAAAATGGCACGTTCTTTGGAGAGATAATGCTCATACCAACTTACTTTAAAGAGACACATTTCTTATCTCATATGTTTGTTTGTTTTTATGCTAAAACACTAATAATTTTGGGAAAAATTAAAGCTCTACCCCTGCTGTGGACCAAAAGTAAATTAATGATTCAGACTACCCTCAAAAAGATAAAAAAAAAATTCTGACCCCATGTCTGCTGCTATTTTTCAAATGGTCCTTAATATTCTAAATAAAATAAAATTACATGCATTTACTCTAATTCTTAAACTCTATAATATACACACACACTACAATTCTTATTAGCAAATTGTAATTTTAAACTAGGCTCAAAAGGTTGCACTTATGTCAGAGTTTGCACTTCATATACAAAGAAACACTTCTTGACAGAGTATGAAATTATAATCACATTGCATTTTCTTCCCACAGTAGGTAGTGTTTTCTACTAAACTCTACCAATAAAGTCATAAAGTTAAAGTGAAAAAAAAAGTATTGGGCCCTGTTGCATAGATACTAATGGTGTTGCTGTGCTGTTACAGACAGTGTTTTCTGTGAGTGGGAGAATGAGTGTGTTTAAAAGGGATCAAGTTGGGTGGGGTGCACAAGATTGTGTTACACAATGCCAAATCTGCCCTGAGGGGGTCTGACATGGTTTTGTGTGCCTTCCTTCTCTCTTCCCCCTTCCCGCATTCTCTATTCTTCACTTTTCCACCCTGTTAAAAAAGGGTCATCCTCTCAGATAATGTGCTCAGTGTGTCGGAGTGACAATGGTTTCTTTGCCATAGCTTGTGTGTGTATGTGGGAAACACAGAGGTATCACTGAGGACAGTGTGAGGGAGTTCCCACAGTTTTGCCTCGAGCCACATTCTGTCATTAGACAGCTTCACCTGTGTGTTTGTGCTCTTGCACTTTACACACCCTCCCAAAAGTACAGACAAGCACAATAAGTACACAGCAAAGTGAAGTGAAACTTTCAGAGGGCAAATGGTGGAATCAAACAGCTGAGGCCAACAGACTTCACATGGTATGTTTATTGTTTTTTTCAGCATTACCACAGCAGGACGTCATACTGTGGGAAGTGTGCACAGCAAAATGGAGTCCGAGTGGCAACTTTGCAGGGCACAAACGGCAAGTTAATTCACAAGATATATGTCGTAGGTGTCCTTCATTATTTCCTTTGCTTCTCAAGATTAATCTTTACATCTACTCTTCAAATGATTTAGTTACAAAGATAAATGGTGAAGGGATTTCTGCAGGGAGTTAATGCCACTGCGTTCCTCGACATCAGCGTAGATGGTGAAGAGAAGACAAGGAAAGTGTGATGGACTGATAAATCTTTGCAGACTTATCTGAGTAAAATATGTAATAATATGGGTCAGAAACCACCTCTGGCTCCTGAGATTCACTCAGTAAGCTGAGAGCTTGTGACATGAGTCCTCTTGAAGAATGTAACCCTATGGTTAGGTTACAAAGAACTGGGTCTGTCCTCTGTTCAGGTGGGAGTCCAAAACAAAAGGACAGACAACATTGGCATTACACAACATGGAAACAGGGGCTTTAGTGTGACATGTCACTCTTTTGTAAGTGAAGCCTGACGCAAGGATCAGACCATCTGACAAACTCACAGTGTAACATATGTTATCATTCAAATATACTGCTATTATGTTCATTAGTAGTCTTATTGATTAGCAGTGCATTGATATTTGGCATTATGTAAACATCTTTAAGTTGTACTACTAACTTCTTCATGCACTAAAGCTTCCAATACAATCAATGTATCTGTATCAAATGTAGATAACACACATAAAATACATTGCATAAACAGATTAAGTATTGAGACGTATCAACACAGCCATGCATAATACTCATTTTCATCTCATTCACACTAAAACACACTCTTTCACACACACACACACACATTCACTCTTCACAGAGAAGCTTAAGGAAAGGATTTGTCTCAGTTTCTACTAAGTCATATAGTGATTATAATATCATAACATGTTAAAAAATCTCTATAAAGCTTTTAAAATACACACTGTGCAATATAAGACAAAACTGCTATTTTTGGCTAAGGCCACAATGATTTTGGTATAAAATACATTAATTTCTGTTCTTATAGATATAAATAACACATCTAAAAGACTATTTTTAAAAACCTAACAATACATTACAAGTCTTTGACATGTACCAAATTGTCACATGACCTTTGTATATTTGTGACCCTACAGCAGGGTCAGGTCCAGGTACTGCCCTGCCGGCTTGGTGACGAGAGCGGGGAGGGACATGAGAGGAGCATCGCCTCCGCTGGACTGACCAATCAGACTGCTGCTCAGGAGAGAAACGGACTCTGCGGGACTCTGGAGGGCGAGAGGAAGGAGAGTTTGGGGTAAGGAAAGGGAAGACAGAAGAGTATTATCCCAGCGTGAAAAAAGCCCTCACACCAGCACCAGATGTTACCCATCACCTTCTCAACCACCTGAAGGCTATACCTGTTATTACCAATTTACTTTCACACTACAACACCACCAGTTGAATGTTTGCAAAGCCCCACCCCCTTTAATTACTGTGGCTCCGCCTGTCAAGCTTTTCATTCACAGAAGACAATGCAGTTTACAATGTAGCTGTGAGTTACCCTAAAATTCTTAGACATTTTTGAAACAGAACAAGTTGTGAAGTGGGAGTGTTAAGGAAGTCTTTTTACCCACTCTGTACTCCTATTTCAACAATATCCAAAATGTTGCATAACAGATAATGAAACCATCATGTAAGTTTATATTTAGACCATTACTTTCAATTATTTCAACTTTGTTTCTGAGAAATCCTGTTTGTGCTAATCAGAGCATTAGATATTCAAAACGCTTTGTTGCTGCTCCAAATCTGCTGAAAATTAAAAATGAACTGATTAAATGTGCAGATTATAAAAACTGTTTTCTCAACAGCATCATCTTTAACTTCCACCCATTATGAGGGAATTTTTACCAAAATGCACCCTGGGAGTGAACTTCTCCCCCAAAATGGTTATGTGTACAAGCTCCTACCAAATATGTTTTTAATATCAATATTTTGGATTGATGACATAACCTGCAGAGTTTTATATGGATTCAAGCTGTGGAAGAGCTCCAGCTGTGAGTCATTTCATCTATGGAAAAAATGAATGACTAAACTCAGTGTTTTTAGTACACTGGCTCCCCCTGAGTGAATGTTCCACTTCTGAACATTACTTTATTTTTCTAACTTAAAACTAAAACATCACATAATAATAATACTGTTATTTAGCCAATAAGAAGAAGTAACACTGGGTGTGTTTAATCCATCCCTTATACTTTTACTGTTATGTTTTTTGGTTTAGAAAGATTAAAAAAAGACAACACCTTCCAAACTAATGAGATGCTGAGCACAGCTTCAGCACCATTTCTATAGAGACATCCAAAGCTTGACAGGTGTGCTGTGACTATAACTGGACTCTTGTCAGTGGTGGGGTTTAGCAAACAGTCAATTTGCCCTCGTGGCTATTGCTTTAGCCCATAAATAACTTCTTAAGAGGACAGAAATATAATGGCCAGCATTAGATGAAGAGAAATGCCATAAAAGCGTCTCACAGTTGATCAGAAAACAGAACCCTGTCCAAATGATTCAAGACAAAATCCAACGATTCACTAAAATCCAAGAAATCTCTTCTAACCACTCAACCCAATCAAACATTTGCCCGCTGTTGCCGCTGTGGTGGTGTGGTTAGTGGAAAATTCCCTGTTTAAATAAGAAATATCACTGAGTCCTGTAAACCATGGTGACCAGTCAAGACCCAAGACCACAGCTACAACCCCTGTCTACACTAAACCCCCCTCACAGAGCCCTCAACCAATCCTTACCTGCCACCTGCCTCAGAGACCTTAAATACACACCCACTCTTTGGGCTGCGTAAGCAGTGTCCCGGCCGGGTCGTGAGCATGCACGTGCCCGTGGGCGTGCATGAGAGCATCCTCGGGGGCATACTGTGGTGTAAGGAAGGGGGAGGAATGACAAGAGACAGGGGGCTGAGACACAAGCAATGAGAGATACTAACCTAAAGGCCACATGGACATGTAAACTCCAGCATGGTGGTGAGAGAGGAGTTTGTTCATGGGGGACAAAAATACTCAACTAAGTCTGTGTCTTAGGTTAGAATAAACTCTTATTTATCAGATCCCCGGGATTCTTCACCCTCCTCCAAGTTTAAATAAGACTTGAGTTCCTCCAATTCAAGTCTAAGCAAGCAGCAGTGTGTGTATGACAGAACAGGGAGAGGAGACAGGATAAACTAGTTTGATAGCCTCTGGGTAAGCACAGTGGATGCCTGACAATACACACCCACAACAGAAGGAGATTTGAATACAACACTTGGATCCTACAGAGAGGTATAGGACGGTTTGCATGTATAGGGCCTGCTCTTACAATCACTTGTTAAGCCGACGTGTAGGGTTGATTTGTAGAGACCTGTCTCTTACCTGGTATCCCTGCACTGCATTTAGGAGATCTTTGACTCCGTTGCTGTTGTAAGTCAGACCTGGCATGCGGACCAACCCCCCTGGGGAGGAGAGGGCGGAGGGGGAGGGGTAGAAACCTATGGTGGTAGGTGAGCCAGGTGGACTGGAGAAAGACAAGAGAGAAGGTACAGACAGACTGTTATCATGACAATATCTAAAAGAAACAAACTGAATGGTCAAAGGCTGCATGTCTCTCAGCAAACAAAGCACATATGAATCACAAGACTGAGAGTAACTTTGGGCGCCGTCTGGGAACGTTTTGTCAATGGCAGAGGGCTGACCAGGTACAAACAGAGGTCACTGATGTTTACAAAGTTTTCTGATACCGCACTGTTCAGTTATTAACTACCCTTGTCCCAGCCTCTCTCCTTGGCACATTTTAACCAAAGAATAGCTGTTCCTCTTTTTCCCCCACTTTGAAATCCATTTTGCATGGATATAAAAAGAAATATGCACAATAGAATCAGCAATGCAAACAGAAACATTCCAGGCAAAATAAAAAAAAGAGGCATTGAGGGTTTTTTTTTGGTCTAAATGATTCAATTTAAATGTTTTATTATAGTGGAGTAAATGATAAAATTTACAGCAATTTGTTCAAAAATTGTTGAGCTAGATTTGACTGTGTTTGCGTTAGTCATAATTATTTAGTAAAAAGGCGAGAACATTTCACAAAAGTACAAGTCAGCAACAAAGAAGTGGGTTTTTAAAGGGCTCATCATTATACTGTACATAAGATGGAATTAGTTCCAGTGAATGGAAATACTATCTTGAAAAGTGTATTCATATTCTTCAAGCGCAAATGAAGGCTCAGAAAAATCAAACAGGTCAAATCAATATTGGTTAAGCTCCTCATTCACTCATACAGCAGCACACAGGCTCTCAAAATGTGAGATGGATGGAAGCGTTATCACAATATATCACAGCATTTCACTATGGGACAAAATGGCGAAAAGTTTTTTTTTTCTACAATCAAAATAATTTCCCCCCAAAAATTGTACGCTTTGATGCATTTTCATGTCATCTCTGTTTACCTGGGGTAGTAGGCTGTGTAGTTCATGTACAGCTGAGCAGAAGCGGGGTAGAAGGCATGTCCTGGTGCAAGGGGCCGCTGGCTCAGCAACACCTGCCCCATGGGTGGGTAGAGGGCAGCAGCAGCAGCGGCCTCTGTGGGAAGGACAGGTGGAGCAGGGGTGAAGGAGTAGGAGGGTGGAGATAAACCTGGAGAGGAGAGAACAGAGGGGAGAGACGAAAGAATTAAAAACAGACAGAGAGTGACAGAAATAGACAAAGTCCTGATGGTGAAGTCTGGTCATTGTTTGTTTCTGAGAGAGGCGCTCATGCAAATGTGCAAACAATGACCACCATCACTCAGCAGCTGACACATGTACAGTAGTAATAAGGATATGCTACACTGAACTAAGGCTCACTTCTGCATTTGAAATGATTGTATTTTGCGGACCTGTAGCCAGGTGAGCAATTGTCAAGTATGAACCCCATCATCTCTTACACTGTTGTTTTGATATGTCATCATCTGCATAGCTCACTTGTTTGCAAGCTTCCAAACATGTGGCAAGCTTTTGATTGACGATTAAAGCAAATCAACTTGCAAGTTTGCAATAATAAGTCTTGGTAGTAGTTCACCTAAACAAGCTGAATTCTAATTGATTAATATGTGGATCCCTCTAAATATCCAATATTTGCAAAATGACAGCAACATTGCTGTCAGAGCACAGAGACATTGTTAAGCTAGTTGAAGTGTTTGTACATTCTACAGAAAAACAAGTTATATCGTCCAATTTATATGGTCAATGCCATTTTTGGCCTATCTGTAGTTTTTGGTCTTGTCACCTGAACACTACAGGCTCTGTCTGCAGTTATATACAACAGAGTGTTGCAGCCAATCTTACATGTATTTTTGCTAAAGAAGCATAAAAATGTCATTTGTTTTAATATGACCTCACTACTACAAACCAGTTTTCACCTTGTACCTCTCATTGAAAACTAGTGCACCAGTGCATATTGATCAGACACGGAGAATAAAGCATATTTCTACGCACCAGCTTTCAGCTCTGCCCACCGTTCCCACAGCTCCACTGATTGGACAAGCCAGTCTATTGAGGCTAAATCCCACAATGACTACTACTAATCTGATAAGACTGGAGAGTTGTAAGCCATTTTTCCACATTACACACTGGGTGACTTGCTTACACTTTTCCAACCCTTTCAGATCTTTATGAATTACTCAAGCAGTGGTAAGGCAGTAAAATTAAGAATGAGTGACAAACATGCCGCCGAGGAAGATGAACTACAATCAGAGTGTGTGAACACAGGTGAAAAGGTGGAATAAACAGTTAACATGTGAGGTTTCTCAGTTCATGCAGATTGGTCATTTAATCACACTAAATTACAAAGAAGTACCACACGCACACACACACACTTTCATACACACAGTTTTTCAGTCCTCCTGGTTAGACCAGATGTCCTCTACCTCCACAGTACTAGATTGGAGAAAAAACCCAGCAACCCTGCCCCCACGGCAGGAGCCCACCTACCCTGCAGTCCCGAAGCACCCCCAGCTCCCAGCAGCACTTACGTCTGGACTTACATGGCGGCGGGCTGAGCCCTGTCCCACTCCTGGTCCGGGTGTTTGTGTGTGTATGTGTGTGTGAGAGCGAGCCTCCCATCAGCACCAGGCCCATCTCCTCAGCGCTGCAGGGGAACACCTCCACGTAACGGCTGTTGGAGCCACGCTGGCTGGACATCACATGTTTGTGGAGCCGCTGTGAGGCCTGAAGCGCCCGCTCAGCTGACGTCATCTGGATGAAGCAGTCACCTGACGGACGACCCTGTAAACAGAGACAGCCAGAAATGAGTGAGTGTTGCGTCAGAACGCATCTGAATTCATAGGTGTGTCAGGGTGGTTATTTCATGTACCTGCTGGTTGAGGACCATGTGCACGCCATGTGGTCTGATATCATGTGTAAACTCGCCCAGGAAGGTGAGGATGTCTTCTATGCTCGCTGTGTACGGCAGGCCCCGCAGCCTCAGGCAGTCCCTTATACTGCCAGGAGGGGGCAGGAGAGACACCGTGGGCAGCATTGACACCAAGGGGGCAGGGGCCACAGGGATCAGAGGGGCCGACGAGTAGCGGTTCAACACCTAAATCACACACACACACACACACAAACACACAGTTACTAATTACATCCTCTGCCTGCAGCAAAGACAGTCAAGGAGGTAGAACTGATTCAAACTTTAGGGAAGCCTTTCTTCCCTTTCCTGGATAATTTTCACGAAAAAAATACCTAAAATAATACACTCAAACATCATGCTGCCTATCAATAATTCAGAAATCAGATTGAAAAGTCAAAAAAGTATATAAACATTGAGATATATACAGTAAAGTCCGACTTTAAGCAGACATCTTGTGTACAATAAAGAAAAGTCTACGTTGTGTTTGAATATGTGTTGCAATGTCAGACAGACGCTGGCTTGTTTGCATTTCTGGAGAGGACCAATAAAACTCCTGTCATACATAAAAGCACAGGGAAAAGCCTCTGCAAAAGCTTATCAGCGTGAGCAGATAAGAAAATTAGTCCACATGTGGTCGTCTCACACGAGAGAGAGAGAAAGACTGAGGAAGACAAACAAAGGATGTAAGCACTAGTAATCTTTCATAGTGTATTTGTGTGTACCTACATACTTAAGGGAAAAACATAGTCCATCTTGTTATGCAGGTCCCCACCCTTAAGCTCTACTCCAATAATTCCTACAACTAAATGAGGAGAAAAGAAACACCCACACATTGTCACGCCCTGCTGTGTGCACACAAACACACACAGAATTCCTAAAAAAAACCAACCTCTTTTTACCGTCAGAAAACAAAAAGGATAACATGACAGAACAATTAATTCAAAATGAAGGGACACAAACATCCACGCACACATTCTGTCCGACCCCCTGGCGTACCTGTTGGACCTCTGCTGCTGTGCTCTTGAACAGCTCAATGTATCTCCTTCCTAGGATTTCCTTGTGTTTCCTCAGAGCACACTGGGCATGTTCCTCGCAGGCAAATAAAACGAAGGCATCTCCAGTGGGACGTCCGTCTGGATAGCGAACAAACAGGATGCCATCCTTCCCTCCACTGACCGGACACATCTCTTTGAGGCCGTCCCCCGGGGAGAAGAAGGTGAGCACCTGCTCATGTGTGGCGGTGAAAGGAAGACCTCGCATCCTCACTATGATCTGGTCCTCGCGGGACAGAAACATTGCTACTTCATTTGAGGTACCTGGCGCAAGGACAAAGACACACCTATTTGACCACAAGTAAATAAACAAAAATTATCACACTGTAGATTTCAACAGCTTCTAGTTTTTCATCCGGGAGCAGCACTCTGTGATGGTTTGAAGTGTTTTCCATGACGCAGTTTGGCCTTCTTATTCTATAATTACTAGGAATAAACCTGACTCTTATCCTGTCATGGTTTTTGAGGGATTATATAATAAACATCAGGATGTTCATGCACTGAAAAGGTAATTTCTGTTTCCTGGGAGGGGCTTCAATATATAAACTTGTTGTTGTGCTAAAAAGCCATGTTACCTTTAATAAACAAATTGACGTTTGGTGATAATTGGTAACTTTTTCAGGTCATCATGACAAGTGGGATGAAAAACATCCAATGGACACAAAATGTTCCCTCCAATTATTTCTTTGTGTTGCTGGATTTTTTTTATTCCCAAACATCAATGATTGAAACTATATTAATACAAACTAAGGCATAAAATCAAACAGCAGGGTATTTGGTCGTGTCACCGGATTTCTATTCATGTTTTGGATCAATTCTCAAAACAAGAAAATTCATTGACAAACCAGAGCTTCAGGACTTGGATTTGGCCCTCTGCAGTGTAACTATATTATAACACTGTAAAAGGTGGTTATATGTTCTCACCTCCTGCTATCTTCAGGAAGTCCTCTCCTGTTGCTTTGTAAACCTGACATCAAGAAACGAACAAGACAAAAAATCACTACAGATGCAATGAATGAAGGCAAAAGGCTTTAGATTAGGTGTAGGTTGTGTAATTGATTCACTTAATTAGCAGCGACTAGCCGGGCTCGGACAGGTTACCTCTATGTATCTGTTGCCCATATGGTGTTTGTGTCTCTGCAGCGCCAGGTCTCTGTGTTCTTCACTGACAAAACGAACAAGAGCTTCTCCGTTCCTCCTCCCCTGAGCGTTAAGGCACAGCGCGGCCCCTCCTCTGTACAACACAACACATAGAGCATTATGGAGGATGGAAACCTTATGTCAACAGCAGGGTTTCAGGATATATGATGTTGACTGACTGACTGGTTAGTGGGGAGACAACGTACTTGGCAATGTTGAGTCCTCTGAAGAATCGAGCGATGTCCTGGTCAGAAGACTGCCACGGTAGACCCCTGGCTCTGATCACTGTGTTGTCGCACACTTTCTCCATCTTACTGCTGCATGCACACACAGAGAGACATTAGCACAGCAGCAGGAGGCTTGGAATTGATTTTAGAAGCAGAAAACAAAAAGAAAATTTATCTTGAAAAAAGCTTTACTTACCAAGTGCCAGTCTCAAACTTTTCACTAACTTTCTCCTGGTTAGAAAACGTGTGGCCTGTAATGGGAAAGCTTGTTAGATAATTGCCTTTTAAAAATCACAAATTAGACCTTCAGCATGAGACATGACAAAACAAATTATGGTAATCAGCATTAAAATGATCTAAAGTCTAGGGGCAAAATGCAGACTATATTTTGTATTTACTTAAGGTTTCACTATTTTAAAGAATTTAACCTAAAGAGAAATTTACTTGCTGCAACTAACAATTATTTTCCTAGTAGAAATATCTGCCAATTATCATCACGATTGATTGTTTGGATCATAACATGTCAAAAAATAGTGGAGAATGACTTAGAATTTCACAGAGATCAAATTGGGCACTCACAAAATGGCTCAGAAAGCAGGGCTAGGACAATGCTCGCCATGATCTGGACCTGGTGTACTGCGATTTCTGCCGGCAATATGGCTGACGGATCCAGCGTGACTGACGGATCCCACATGGCGAGAACATCGGCAGGTATACTGAGAGCTGAGGAGGAAGCAGTCATGGAAAACAAACGAGGAACAGCCAATAAGGTTATACAGGTGTGTTTGGATGTGTGACGATGAAAAGGAAGATGAAAAATGAATGAGAGAAAATGAAAAAAAAAACAAGCAAGGCAACACATACACACACACAGACATGTAAGTTTTCCTGTTCCAGTGGGTGTGTGGGGTTTACCCTGTTGGCTAAACACACACTCCTTCTGAGCGCTTGGTAAGGTGCTGCCATTGTTTCCCTATTTGCATTTCAAAACCTCTAGTCCCACAGCCAACACCCCGTGGCTTACAAATTTCTAGTGAGCGAGATAAAAAAAAAAAAAACCCACACAGATAAATAACCAAAAAATTGTCCAAAACACCATGAGTCATAAATAATGAAATGCATTGACTGTAACAGGTGATGTGTTAAAGGATACACTTTGCCATCATGTGTACATTCGTAGCCTTGAGGTCAGACGTGGGGAAGTGCTTCTTGAACTCTTTCCGAAGGTCAAAGAAGGAGTAGAAACAGTCTGGGACCAGGATGTTCTGGAGAGGGGAGGAATCAAACGAAAGGATGTGAACATGTGACCCATCAGCAGCTGCCATTTTATTGCTGTTTGCACAAGCAACGAGTAGCTGCGGTGTAGCATTAAGACATGTGGGAGAATTTCATCAGCTTGTGTCATTAGTCAGGGCGTGTGCCATCAGACAGGTTGCTCTGCCGTAGATCAACTTCACCCATAACATTAAACTCAACCAGGAGCTCAGTGCTGACACAACACATCCCTTTGTGACTGCACGGAGCTGGAGGTTCCTGCAGCCGCCAGGTAACATCCGCCCCGGCTGCGAGGCGTTCACCCGACCAGCTCGCTCACCTTGCTTGCAGCCTCGGGGTGAATCACTTGACGGATGTGGAGCTGCCCTTCTGTACACAAACACACCGACGTGCCCGCGCCCAAGCTGTTCACCTCGTTTGTCAGTTGTAGATGAAACTGCAACGACAGGCGTCAAACACTCAGAGAAGAAAATAATCATATTCCAGCTTCAAGCATCTCAAGAATACTTATGTTATAAAAGGCCCAACACCTTTTTACTCTAGACATCAGAGAGGTTATTACCAGGTTTAACGCCGTCTCAAGACTCCTGGCTGTAAAGACACAGTCTGCTTTGGATCCATTCTCTTCCACGCTTTCCTCCACCACATCCTCCTCCTCTTTTTCCTCTGCGGAGTCGGAGAGGTCAGGCTTAATGAGGAGCTCATTCACCTTGCCCAACTGGTTCAGAGGAGGAAAAAAAAACCATGTCAGTCTGAAACGAGCCTCCAGAGAAACTCACAGGCTGTGAGCTGACATATGTCTGTAATGTATCACATAGAATAGCAAGAAAAGTAGGAATATGTTTAAGGCATTAAACATTTACTTACTCCATTTACAGAAAATCTTAAGAGCTTGTATTCAACTAGTAGATGTTTTTTTTTTTTTTAAAAGTCCATATAACTAAACCTACAAAACTCACATTAACATTTCATTTACTATTTATTAATACATCTGAACATTGTTATAAATGGCTTTGGTTTGTATTAAAGTCTATTTTGTACTGGGTTCAGTTTACCTGCCCACTCCTTTATTTACCACATTTCCTGTTTTATAATAATAGTAACTGTCTGTAATAAATTATCAGTTTTTACCTTCTTGTTCTTTACATCCACCAGCTGCCAAACCAACTGTGTGAGCTCCTTCTCGTCTGATCCCAGCAGCTCACCGCTCGAGCCAGATGTGGCGGTGAAAAGCACCACCAGGTGATCTACCTGCGCCGTCATCTGAGCTCCAACAACCCGAAAAACTAACCTAATGTTACACAAAAAGTAGAGGCCGGCGAGTGAAGATCAGCCGCGGAGGAGACGCACGCGGGAGCCGCAGGTAGAAACACCTTCACTCGGACACCTGAGCGCAAAGGTGAGCTCCGTAAATCCGGGTTTCGTCGCGGGTGAAGTTTTTACGTGAAGCCTCCCGCAGTCACCATCGCGGAGAAATGGCTGAATGTTCCCCTTTTTTGTAGTGCATCTACCTGTGTGACCACGTGACTCTCTACCTGCCCCCTCCCTCTTCCAGGTGCTCTTCAGATTAGGACGTGGCAGACCGTGGAGAACAAAACAAATCTGTACCTTTTTTCAAAATGCTTAATAGTTTCCAGTGTTTAATTGATTGGAGTGTTTCTTTGTTTAAAAGCCCAGCAGGTATCACAAGTAAAATCGTTACCTGTCACATATAAAGAAGAATGGGCTTCATAATAATTAAATAATTTGCCTCCTATGATTTTTTTGTTTTTGCACAAATGGCCTTATTAAAAAAATAATAATCAGTATTGAAAGCTTAAAATGTATTGAAACCAAAGAACACCCAACAATAGTATTTCCTATTTTTTATCCACACAAAATAATAACAGGGATAAAGTGTTGCTATGTAAAACTAAAACAAAATACACAAAGTCCAGGACCTTTATAAGACAATATTTAACATGAGCGGTATTATTAATTGAACAATTAAATATTACCTTAAAATGATCAACACTCTCAATTCAGAGATATTGTGTATGATATTGTTATTGAGTGAGTGACTACTACTACTACTACTAATAATAATAATAATAATAACAACAATAAAGCTTTTTCTCGTTATATCGAACAAACAAGTCAAACTGATAAGTTGAAATGATTTTAAGTAAATACATAACCTATTTACACATATAGGTATTGTGAAGTTATTATTAAAATGTTGTGAATTAAGAGTATATAGGTGTATTATTCGAAATAAGGTAAACCAAACACTAACAATAAATGCATATCCTATTTACACATGAATTTAAATATATATATATATATATATATATATGATTCAAATATAGTGCGGCAACATGATAAGGTGTTTCAGTTAAAAATAAAGTATTGCATTAACTTCCATGAATGCATATTAAGTTAAAATTATTTACGTTAAATAATACGTTAAATATATTGATGTTTTCTAGGCAGGTTGTTAGATTGTGCGTTTGGTCTCAGGGTTTACACAGCTATATTTTATTTATGATAATATATTGAATCTAATTATACAAGGTCATTTTAGGACGCAGGTAAATGAACTCTTGAGGGGAAAAAAGCTTATTTTAATTCTGGCACACTGAAAACTGTAGATATTACAATACATTTGGCAATTATAGCAATGCTGTTGGAGTTTAAAAGCAGTGTATACGGGTTTGGCTGGGACACATTTTGAGTTCAGGTCTGTTTTTTTCTTCACAGATCCGGCAGAACTGCTGTGGAGCTTCATGCCCCGGAAGTATTCACCAAACCGGAAGTTTACCTCCTGCTCGACGGTGAGCCAGAAAGCGATGGCGGGGGACACTTCAACGGAGCTTCTTTTTCTTGATACGTTTAAGCACCAGAATGCAGAGGTAATATATCTGACGCCCCAATACAATATTGTATATCTACTTCTGAGCTGCCTGCATTCAAAACTCATATCTGTTTCATTGAGAAGTTTTGGAGGATGATGCTCAACTTCCAAGCTAACGATGTCAACTTGGCTAACATTAGCACTTGTGTCATGGTTGTTATGATAATAGTGCAATTCACAGCTTTTATTGCGATACCAACTTGTTTAATTGTAACTCTAATTGTGCCAAATAAGCCCATTCAATGTGAACGACATGCAACTGTCTTATTTTGTCTCCTTGCACAGTTTGTTTGCTAGTTAGCCAAGTGGCTAATGCTAACTTTAAAGTCTCAACCTGGCCATGTTTACATCAATAAAAGTGACTGTTCTGCTCTCTTGTGTTAGTTGTGAGAGCTGTGATTTGTTAAAAGATAGTAGTATCTAATGGTATTTATTTATTATGGTGTTCACTGCACTACAGTTAACCAACGTGGACGTGGTGCGGTTTCCTTGTGGGGTGCTAATCACAGAGGTGCGGGTCATTCCTCCAGGGATCAAAGCACACAGCAACTTACCTGACAGCAGAGCATTTGGGTAAGAGCCGAAAACTCAGTGGCGTTCTGTAAGATACCAATTTATTATGTCCGGCTAGACAAAGCGAATGCAATCTAATAAAGCAACCTTGCAATTTATCCTTTCTCATGAAGGGTGTGATGTTTTGTTGAATCTGATGCACAGAGGTGTTTATTCAACTTTTTGGTGCTGATGATTTATATTATGTCATGCTGAAAGGTGTTTCTAATAATTTGTCCACCCCTCTTACATAAACAAGGGTATACTACATGTTAGGTGAATACGGTTGCCTGTCGTTAACCAATCAGATACAGACCTTTATGAGCAGATTGGAGATTGATCATAATGTGACAAATCACAGTAAATGTAATGTCTCTGTTAAGACCATTACGAAAGTCACTGTTTCCACTAATGGTCACATTCATTTATGATGGGCTGCTGTGTCAGTCTTAAGAACCACAGCATTCCCTGATCTCAAATTACATTAGTTAGATTGGCGCAGCATCAGTTGCAGGAAATACTTAACCTCATTGCTAATGATATATCCCCTCTGGAAATGCTTCTTTGCTATAGATACCTGAGATGTATGTGTGTGTGCCTGTAGGAAAGTAGTTTGAAACCTGAGCTCCATTGTTGTGGGGGTCCTGATTCCCACTGAGCTTTTTGAGTGTGATGTAATTTAACTGAATGAATGAGCTCAGTGCTCAACAATGAACAGACTTGAGCAGATCTGGTCTCTGTGTTGTATAGAGGTGCACCATTTGGATGAAATCCTCTGTCAGGATATACTGTATGCCATTTTAAATTTAAGTATTGATCAATACAATATTGTCCATGTTCTGATCATTGATTTGCCACATTGTGTACAATGGCTTAATACACCCACATATGTTTAAGTGATATTTGCCACAGGATGAGAAATTCCTTGATGCCTGACAAGTGTATGTCTCATCTTATTTGATACACTCAGTGGTCACTTTATAATGTACACTAGTGCTATCTAAGGCAATCCAGTACAACTGTTCTGCCATAAAGTCTGCTTGTAGTTTTTGGTGACAATGCCATAGAAGTGTTATGTAAAATATATATTTAAGCACAGTCATGGTTATAACTATTGTTGTTCTGGACTGTATCCTATTGAGAGCTGTTTCTCATATTCTGACCCTCTCATGTATATAAATAGGAAAGATTAGAAACAACTGTCAATATTATGTAGTTGAGTACACCATCTTTACAAATGGCACCAAAAACTGAACATTATAAACTTAATGAAGGTAGAATTCATGAAAGAATTGTTGTGTTGAATTGCAATAGATTATACAGGTGTAACTGAAAAAGAGTGACCACTGAGTGTATATTATTATATCGCAAATCCCTATGTTGTTGTATAACTCAATACCAGTGAAGTCTCCTGGAAACAAGGAAACTGAGCCCTGACTGTGACGTCACTGTGTGTATTTCTGTTTTTCCAGAGAGACATCCCCTCATGCATTCCAGTTGGAGCTGTTCTTCAATAATGTCACCAAACCCAACAGCCCCTCATTTCACAGACTGGGCAGGTCAGAATAATTTTCACTCTCCACCGTCTCATTTGGTTTCTGTATTCCTCCGAGCCTCTTGTCCATCTCTGTATTTCCTGGTCAAATCTCAAAAGTACTTAAGATACAGGTGTCTGTCTCACCTGCTGAACCAGTCATGGTAGCATCTCAGCCTTGTTCTCAAAGGCCAGAGGGGTGTGTGTGTGTGCGTGCACCCACCCATATTCAGGTCTCTTTGTTCCAATGCTGGCTAACTGGTCTCTCCAGAAACTCAACCCCACCCACACAGTAGCTGAAAGTGACACAAAAACGTTAAAGGTCCCAGTGAAATAGATGAGTAGCGCAATGTTTGAGTCAAGCATTTTTTTATTCTAACCTCATAATAACAGAGGTGTGCGCAGTAGCACCAGAGCATAAACTTGTATTTAGAGGTGTGTCTTGTGTAAGAGTTGTTGAAAACTGTAAATACGACACGCCCAGGTTATTATCTCTGCCTGGAAAGTTGGGAGCAGACTTTTTTTTTAACCTGTCTGATTGGTTTTGAAATATATTCTAAATGTCAAAAGCAAATTTGACTGAAATGTTTTTAGACAAATGACTCTTGGCTCAATAATCAATTTTGCCAGCTGAGGTCAAATAACCATTATAATGCAGTATATTATTATTACTATTGTTATTATTGATATCAATGAGATTGTTTTGACATCAGTGCATTTTCTACTGCATGACTGGTCCCAAGTTGTGTTGATTTAATTAATTATATCATTTTGATAGCACTGGAAAAATGTGATATGATAATAATAAAACTCTAGTCCCTGCTGGCTTGGCATCATACTATCTTATTTTAGTCAATATGATTGTGAAATAGGTTTTAAATAGCATTTTATTTGGTATTAAAAATGTTTTTAAAAGCCTTGAATTAAACTCATTGAACCCTGTAAAAAAAAAAAACCTTGTGTGAGAAAGTGAAATTATGTCCATTAGGCAGTAGACAATAGAGAGCTGACAAGAAATGAGGAGAGAAAGAAAGGGAGATAGAGCATGATGACTGAGTGCTTTTTATACATAATTACACAGTAATTGTGTGCTAGTTGCAAAGAGGTTTATCTAGGACTTAACAGATTGCTGCTAAACTTCATTGCGGTCACATGCTATTTTCTAAAAATATAATCTCTCACAGTAATGATAGACAAACATACGCAAGTTAACAAATATTTCAGCCTTGGTTTTGCACTGACATTTTAATCTGCCCTGTCTTACTTTCTGCCCTCAGTCTTGAATATGATGAGAACAAGTCCATCGTGTTCAGACCCAGTGGAAAGGTAACTGTCCACAAACAAGATGATTTGAATTTTCATTAATTTTTTGTCTTTTTTTCTGAATAACTAAATGCCTTTGTGTGTGCAGGTGAACACGGACGGCCTGGTGCTGCGAGGCTGGTACACCAGTCTGACTTTAGCAGTGTACGGGACAGCAGAGCGCTCACATGGACATGACCAAGGCTCGCCCCCTCCTCCTCCACCTCCACCCCCTCAACAGCCCAGTGGACCCAAGAGGGTCGTTAAACAAGGTAGGCGCCATTAATTTCTGTGAATTTCCCCACTGTGGGACGAATAAAGGCTTATCTTATCTTACCTTAAGCCGAAACGCTCTTACTTTTCCTTGGTTTGCTTGTTACACTGTCAATCTATTGTACTGTTTGTTTTAGAATGGGAAAAAGATGACCAGTACAATGGCAGCCCACCCAGACCTGCACCCAGAGGGCCTCGTACTCCACCTGGACCTCCACCCCCAGATGATGATGATGACGAACAGGTCCAAGTGACAGGTCAGAACTGTACACCTGTTCTCTGCACATTACATCATATCACATTATATCAGCTGTTTTTAGATCCTGATTTATCAACAGTGACAGAGATGATTCATCTGTCCATCTTATATCTTACTTATAATTCAGTGTAACATCAGTGGTTCCCCTTAATTAAAACTGAAAATCCTACAACAGTCACCAGTTGACCAGCACCATATGATAAATTATTGTAGTATTGTTTTGCATGTTTTAGCCCATTTACTGCCATTTTGTGTACTTTACATTATTGTCTAAAATTGGCTAGAGTTTATAAGCATTTGTTTTTCAAAAATTCATTTGATTTCAATACTGTCAAAAAGGTACATGATGTTCACCATGATGTCTACATTGGGTTACATATCTTAAGCAAGTCTCTGCTCGCTGATTATCACAATGTACTGAAATGAGTAAAAAACAGTTGCTGCCTGCCAAAAGGTGTTACATTTTGGACAATGTTTGGCATTGATTGTGTAAACATTGTATTATAAACAGGCTAAAACATGCAAAACATCAGTATGATCCTCAAGCTGTTTGGTTAAGTAAGCCTCTGCTTTTACATGAATGTATAGTTTTCATGTTTATGTATGCCCCCTGTGTCTGTTGGCTGAACTGTGCGCCCTCTGGTTTCTGTTGCAACGTCTACAGTGGGCGTGGTCAAAGATGAGCCATGCCAGGGCCGTGATGATTACCTGGAGGCTGTGTCACCTGAACGATCACTGCCTGCCGATGAAACGTACTCAGATGCTGAACAAGAGGAAGAAGGTGATGAGGAGGAAGAGGAGGAGCAGGAGGAGGAAGAAGATGCACGGACCGAGGGGAGCGCTCCGGAAGAGGAGGAGGAAGAAGAGGAGGAGGAAGATGAGGGTGAGGACGAGGAAGAGGAGATGGAGGAAGGTAGGGGAGTTATTTTGCGATAGTAGGATAGTCTACAATCCCAAATGGATGCCCGGCCCTGAGCCCCTTGGTACCGCAAACTCATCAGACTTCCCAGGGGGCCACAGTAGCAGGGTCCATTTGGGTGTGAGTGACATTTGGAGAGAGTGTGTGTGCTCTGGTATGCTGCCTCGATCAACAGTCGCTGTATTCTCCAAACTCAGCAAGCCCACCCCGGTCAACTCTGAAGGCTTATGATCAACATTCATAACCTGTCATGTGGAAGTCTACCTCACACATCCTCACAGCCATGGTTGATGCTTGTGCTGCATCCACATCCTGCATGTCAAAGTAACCCTGCATGTTGGGAGTGATGCTGCCACGCGTGAGAAAGTTGGTCTGTGTATGCGTTTGTGAATGAGCAAGGGAATATGTAGTAGTTGGTGGCCTCCTCATTTCCATTCATTTTTTTCACACAACTTTTATGAAGCATCTTAAGAATGTTCTTCAAAATATATTAACTTTTGTGAAATGTTTCCACTCTTTCATCTCCTCAGGTGATGATGGCTATGAGCAGATTTCCAGTGATGAGGATGATCTGGATAATGGTAGCTTCAAGTTGCCCACCTTTGACATGGACTACACACCTGAGGACCTGGCCTCTGTCCCACCTGTCCAGTATGACCCATATGAAAGAGAACTTAGACCCCTGCTTTACTTCACCCCCCCATACAAGACCCGCTTTGATTCTCAGTTTGAAAAGGCCAGTGTGGAGGAACCCAGGGACCCTGGTGGGACAGAAGGGCCAGCAGGTGGAGAGGAGGCTGAGGCTGTTGTGCAACTGAAAGAGCTACTGGCTAGTATTGGAGATGACAGAGATGCCCGATGGGTCACTGCTCTGGAAGAGGCACCTGGATTACTGGCCAAAGGTTTGGCTTATTTAATTAAACAAGGAGAGCGAGAGATGGAGGGCCCTGTTGGGGTTTTAGCCGAATGGGCACTTCAAGCTCTGAGTATGGAGATTGCTCTCACGCAACCCATTGCTCTTAACCTCAGACAATTGAAAGCTGGTGCCAAGCTAGCATCATGCCTAGCAGAGTACCCACAGGGCCTCACAGTGCTGCTTCGTGAAGGGGCCCTGAATGTGCTGCTGGAACTGCTCAACGCCGACCATGTCTCCTCCACACTGAAGCTGAGTATCCTGAGAGCTCTGGGTGGTCTAATCAGCGCTCCTGCAGGCATGGAGGCTTTCCTTCATGCAGGAGAGTCAGAGAAGAGTGGCTATCAGGTTAGAGCCACAAAGACACCTTTCATTATATACAGATTGTCTTCTATATATCTTTAGCAGGTACCCCAGTTTGGAAACTGACACTAAACTTTGTGTCCTTTATAGCGTTTGGTCCAGCTGTTCCTGCGTGAAGAAACCGTGAGGGTCATAACAGCTGGCAACGCCATATTACAAAAGAGCCACATGTATGAGGTACTGGTCGACCTGCAGCGTGCTGCAGCGGCATTGAGTGAACCACAGCAGGTAGACACACATTCACACATGCATAATGTTAGAAACTTCAAAGACGAAATGTATTTTTCATGGTAATCATTACTTACTGTCTTTCTCAGGAGGAAATGGAGGATGCTGAGAGCCCCATGGAGGAGGAACCATCGCTAAGCTCCTCCCCTGTGAGTGAGGCAGAGCTTGATAGGCTGGCAGGGGTTTTGGAAGAGTTACATCACCTGCTAGAGACGGCCCCGAACTCCATGGTGCAGCCACCAGGGAAAGCCTTCCCCACTTCTGCTAGGATAACAGGTCCACAGGAGCGGGACGATCCATATCCAACACTGTATAGGTAAACATTCAAACACACCTCAGACTCCACACAATCCAGAAGTTTGGATAAGAAGTTGAATGTACTGATTTGTAATAATGCACCTTTTCCAGGTATATGCATGCGTGTCATTTCCTGGAGAGCACGGCAGCGGTGTTGTCAGCGGCTGCAGCGGCTGGCCACGTAGGTGTTACCCAAGCTGTTAGGGAGCTGCTGCGCTTCCTGTCGCTCACCCAGTCAGGTCTGCTCTTCCTCCTCGCCCAGCCCACTCCCACCAACCTGCTGCTGCGTCTTCTGGCCTCGATGGCTGAAGCGGAGGGCGAGGACACCACATTTACAGGGGGAGAAGGATGTCTCTTGGGGCCAGGGTTTGGTGAAGAGGGTTTTGGTGTGTGGCTAATGCAGGCGCTGCACGCTCTGCAGGGCGTGTCAGAGCTCATGAGCCATGTGGCCACAGGAGGGGATGGAGGAACTGGGCTAGAGGAAGGTGACAACCCGGAGGTACTGGGCATGCTCCATGCGCTCTACCTGATGACCTTCACACAGACTGGTCGCAGTGCAGTGGCCCACGTTCTCAGCCTGGACAACAACCTGTCCTGTCTGGTCACCCTGCTCCAGCACCACAGCAAGGATGGACAGGGGTACAGCTATGTCCTCCTTTTCCTTGTGTCTTCTTCAAAATGACTTGGTTTTCTTTCAGGCACATGCACATTAATTTCTGAGTATTTCTTCACTTTTTTACCTTCTTTTCTTGTAGTGAGGCCAAAGCTCGCAAAGCAGTGACATATAACTATGCCTGTATGCTGGTGTTGCTGGTAGTGCAGACCTCAAACGAACTGCGGATGATGGAACAATATGCTGCCCCACTACTCTCCATAGCCAAGGCTGATGACACCAATGCCAAGTTACAGGGTAAATACTACTGGTGTTGCAATACAATGTCATGTCATATGTGACGATTTCTAGTGTTTGTGTGTATGTGATCATACAATTCTTTGTCTTCCTTCATACTTCAGAGCTTAGCAAATGGCTGGAGCCTCTGGAAAAACTTCGCTTTGAGATTGGCAGCATTCCCACCCTTATAGACTACATCAAACAGGTGCAGATCTCTCACTTAATATACATACTGCTTAAGTAAAGTGACATTTCACTACATTCTCCTTCTGTGTGAGCTTTCATCTTCCCGTATCACCTGCGGACACCTAATTAACTCATGAGTTCTTTAATTCAGTGAGTAATAAATTGCTTCAGTTGACAGTGTTTGAGCAGCTGCCAATGATTTGTCTATAGCATTTAATTCAGGGAGTCCATCAACTCTCAACTCTAAGTGAAGAAATTGAGGCATCTCATCTTACATTATCCCACAGGGACTTAGAGTACAATTTAATAATTGTAAATTAATGACATTCATATAGCTTATTCATTATTATCAGAGGAGAATATTACAATGTTGACACCGCTTATGACCAGCTGACAAGATGGCTCATAGTTCTGAAGACTGTTACCCAAACATGAAGTATTGTACTATAGTATAAAGTCACACACTGAATTATATGTTTTCATCTTTTTTGCACTGTAGAGCCACCAGATACATAGTATATCTCCTTGGAATGCACCTGCAGCTTCACCTACAAGTCTGAACTGCTCGAACATGTACCTGCTCTGTAGCATGTTTGAGTCAGGTCTACGTATGTGCAAATAAGAGAGCTATATGTCATTGTACATGTGTGTCTTCTCTTGGCTTCAGAATGTAGAAAATGTGTTGACTGCTGAGGGAACTGGACTTGTAACTGCGCTTAGGGTCCTTTATCACATTGCCTGCCCCCCACCTGCTATAGAAGGTAAGGAGACCACTCACGATTTTTGTTAGTTCAGCAGATAAATTCTAAATGCTTTTCCATTGTCACTTTTTGTTACAAACAAAAGCTGTGTTTATTTTAGAATTGCTCACCACAAAAACCATACTCTCACTCACAAAGGAAATACATTTAACAGGTTTATTAGAACTCAAGGACACACACAATATGATTTTGTTGTGTGTATCCTGTCCCAAAAAAGCATTTTAAGCTATAAAACGGAGTCGTATATTCATGAATGTTGATTGCAGCAGTAACAGAAGAGACAGCTATTTCACAGTGTCGCCTTCCTTTCCACAGGTCAGCAGAGGGATCTGAAGTGGAGTCTTGCAGGGGTCCAGCTGTTCTCAGGCGAGGGTCTAGATACATGTGTGCGCGTCCTACAGAAGCTGTGCAGCGTGTTGCTGCAACCATGGCGTGTGCATGGACACATGGGTCCCACGCCACAGCGCTGCATGATCCTCAGTATATGTATCAGCACACTGCGATTGCTGCGCACCATGCTGACAGAGCTGCTGCGTGGGGGAGCTTTCCAATTCAGGGACACTCGCGTGGCCAGTGTGTTGGTGACGCTGCACATGATAGTGTGTTCCATCCCCGCGTCAGGACGTCTAGATGGAGAGGAGACCAGAGTGCAGGCACTTATTGTTGACGTACTGCTCACGTTCACGCAGGGTGTTAACGAGGAGGTGCGTGAATGAGCAAGAGTGCAAACACGTTCGTTTAGCCAAGAAATACTGTGCACAAGTGTCATTCATATTCATTGTGTGTGTGTGTTACAGGTGACTCATACAGAGGAGACTCTGGCCAGCAACACGTGGTCTCTGATGCTAAAGGAGGTTCTGGGCTCACTGCTGAAAGCTCCTGAGGGTCTTTTCTCTGGTCTGACGTTGCTCTCTGAGCTCCTGCCTCTTCCACTGCCAATGCAGAGCACTCAGGTAACTCACACTATCCCACTGGTCACCTTTCTTTTCTATGCTTCCTTTCACCTTCTGACAAATCTTTGCTGTGATTACAGACTAAAATTAATAGACCTTTGGCTCCATAGGTAATATCAGTCCAAGATGTGGCTGTGGCCTTAAACACAAGGAAACTATGGAGCATGCACATACGGGCACAATGGAAAGTGTTCTCCGAGGCGTTGAGGTGTGTGTGTGCCACCAGCTGCCCTCCGCTCCTGGCCATGCTGAGAAGAATGTGTGTTCAGCTGGCAGACCTGTCTTCACCCACCGCAACCCTCATCATGAAGACCCTGCTGGAGCTGCTCCTGGAGGAGCTACAGCCGTGAGTGAAAAATACACACTCAGTTGTTTGTGTTTCTGCTGTGATTTGTATTTTGAGCATATGCAATGTGTTAATTTCAGGGAGGAGGGGAAAGCTGTGTGCTGGGCCCAGGTCCTGCGTCTGCTTTCTTTGATGGATGCTCTGGTGTCACAGAAAGCTTGCAAGAGTGCAGCACTGCACCTGCTGTCCGGCTCTGTGTCCGGAGATGAACAACTGGCCGATCTGTTCCCCTTGCTGCTGTCTCTGTTGGTTCCTCCAGCAGACCACTCCTTACAGCAACAGCAATGCAGCGAGCTAGTGGGGACAATATTACAGTCACTGTGTGACCAGGTAAGCAGTGTAGTACACATAAATACAAACAACACTTTTTAACACATCCTTACAGGGAAAAGGATAAAGCCTTAAAGAAAATGAATCTCTGTCTTCACCAGGACATTTCTCTGGTGGTATCTCCACCTGGTGAAAGCTGTGTGTCAGAGGCTGAGCAGCTTGCCAATGCACTTCCGGGGCGAGAGATGATGTCATCAGTGTGCAACGCCTTGTTGGAGGTTTTGGGGAATTCAGAGAGCAGTGTCCCACTCCTCCTCACCTGTATCAGGACTTTGACCTTCCTCACCGAGCACGACTACGGACTCTACCACCTCAAAGTGTAAATGGCAATGGTTTCTTGTTGTTTGTTGGCATTACCACAGTCTTATTTTATAATCTCTTCTCTTTGTACAAGGCATGGTGTCCTCTTCTTTGTTAAACAAGAGTTTGATTATACTTAATCTTTGTTTCAGTGCTCTGAAGAAACAAGGCGCGGGTCTGTGCTCGCTGTTGAAGAGATTGGTGTTTCCGTTCAACAAGGACTCAGCAGATCTGCTCTCAACTCTGCTCGACTTCCTCAGACAGATTGTCAACACAGAAACAATGGTCAGTTCCTGGTTTTATGGCTGGTTCATGTTTCACTTGGAAGTAAATGCCATGTGCAGGAAGAGTATACATGATGTTGAAGGAACTGTAAAATTATAATTGGTGTTGGAAGCAATTAGAGGGAAGGTTGTCTAAACTACTAATTGTGCATAAGCAAAAAAGCAAGGACTTATTATCTCTTCCACGGTTGCATACAGTGTTTGACAGTTAAATTTTGTTGTTCCATCTTTCTTCTAATCCAGTGTGTTGATGAAGGCCAGGGGTCTGGTGAGGAGTCTGCCTTCACTGCTCCACGGTTACTGTCGGGCTCTGAGATGAAAGCTCTGCTGCAGTGGGAAGAGTCTGAGTCCCATCCCCTCCCTACTTTAGAGAAACTGATCACGGTACAAGTTATGCACATGTATAGTTTTGGGTTGTTGTTTTTTTAATGCTTCCTTGGTGTTTATCTAAGTCTATGAGTCTTTGTTTGTAGAAACTCTGTAAGGAAGATGATTCATTAGAGACTATGTTGGAGAATGTGATTGTCCTGAGGCAGACGCTGGAGACGGCCACAGACACACCTCCTGCAGCTGATACTGAGCCCACTCTGCCAGCACCCGAGACTCTTGGGGCCCAGTTCAATCACAGGTACAGAGTGACTTCTATCAAGGTTTTGTCATTTAGTCATCAATCACAGGGAGACAGTTGGCATCCTAGCTGAGGAAATTTTACTTTTAAAATTGCAGAATTAATTAATCAGATACAGACAACAACATGGCGTAAACTGGACTTCTATGCAGTACAGCTGAACTCAACCTATTAAAGATGATATGCTGATCGTGCACCAATTTTGTGGAAAATGAGAGGAAACACTGCATCTAGTAATAAGTATGTTATGCATCTGTGTGTTGTTTTCTGTAGGACGGTGTTCATTCTGTCAGAAGCTCTGGATGAGCAGCTGAAGACTCTGTGGTTCTCTCCCTTCCAAACCGATGACATAGAAGCTGACCTTGATATGGTGAGTGCGTTATGTGTACATGCACTTACACTATGATAGAAATTATTATTCAGCTTTTCTTTGCTACATTCTTATTTTCTTTTCCGTGCAGTATTTGGTCCAGCAGTTAGAATGTTACACTGTGCCACTTTTGTAATTCTTACAAAGTTCATAAAATGCATTGCATAATTACTACAATGCTACTATGAGGCAAACACATTTCTCTCTCAACTTGTCTGCTATGCAATTATGTAATGACAGCTTAATGAATCACATGGGACTTTAAAATGCAATGAGCAATTCATTATGTATTAATTACTCACCATGATTTGCAGAAACATTATTATTAAACCTGATTAATTGTATATGATCAGTTACAGTTCTGAAGCCCCATGTCTGTCTGTGTTGGTGGACATTATGTCTCTGATCGCCATTTTGTCTGTGTGGCAGGTGAAGGTGGATCTGGTGGGTCTGGCTCAGGAGTGCTGTCCAGAACTGGACCTGAAGGCAGAGCTGGAGCGGTCCTTCCTGTCTGAGCCCTCCTCTCCGGGTCACACTAAAGCTCCAAAAGGCTTCCGACTGGGCAAACACAAGCATGAGACCTTCATCACATCGAGGTACAGTTTCGGTGTTGCATTTGAACTTTTCTTTTGTTTGTTCTGTATTCTTTGCAGAAATTAACATCTTGTTTTAAATAACATGTCATCTGGTGGTTATCTCTGCAGTGGTAAATCAGATTATGTCGAGCCTGCTAAGAGAGCCCACATCATGGCTGCTCCTCGCGGCCGTGGGGGTCGAGGAGGGTTTGGACAGAATCTCTGCCGACCCCATGATATTTTCCGCCAGCGCAAACAGAACACCTCCCGTCCTCCCAGTATGCATGTGGACGACTTTGTGGCAGCAGAGTTTAAAGACATTACAACCCCTCTTGGACTTTTGCCCCCTAAACGGCCCCCGAAGAGCTCCCCCAAACCCCCCACCAGAGGACTGTTCACTGGCAACAGAGGAAGAGCCACCTTCCACAGTCAGACTCGCTTTTTCACTCCACCACAACCTAAAGGTGTTCTGCTGCCGGGTACGTTCACATACATACGCACCCATATCAAAACATTTTGTGTTTGATACTAATAGCCTCAGATAATGTCGATACATTGGTCAAAAATCTGGTATTTTTGGTGCTAGTTTTTCCAAATTTTGCTGCAGAACCACTTGTTGACCAGTAGAGGGAGATAAATGCTCTCCTTTTGGTTCTGTAGGTAACTACACTCGCAGAGAAGGAGGCCGTGGTTCTTCATGGAGCGGACAAGTTCCAGCTGTCACCCACAGAGGAACGTACAGTGAACCCCGCGGAGGCCAGAGCAACTTCACACGTGGACCGCTGCCCTCCAGGCAACCACCAGCAAGTATGGAGTACACGCACACAATCTCTCTCTCTGTCTCTTTCTGCTTCATATTGCACTATGACTTGCTAAACACTGGGGTGTTCTTGTCATCTTCTCCCTCCATCTCTATTTATCAGGTGCTTATCGGCTGGCTCCACGCGACCGAGCCCCACGGGGAAGAGGAGGCGCCGGGCTGTCATGGCTTAGCGGGGGAGGAGGCGGTGGCAGTGCTGGAGGGGGAGGTGGAGGAGGAGGAGGCGGGGGGAGAGGATCTCAGGGGAGCAAGTTCAGCGGTGGGGGAGGGAGCGGAGGAGGGAGGGGCAGACATGTTCGCTCCTTCACCAGGTAAATTCACCTGGGCAATGACTGCAGCCTTTCATGGCAACATATGGACCAATCAGGATATTATATGTACTGTCTCCATGGAAGCGTGTTGGGATGATGTTGTCACAATGACGTACAGACTCTGTGTTGATGTTTTTCGTTTTGTTATCATGATTGTATTCAGAGAATAAAGGTCATAGTGCCCGAGCTCACACCATTGTTTTTTAAGCAAACAGCAGACAAATTAATAAACTGATGCAGACAGTGACAAGGATTACCTGTCATAGCAATTATACCTGTATCATGCTTTAATAAAGTGAAACTTGAACAAATGTTCCACTCATGACACATACACTGTACTCTGTATAACATGAAAGTGCAAGGATGCCAGCTGTCCTTCAGAGTTACTTTGCGTGCCTTGTTATTTCATACCTTAGATCAACAAGCCTATGAAAGATTACACTGAGTCAGGAAACTATTTTCAACATTTTATCTAAAATTTAGCAGTTGAAGTGTAAAAAAGTTCTAAAAAGCATTTGAAAAACAATAAGGAAACTGGGAGTAATTTGGTCTTGAGGTAACAAAAAATGATCTGTTGCAGAAATGATCAGGGGCGAGTCTACAAAATGAATGTTTACTCACTTTCACATAAGTCTACAGTGAAAAGTTCACCTTACTTTGTAGAAATACACAAAAGACCTGGCTTTCAAACAGACACATTTTCTTCTCTTTCAAATTTTAATTTACAAGATCTAAGACAGATAAAGCCAGAAACTACAGAACATACTGTGTGTGCATTCAATTTTCATTACTAAACAAACTTTCCAAATATTACAAAAAATAAAGATTTAATCATTTCTGGTTTGGCTAATCTTCCACCAGTCCGGTCTGCTTAGATGACAGTCACCTCCCGGCTCTTCCTCTTGATGCAGTCTAGAGTCAGGCTCCTGGTTCCACCCTTGCGCCCCACCTCTCCCAGTTGAGGTGATGGAGGTGGACCTGATATATTGATGGCCTGAGAAGAATGTAGTGAGAGACTGGAGGCATGTAAAGATGCCTCCCTTTGTTGGTGTCTCGTCTCAGGGTGCAGTTCCCACCCGGACGCCTGCTGCTCTCCCTGATGCTGGTCTCTGGCTGCCTGTTCGACAGGATGCTGACTCCTGGTCGGTTGCAGGTCTCTGAGGAGCTCCAACAGTTCCCTCTTCTCCAGCTCTGCTTCTGCCAGCTCCTGTCTTCTCAGGCGCTCTGCTCCTAACAGGGCTCGCATGTCACACATCACACGGGACAACTGACCCTGAAACGAGAGGACATGAGATTACTGAGCCTGTATCAACAAGGTTCATAGACTTATTGACAGTGGTGGATGAAGCATTTATATCCTGAAAGTTCTGTTTAGCAGATCCTGATAGATAATGAGATTGTCTTGTGTTTTATATGTAAAAGTCAAAAAATTTTGTCATTAGACGGGGTGAAGAAAGAAATTATATATCTGTGAGAGATCTACCTTAAAAGCCAGGGAGTTAAATACATGAGAGGGATTGACAGGTCACCTTGAGCTCCTCCACCTCGTTCTTCAGCTGTGACTCTTTCTGCACCATGTGTCTTCTCTGTGAGTCCAACCGTGACTCCATCTCTCTTCTCACCTCCTCCACCTTGCACAGCATCTCTGCCCTGTTGTAAATATTTAATGAGATACAATTAAGATTTTTTTTTTTTTTTTTATAACCACACACACACATACATACCTGAGCATCTCCACTTCAGTGCGCAGCTCTGCCACACAGTTGTGCTGTGATTGGTCCATAGAGAGAAGGATGTGTCCACAGCCATTGGGACACTCTCTGCTGCGGAAGTTACATTCGGACAGGTGAGCCTCCAAACCCCTCCTCTCTACCTGCACAGGACAGCCTGAGGGGACAGGAGCACAGAGATGGACACATAAACAGAAAGCAACCATGTGCTCATTCAGTCTCAAAACATCTTACAAGTCACAGTGTGGAAACAGGAGAAAAATATTTTTCATGCAAAATTACTTAACTTAAATATTGGTTATGCATAGTGCTTGTTTGAAAGTTGTTCACTTAACACTGTAAAATCTTGAAGATTGGTCAGATTTGGTTACAGGGTCAACATGAAGCTATTCATCCAATTCAGTCTTGTGTCTTTATTGGAAAGCTGCCTTCAGTTTATTTGACAAAGCAACTTTATTACAAGCGTAAATAGAATATGCTCCTGATTCTGTCACAACATCATGGCAGGCTATTCTGTAACTCTTTCAAGGGCAAATCCTCAAAAATATACTTCTTGGTTTGCTGAAGTGAAAGTAGAATTGTTAATTTTACAATGCACTTGAAACAATAGATGGAAAAAAGAGTAGAGTTCAGCTGTGGTATAAAGACTTGACAAATGTTCAACATACAGACCTTGCTTTTAAACTCCTTATCTTTGACCAAATATATTGTTAACTTCTCACAGACGACAGCACTCATAGACAACAACAGAAACATCAGGTTGAATCTTGTGTAAAACTCAATGTTGCTGTGTAGTAGTGAACACTGCAAAAGGCCACACTGCATGCACACACTCTGTAACTGTACCTACCACAGTGGTAACATATGTACTCTCCACCTGCCAATGACAGGTCACAGTCACATGGTGAGCATAAGAGCACATGCTTTTTTTTATACATACACACATTTAAATTGCTCATTAAAGAGTAATGGAAAGTTGACCCTGAATGCACCCTGTGTGAGCTCAGTGTGGGCCCATAGGTGCACTTGTTTGGGACATAGCCATGACAACAAAAGAGCCACCTGCTGCCCACACACACAGGTGTCACGTTACCGTCACATCCCACACATCCACATGGATAACCATTTCACAGCCACAAACACTGCAGGTAATCATAACAAATAACACGTTAGATGAGCTCAGCGTGAGGTTTCATACCTGTGTTAGAGCAGGATATGAAGGCAAACTCACACTCATCCTCATGTGTGTGCAGGCTCTCCAGAGAGCAGACCACCTCACAACCCTGCCCTGCATTCACACAGCGTATCTGCAGACGGGTCAGATCATTACGCATGTACCTGCATCAGAGAAATAAGGGTGATCAACTGTGACCCCAATGAAAATAAGACTCAACTATTATAATGAAGAGATCACAAAGGTCACACATATGTCGATGTGCAGGCAGACCTGTACAGTGGTTTGAGGCTGCCCACATCCAGCGGCAGTCTGTCCTCGGGGCAGGAGTGGTGATGGACCAGCCAGCTGCTGATGCAGGCACTGCAGAAGGCATGTTCACAGGGCGCCTGGAGGGGGCGCTCTAACACGTCTCGACACACACAGCACAGAAGACCCTCATTCACATAGCCCACAAACCTCTCCAGATCATAGCCCATCCTGCAACCACACAGAGAGATTATACAAACATGATAACATATGGAAACAAACTCATTTAATTTCATTCTGATTTTTTTTTTAAAATTACTTACTATATAATATATATAGTATATATTATATACTTACTTATAATATTCCTACCTGACAAGTTAACGGTCACTTCCTCCAACTCTTCCTTCTTCCTTCCTTCTGTTGAGTTCCACTCCTCTGGTTCCCACACAGGTGACACTTCCTCTTATCTCTCCACCACTACAGTCTTTCCTTCTTCATCCTCTCTCCTTTGACTTGTTGCTCCATCGAGGTGAGGGTCTCCTTTCCCTTAAAGCCCTCCCCTACCTTTGGGAGTGCATCTCCCTGGAGAGGTATCCCTGACTACGAGGGTTCAGGATGCAGACCGGCAGCTGTCAGACGAGATCAGATCAGATCAGAGAGACAGACAGAATTACAGGAGAAGAGACATTCACACTGAAACAGACAAATTCTGCAGCAGTGTGTTGTCCTCTCTGCCTTACCAATAAAGCTGGGTTCAGAGATTACTGCTGTCCTTCAACTGTTTCTCTCTCTCTTAATGACCCACCCTATCCTAGGTTTCTCTCTCTCTCTCTCTCTGGATGTGGGATTAACTTGGATTACACTCTCTCCCTCCCTGATTGGATTACAGACTGCATGACATCAAATGACACAAACCACAGAAATCAAAGAGCAAAACCCCTGGACTCATCCCAGTCACTTTATATTCTTTTATCATCTATTTCTCTAAGACTCTGTGGTGGTGAAAAAAGTATTCATTTCATTAAGTAAAACAAAGCTAAATCACAATATAAACAAAAGGTATTACAAGTAAAAGTTCAGCACATTCATATTTTTCACTCAGTTACAAGAATATGAGACTCATTATGCACCAGAATTTGAGTGTTATATCATTAAATATTCTATTTTTGTTTGTAATGCATGATACAACAACATAGAAACTGCATTTCACTGTTGTTGCTGCTCATAGTCTAATTCATATAAATTATTTTAACTATTTGGTATTTTAGAAGCTCATTATAGGCTCATTAAAATATTGTTCTTCAAGTAAATGTTGTGAAGGAAAATAAAGTATTCATAAAATAAATAAAAAAGCATGTACTGTCTCAGAATTGTACAGAATTTGTACTTTAGTAAATGTTAATTTTGATTAGTTGAATTCATTTGGCATCAACACATTTATAAGAATGTCAAAGCAGGTGGTGAGAACAAGCTAAATCTACTGTAGTATGAAACTTAAATATTAATAGAAGCATCAGCAAATAAAATAAGTATTAAATGAACAACGGTCCACACAAACATAAACTTATCACCTCTCTTATTGTAAAAATTTTATTCTCCTACTCATCTGCTATTAAAATTGCAGCGATACCAAGTGAGTTCGATTTATGACGCAGGGACTGACGGACTGCGGAAGCTCCGCTGGGATATGACCAGTGAACTGCTGTGATGAATGAACTAAACACACACCCTCATTTGGACCACGCCCACTTCCGGGGTTCAACCAATCGGGTTCTTCCAACCATTCAGCGGGAGAAACTGAACAGAATCGAGAGTTTGGGGAAGAAGAGACAACTTTTGGGGATTGAGTGATAATTTGTGGTCTTAAGTGTTTTCATTGAACTTTTAGCTCGTTCGGTATGTATCACACGTTGTCACACACCAACAAAAGTGATATTAAAGCCCTGTTTGAACCGGGTCATCAATGCGAGTGACTGTGTTGTTAGCAGGTTAGCTAGCTTGCTAACCTGCAGCAGGTGTTTTTTCTTGTCTTAACAGCGACTTATCTTTGACTGGGCATGTTAATGCTATGTTAAAAAAAAAAAAAAGCTACCAGAACCAACGTGGAGTCTTCATTTAGCCATCACAGTGACGTGAAATGGGGGGAGATTGTGTTTGAGTTGTGATCGTGAAGATGCAACCAATGTAATGTGGATTATGTGTGTGATAAGTTGTTGTAGCAAAACTGTCATGAATTAGTTTCTCAATAATAGTACCACACACTAATTCTAGTTATATAAGATCTGTTATTTTTCTTGTTTTCTAAGCTGGCCCGAATGTATACACCACTAGTTGTTGTAACTAAATCTCTATTTGTTTTTACAAAGGCACAAACACTGAACTACTAAAAAAGAAACTGAGTTAAGGTGGATGAACAACTCACTAGTCTTCCTTACACATTTGCTCACTGAACTGATTAATTAGTGAATGTAGATTTTGGGGAAAAAGCGTTTTCTTCCTCATGTTAACTGAAATGATAAATTAAGATGTTGATTAGCACCTAATTAATTGCCAGTATAATTGTGTTGATGCTAATTGGTTCCTCTCTTCAGTAGATAGATAGAATGAGGCGATCAGGAGCTCCCAGCCAGCTCTTGGGTAATGCAATGAAAAAGCCCCGGTTTGTGCCTCCTGGAGCATCTGCATCATGTCCTGTGACTGAATCCAAGCCCCTTACCCCTAAACCTGGATTGGGCAATGCACTGGAGAAGGTAAATTATTCACAGCATTTTACCAACAGTGTTATGTTGCAATATTCTTTGATTCCCATCATGCAGCGTTGTTTCAACTTCCTCTGAGTATAAATTCTCTTTTCTCATCCTCTCGTCCTGCAGGTCCAGAAAAGTCTTACAGCACGAGCCCCACGTAAAACAGAGTATGATGTCCAGCCCAAAGCTGCCCAGGCTGCTCCAGCCTTGTCAAGGGCTCTGGCTCGTGTTCTCAGTGCAATGGACAGTAAGGAAAATGAGACTGAGACAGAACATCCTAAGACTGGCTTGGAGGAGTACACAGACGACAACAGACTGGCAGGTAAGACACAAAGATTTTTCACTGGGACACTGCCTGGTATGGACAAGAATAATGATGTCAAGATTGCGAACATCAACAGAACTTCATTTGCATAGATGCTGAAGACAAAACATATCTGTTTTATTTAGCAAAATTTCAAGTCTATACATTTACTGATACTCAAAGACAGATACAGTTTTTCAGTGCTTCAAGTCTACAAAGTACTTACTAAATTCTTGGTCATTACCCTCCTATAATGATTGCTGAGTGTCAAACAAACTTTTGTACCTGAGAAAATATTGCCTAACACACACTTAATTAGTGCTCAATTCAACATTGGCAGGTTGGAAACATCAACCAATTAAGCTTGCATGTTACAGTTTTTCTCAGTCACTTTGGTGCATTTCTCTGATCAGAATTAAAATTCTCTGTTACTGAACTGCACTGTTAGTTCAACCTCCACAACATTTAGTCATTTGTGCACATCATAGTAGCAGTTTCTCATTCTTTCCAACAAATTGTAAATCCTTTGGACATGCATCAATTGCTTTCATACAATTCTCTGCTGTTTTTTAACATTATCATTTGCTTATGTCATGTCAGTCAAAATTAACTATACTTATTAATGCTGAATAATCATTCCCTATAAAACTAATAGTCCTCATTTCATTGCTTGAGTCATTACATACAAAAATGTTGAACTAGTTGTCAAAATCTGTCAAGCAAATTTGACACATTTCTTTATCATTTTATTCCTGAGGCGGGTTTCAATCTGGCAAAAGGTAGACAGTGTGGAAGGGATTGCATTGGACAGAGAGCAACCACAAATGTCCCAGGCCAATGAGGAGGGAATGTTACACTGTGTGCAGCCATCTCAGAAAATGGTGTCCTCACTCATATCCCCCGTCTTGGTCCATACAACACACAACATCTGATGACTTTTTTAGACACTCTTTACAGGGACATAATCCCTGAGAATGACAGGGGTCTAACTGGAGACCATCTGAACAAGTATGTTGTTGTTTGGGGTAATGTGCGTTTTCACCACTCAGATCTGGTCAGACAGTGGTTTGCAGCATGTCCTTGAATGATTTGCAGTACTGTGTATGTTGCATGTTCAGTTCCAGTATGTACTGCAGTATTGTTTACAGTTGTGCACAGCTCTACCCAAAGGAGAAGTGTTTGTTGTAAATATGTGTGTATTTTTCTTTTGCACAATGCTTTGAACAAATTAGAATTGCAAAGAGCATACGCAGTAAAAATGTGAAACATACGTATTCATTGTGTTGTTCTCAGTGACCTCACTAAATACAGTAATGTGTAACTTTACTTTAGTTTTCAAATGGCAAATAGTGTATAGTGATGTCTTGAGCATTTTCAGGTAGTGTCAAGATCTGACTTTTTGCATTTGAAAACACTTCCAGAGCAAACTGTCATAATGAAAACACGACTAAGCCATTTGATTATCTTGTTCATAAACAATGGTGTCAGGACTTTTCATATTGTTGACACTGACACTTTGATTGACATGAATACTTGCTTTTGAGGAATGAACTATCCATTTTGAGCAAGTGAGGCACTTTTGCAGGTTATCAACTAGGTTTTGCAGTTTGCACTAATTGTTTTGAGAAATGCACTAACTGCTGTGCAAATGTTAATAGTGATGTGAGAAATGCACCAAAGCGACTGAGAAAAACTGTAAAAAGACTGTTAGCTGCTGCAGCTGCTTGATTAGAGTAAGCAAGACCAGGGCTATTTTCAATTACATCTAGGTGCTTTAGTCACTAATTATTCTCATATACATTATGTATTTAGTTATACCAGTTATATTTTCTGTTCATTGGGTTATTTATGATGAATGTATACTTAAATTGCTCAAGAAATACGTGTACAATATAATACAAGGTAATTAAACAGTTTGACTGACACTGTACTCCAACCCTAGTAACATTTATTATTTGTTATATTATTTATTATTAATTCTATCCATCTGGGATCAGGACCCCAATGTAGTACTTAAAGTACCTTGTAGTAACAGTTTCACTATTACATGCGTTATCTGGCATAACATACTTTACAAAACAAAAAACAGGCTGTCTGGAAACCTGCAAATCACTGTACTCAATGTTGAGAAAGAGATTCAGCCTCACGAATCCACAGAATGGTAGTTTATCGATAGACAATAATATTAATTGATCCAGAAAAAATTACGGTAACGCTCCTGAATCCTCTCCTTGTACATCTCCTGGCCACATTACCAGACTATCTGCACTGCTGCCCAGGTGTAATCTCAGGTTTTTTTTTCTCAATCTAGTAAAATGATGCTCATGAAGCCAGACTTCTTGCTTGTTGATTCAGTTTCCTTTTTTAGAAACAATCTGGAGGTAATCTGCTTTAACTCAGGACAAACCTCTGTCCAGTCTTCACGTGTTATTTTTATTCTCCCACACACGGAGATCCAAGATTAAACACAACCTCCACAGTCACAGCACGGGGTCGATGCTGCTTTCACTAGATGTAAGTGCATGATAACTGTGAAGCAGCGTGAGATTACTGTAAGTGTGCAGCTACATGTCGCTTAAATTGCACCTGTTTCTACATCGACACCCGTGTGATTCGGTCAGTAGATGCGGAGCGACGTCGCTTTGTCATGTGTGCCCGGCTGTCCTGACTGTGGCTAATAATAACACACACACACACTGGATGTTAAACCAGGCGGCTGAGGCTGAGTGACAGCAGGTCCAGCATTATGCAAATCAGCGGGGTGGTGCAGCGGCGGCCAGATTAGGACTGTGCTCGGGATCAGAGAGCCAGCGCTTCCTCCTTGTGCAAGAGCAACTAGTGCCTCTGTTTTCCACCCCGACAACACGAGGCGCGCACACAGTGTCTGCGTTTGGCTCGGCGCGGTTTGCACACGCGCCCTGCACACGTGTTTTCACCTCACGGACCGGTGTTCCTGATGCACGGTGCAGGTTTATTGCGTGCATCCCCCGTGGACGGAATGAAACGGACAGAAGCGCTCTGCTCCTGCGGGCATGCGCACTGGGCTCGCTGACCCCTCCCCCACTCAGTTAGTTAAGCCAGCGTTATTTCAAAGCGTCACTCACTTGTGGAAAAATAGACCCCTGACCTCATAATAAACCTGCAGTGCTCTGTTTTAAGTGTGCTATCTCGTTTTGTGCAGGGCAGCGACCCTGTGCCTCCCTGCTCCTGTCATAATGTCCACGCACTGTGGCTGTGCTGTGCTCTGTGCTGTGCTTGGTTTGGGGTTTAGAGAGACCGAGCTGTAAGTAGGTCGGGCTGGGCTTAAGCGGCTTAGCTACGTCAGCCTAAGCTGGGAGGAATTCATCCAAAGCCCTCCGCGGTAGGCGGGGGCCTAAACGAGGCTGGCCTAGTTAAGCCTGATTCTTATTGTGTGCAGCACAGCCTGTTTTTGTTGTGCAACGTAGCTGAGAGGGGAACCAAGGAGTAGTGTATGAATCCATGCACATGTTAGACAAAGCTTATGTTTGATTTGAAAGAAGAAGCAAAGAAGGAAAATGGGAAATGTGTGGGAGTTAGACCAGTGTTAGCCTTATCACCGTGGACCAAGAGAAGCCAGCTGCAGGACAAAAAAAAAGACAGGTGGGAAGAGTGAGGAGTATCAAGTGTGGTGACTGAAGGCTGACAGCCATAGGCCTGACTTGGTCTGTGTGAGTCCACTATGCTATAAGATGGCATCCAGCTCTGTGTTCCTGTCCAGCATGGTGGGGAAAGCTCGCTCCTCTAACTTCACCCTCTCTGAGAAGCTGGACCTGTTGAAGCTGGTGCGTCCTCACATCCGCATCCTGGAGGAGCACACCAACAAGCATGCGGTCATCGTGGACAAGAACAAGTGCTGGGACACTGTGGCTGAGCAGTACAACACTCTGGGAGGAGACAGACCCCATCGCACCGCTCAGGGCCTCAGGACCCTCTACAAGAGATTGAAGGAGTCAGCCAAACAGGAAGTGATGCAGCGGAGACACGCCCAGCCGGAGTACAGAGCAAGCATCTCCGAGCCAACCAGGAGAATTATGGAGATGATCCCTCACCTGTTTCACCACGTGCCCATCCACGAAAAGGACCAGGCACTGCGCAGGTACAGTGTGACATACACCTACAAACACACATTATAACACAGACAGAGGATAACACAACAGTCAGGTCAGAGTTGAACAAGTTCAGACATGCATCATTAGTATGTAGTCTTGTTACTGATAGGACTGATAGAGGAGGAGAGAAGGGAGGGGCTGAACACAGCCCCAGAGCCCAATCAGATTACACATCGCCAGGCTCAACAGGAAAATACATCATGTCCTGCCACTGCATACCCAAAATAATGTTTTGTTTTCAGTGCAGCAGAAAGAGAAAAGTGAAGTGCGGCTGAGGCAGAATATATATCAACAATGGCTCGAGAGAGTCCAGAGAAGACAGCAAACTATTTCATAATAAATTAGGTTTAAAAAGATGCCTTAAGAAGATTCTTAAGACAATCTATTGCAATTTAGACCTCATAGTTGTGTTTTAGAATTGCTTACTTGCAATGATGAGCAGCAAGAAAGTCCTAGTATCCAAGTATTTATGCATAATAATGTGAAACAGCAAGGCAATTGTGGCATCTGTGAGGCTGTAACCAGCTGAGGTTTGTTATTTTAACTTAAGTGAATCACTTAATTTCCTCTGTTCTACTCTCATTAGTCAACTGCTCCATTGATTGATTTATTTAGTGTGCATTATCCCAGTCAGTCTCTGCACACCTCACATAAACAAGTTGTAGACACTCAATAAACACTGTTTAAGCATTCTAGTCTCACTTATTTTTGTCCCTCTTTCCATTTTTAGATTAATTTACAGCAAGCACAACTCGCCCATCGAGCACCCTGGCAGCAGCTCCTCTCTGGCTGGACTCCAGGATTACTCAGCAGCTGTCCCAAGTATCCCCCATGAGGTGGTCCAGCTGGACCCTGAAGAGGATGTTAAACCACCGCCAGACCTCCCCATCCTCTCCGCACACACAGGGCCAGGATTGGACGGAGGCCAGGATCGGGAGGGGGAGCAGGACTTGGGCAGCGTCCACGATTATGAAGCATCCCTCTCTCCCACTCCTTCCTCCGTTAACATCCCGCTCTCCACCTCGCCGCTGCCCTTACGCCACGACCTCTACCCCAACGACATCTACCCTCACCATGAGCCCGACAGGTTTCGTCCTCTGCACTTGGCCAAAGAGGAGCATGAGTTGGTGTTGGCCAATCACAGGAAGGTTGCCATGTACCTGGAGGAGAAGAGGGAGGGGTTGAAGAGGAAACAGGACCTGGAGGAGGAACTTCTGAGAGCCAAGATCAAAGTGGAGAAATTGAGGGCTGCTCGACTGAGACACGGACTGCCAATTCCTCTATAACAGGCATGAACAGGCACATCTGTGTTCGAAAGGGAGAGGCTCTGAGGAGTTAAGTGTGGAGCAATCACACTCATCAGTTTCATGTTTGAGAGTTGTTTTAGAACATGAATTTTTGGAAACATAGTGCCTCATACAGACACTGAAAACCTGTTTGCATATTGCAGGATAAGGCTGACTTGTGTTGTCATCAGTCTGTGTCTATGCTTGTCAGTGTTAAAACTCCGTCTTCATTCTCTTCCTAATTGACTGAAGCATTAGCAAAACTTGTAAATGCTCACATTACAAATACACTCAAAATAAGAAAAATAAATGTGACAGTCCAGCCATTGGAAGGGAATATTAGTAATAATGAATCATTTGTTCCGTGATGGTGCTTTTTCTGCCTAGATCTGCCACCAGTATGCATCTATGGGGACTTTAGCATGGTATAAATGAACTTTATTGTTCAGGATTGTTAGAAAAATAGTCTCATAGCATCTATTGTAATGATGTACTGGAGTGTCATCAGTGTGAGAGTCTGCCCAGATCATGCCAAGAGGATGGTTTTGCGCTCTGTTCATTCTTTGTAAAGAAAATTTCCACTAGATCAGACATCTGTAAAAATCAGATGTGATAATCTAAAGAGGCATTTCCTTGTAGCACTTTTAGGAAATCAGATTATGGGTACCTCTGTCTAGAAATGGAAAAGAAAATGAAAGAAGTGGAAAAAGAACAGAAATAGTCAGATCCCCAGGACTGAAGCACTAGTGAAACTGTTGAAGGCCTTAACACACGATACTAATAATGACAGATTCTGTTCTGTGAATAGCTGAGTTCAGATGGAAGTGAGTCAAACATGTTCAAGTCGGAAATTGTCTCTGATTTTATTGCCAGATAAGTGATCAAAAGAAGGGAGGTGTGGAATTGGTTTGTGATGTTATTGTTATTTAATGTACTGTATGTGACTACAACATTGATTGTATTGTGATGTGGGTAAACAAGTGTTGTCAGTTTCTTTTACAGTTTGTCCATATGTTCACTTATTTCTATAAAAAAAACTAAGGCTGATATTCTACTGGTTTTGTGTTTTTTACATGTCAAACACACATCTGCTCTCATAATTTCAGCCTCTCTGTAGAGGACATTTTTTCTGAATTGAGTTGTACCAACACATGAATACATGATGACCAAGGTTTGTTGCACTTTTCTAGCATGGCACAAGAAGCATAAATGTAGGACTATGATGGCGTACTGTCACCCTCCATATGGTCTAGTATAACATGAAGACTTGATGCAACAGTGACCTCTGCAGGTGGGTTGTGTGACTTGTGTCTAAGATATTTCTCTTGGTCTCACTGTGTTGTATGTATTTGTGTTACAGGAGTGAATGGTTATCCTCAGTTGACTCCCATGTCTCCTGTAACACCTCAGCCTTCAGTGAGGTCAGCCCATGTCGCTGGAACTGCAGGCTCAGACTCTGGCTGCAGTCAGGACGGAGTGCGTTACTTCAGTGTGATGTGGTGTAAGGCCAGCAAGAAGAAGCACAAGCGCTGGGAGGGCGATGCAGTCCTGGTTACAAGAGGACGCACAGCCACGCTAAAAGATATGGAGGGAAAAGACATTGGCAAGGGTGAGACAGAGATAACCCTAGTTACATGATTTTGCTTATTGTCATGTTTAAGTCTAGTGGGAGACAGGGCAGTGAGACAGACGCCTGGTCGGAATCATCAAGTTTTGAAATATCAAGATGGTGCCTCCTCTGATCTGAGCTCTGTTGCACATATAACCACTCCCCCAGTGTTATGTGGGTTTAGTGACTCCACCTTGTGCACACACCTTTAGTACCCCTGCAGCAAGGTCACACATTCAAACAAGAGCTGGAGTCAAGTTCTTCTTTAAGCTTAACCTTCAAAGGGGACTGATTGAGCAAATATAATCTGTTTGTACTTAAAGAACCTATTGTATTTACTTTAATATATTATTCATAATATGTGGTATCTTGTTGCAATATATGTTAATATAATTAAATTTGGTCTTTCAATGTACTTGGCCACTTTGAGGCAGCGGAAACAAACAAAACACATTATGCAATATTATACAATATAGACGTATTGTAACCTTTAATTAGATGGCAAACATGTTCACACTTATCAAGCATACACAAAGCAAAATTGACATTCATTTGAAGTCGGGGTTTTTTCCACCTGACAAGTCCAATAGCCTCCTGTTTTATCTCTGTTTTGGTCACCACCAACTCCTGAGAGAAATATTAGTTTCTTGAACTGCGAAATGTTACACTGTGCTCACCAGCTAGATGCTAACTGCGTCCTTCTGCCGTTTGGTACTGAGCAAGTAGTGCACAGTGGGTTATTAGTGGGGTATTAGGAATAGCTCCCCTCCTATGCGAGAGTGATCTCAAACCATAAAGTTTTGGCCCTACAAAAGAAAACAATGAGCCGAAAGACTCTAAAAGTCCGGTTATAAATGTCTGGGTTTGTCAAAGTGAGAATCCCTTGTACATACAAGTATCTGCTTCAACCATTGGTTGTCGAATCTATCACACTGATAACTGCACCAAATGTAGAGGTAAAATATTTCATGAATGTCCCCTTATCACTTTTGCATATGGAAAATTGTCAAATAGTATAGCAATGCCAAATCATCTCTCCTGATATAGGTGGTCATGGTATGTTTGTGCATGTTTGTGTGTAGGAAGCGGCTACAAAGTGTCTGTGCTGGCCTCCCTGTCCGAGGGAGAGACCCTCATGATTGGAGGGAAGGAGGTGGAGGTGATGGGGATCATTTCTGCTGAGGACTACGCTAGGGGACGTTGTTTCCAAGAGGTTCAGGTAGAGACAGAGGAGGCACACACAAAGTCGGCTCCACCCGCTCCTCGTCGCTTGGCATCCAAACCTTTCTGCCCCCCAACAGTGGTGGGGAGAGCAGATCATCCAGGATCCAAACCAGAGGAGGAACAAACCTGCAGACCTCGCCATGACCCACTGGCTCCAGGTGATGTAGACAAAATCAGGAACTTCATTAGTTTGTTTTTATATATATTCTGAAATGTTAGTATAAGTTTGCTTTTTCTAAAAAGTCCATAATTAATTAAATATCTTTTTTCTTTTGTTGTTCCTCATTGAATTTGATTTCTCGAATATTACTGGAAATTGTGTCCTAACTTTTATTTTTGACATGTATTGCAGGGGCACTAGTGATGCCTCGTCCCTCTCCTACCCACCAGTGGTCTAATAACAAGTCAGGGCTTCCTGTGGTTGATGTTGTTGTTGACCCTTACCTGACCACTCACCTGCGACCCCACCAGAGAGACGGCCTGCTCTTTCTCTACGAGTGTGCCATGGGCATGAAGTAATGGAAACGTTCTTATAACATATCTTATTGAATGCTTTTTAAAAGAAATGAATTTGTTTTACCCTTGCAGTAGGCTAAGTTGCTATTATTAGAATTCAGCCTAATGTGTTTTATTGTTTGTGCTTCAGAGCTGTGGGTCGCTATGGGGCTATTCTAGCAGATGAGATGGGTCTGGGCAAGACCCTCCAGAGCGTGGCGCTGTCCTGGACGTTACTCAAACAAGGACCATACGGTGGGAAACCAGTTGCTAAACGCGTCCTCGTGGTCACACCTGGCAGCCTCGTGCAAAACTGGGGTGCAGAGTTTAACAAGTGGCTGGGCCGTGAACGGATCAACGTTTTCACTGTGGATCAGGTGAGGACAGAAGTCTTTCTCTGGATTTATAAGGAGCTCAGGGAGCAGGATGGCAGCACATGTGCAAAGATTTGTATTAGATCAGTGGTTTCAGGATCAATTTTTTATATAGCATGGCCATTTTTATATATTTTTAAAGCAAATTTCATTGTAAATGAGCTCATTGTACTAAGAGAATATAAGAAATAATAATAGTAATGAATTATATAGCAAAAATACATTAATAGAAAAAGCCCCCCCCCCCTTCTGAAGACAGTAAAGAACCCACCCACCCATTTTGCCTCTTTGTGTTTTTGTTTGCATTCTTCTTCCAATTTTTATTATTTTTCCACTAAAATATATAACTTTTTCTCATCCACATTTTCCCTCCTTTACGTCAAACCAGCATGTATTGAATCGACATACACTCTTTGTTGACATGTGTAGGACCACAGGATAGAGCAGTTCGTGTTGTCCCCTCTGCACAGCGTTCTTGTGATCAGCTATGAAATGCTGCTTCGCTGCCTGGAGCAGGTACGTTCACCTTGTGTTTCACTGTCTAGTGTTCATGTTACAAAGAAATCATCTTTTTGTTTTGCTTCTTTTATAGTACTATTTCCTCGTGTCTCTAGGTACAGAAAGTGGAGTTTGGTCTTATTATTTGTGACGAGGGCCACAGATTAAAGAACAGCAGCATCAAAACGTCCTCAGCCCTCAGCAGCCTGAACTGTAATCGCAGAGTGATACTAACAGGTGCACACTTATGCTGGGATGGAATATCTTTGAGTGAGAACTGCACCTTCTTGTAAAGCTTTTATCATAAATTCTCTTTGTTTTTTGAAGGCACCCCGGTCCAGAATGACCTGCAGGAGTTCTATGCTATTATTGAGTTTGTTAACCCAGGGATTCTTGGATCGTCCACTGCATATAGGAAGGTGTATGAGGAGCCCATTCTACGCTCCAGACAGCCCTCCTGCACAGAGGTAACGTTACGTCTTTCACACTTGCTTCCTCCTTTCTATATAGTCACTAGTCACTCTATGGACTTCATCTCTCATTAAACCTGATCTTGTATCTGCCAACAGGAGGAGAGAATTTTGGGAGAAGAGCGAGCAGCAGAACTCTCTCGCCTGACCGGCATGTTCATCCTGCGACGAACGCAGGAGATCATCAACCGCTACCTGCCTCCTCGTCTCGACTGGACGTTGTTCTGCAACCCGTCCCCTCTGCAGCGAGAGCTGTACGAGCATCTCCTCTGCCACAGAGTCTTCAGAGCCTGCCTTCAGGGCTCCATGCAGACTCACACACACCTGGCCTGCATCACCGCCCTGAAGAAGCTCTGTAACCACCCTGGTCTGCTCCACTCCACTGTCAAGGTTAATAAGTTGTTTATTAGGCAGTAGGGAAATGGACCCTATATCTTTTCAAGGCAGCAGCCTCTTAACATATTGATCTTATTTGATTGCTTTATGTTGAAATTATTTATTGAATCAATCATCAATTCTGTGTTCAGAGTCGGTCTGTCTTTATTTATTTATGTTTTTTTTAGGAAAGAACAGACCGTGGTTCAGTGGAGAGTTCTTTATATGAGGGTCTGGTAGAGCTCTTCCCAGAATCCTATTCTTCAGGTGGACTCGACACTGCTGACTCTGGAAAACTCCTGGTTCTGTCAGACCTGCTCACCGCCATCAGACAACTCAGTCCTTCAGACAGGTGTGTGTGTGTGAGAGAGAGTGCCAGGTGTACATTTGCATGTATTTGTGTTCTTATACACTGACAATATGTGTGTCCCTGCAGGGTGGTTGTAGTGTCCAACTATACTAAGACACTTGACTTGCTCCAGGACTTGTGTGTGCACATGGGCTATACCTTCTGCAGACTTGATGGACACACCCCCACCAGCCAGAGACAACGGCTGGTTGACAGTTTTAACAGTCCTTACTCTCAGAACTTTCTGTTTCTGCTGAGCTCCAAAGCAGGCGGGGTGGGGCTTAATCTGGTGGGTGCCTCCCACCTGGTGCTGTATGATATTGACTGGAACCCTGCCAATGACATTCAAGTAAGACACACACACTCAGATGTCACATGGGGTTGGAATTGTTTTTTTACACACATAACCACCAGATGGTGCTGTGTGCACGTGTCATTCTCCCCTGCAACTTTTTCTTCTTTACCATGTCTAGGCCATGGCAAGAGTATGGAGAGATGGACAGAAGAAGACTGTGCACATCTATCGTCTCCTCACTGCAGGTCAGAATAAACAATGAGCAACAGCACACAGTGAGCCAGAATGTTCATCACACTGATGTCAATTTTTTTTTTTTTTTTTTTTTTTTTTTTTTAAACATCTGAGTGTGTTGCTTCCTCACAGGCACTATTGAGGAGCGTATATTCCAGAGACAAGTGTCCAAACAGGGGCTTTCTGGGACAGTGGTTGACCTAGGCAAAGGGGCAGAGCACACCAGCTTCTCCACCAGTGACCTGCGAGATCTGTTCAGCCTGACAGACACACCCTCGCTAACACACGACCTGCTGAACTGCAGCTGCAGTATGGACGGCTCAGTCCAGGGTAAGCACATGGAGTGACTCCCCACACACACATACACACACACTCACTCACTCAGACACCAATATTTATCTTCACTGAGACTCACTAACTCACTGTTTTCTTCTTTCTCAGCTGTCATAGAAGAGGAGGAGCAGGTTTCTGATAGGCCATGCCAGCTCGGTCGCCAAGCTGACCGTGGGGGGTCGGCACAGAAACATCTCAGCATGTCCGAGCTGATGCAATGGAGACATTTCTCTGGTGACACACACACTTTCTCAGACCCCTACCTTGATCACGCACGAAACCACATCACCTTCGCCTTCCAGACCACCATCTCTCACTCGGCTCAGTAAATAAACACACACTAGATTACACTCTCGATATAGATGACTCACACACACTTACGCACATATATTTCTTCTACATGTTTGTCTTCGGGCTCTCTGGTCTTTGTCTGCAGCCTGGCTACAGTATAATGACTAAAACACACAACAGTTGCTGCCAACAACAGCAATTCAGTCTCCAACAGTTTTAAAGGATTGTTTGTGAGTTTCTGTATCCTGTCGAAAACGTTTCCTTTATTTATTCAAAGAAATTTACTGTAAAACCTGTAAATTAATTAAATGAAATTCAAAAGGATTGTGTGTAATAAACAGGCTTTTGAACATTGCTTATTGACTGAAGAATTCTTCCTGGGAAAAGCATCGTCAAGAACAAAGCATTTTAGATGCCTGTATGCATGTAACAGAATGGAAGTGTTTGTGTGCAAGGCACGATTTATATCCACTCTACATAAGCGTGCAAGAGAGGTGCTTATCTGTTCATGTAGTGTAATATTTGTTCTGTCAATTAGATGATTTGTGTTGTACTGAGACACGTTTAGGTGACAAAGAGCTTGGGTGGTACGGTGAGAATGTGTATACAAGCATCCGCAGAAAAGAAATGAGTTCATGGCTGGCAGCACAGTGAGTCTAGCATCTGGAACTGAATATTCTGATAGAAGAATAAAAGAAAACAAGTCCTTAACCTGTGAGGTTTTGTGCAATAATGTCACACTTTATGTATGTGATGCAGTGACCTTGTGAATCGTTTGGGTTTTGTGGATAACACTGCTCTTGTCCATGCTCTTCAACACATAACTGCTGCGTGGGAGTTATGTAGTTGTGTGTTTCTGTGTGTGCATGTGTGTGTGCCCTGTATTCCCATATGATTTGTGCTTTGTCAGATTGACTGACTGCCAGTACAATGCGTCTTTACATAAATGGGGTAATTGTTATTTATTGGATGATCAACACTCTTAAGCAACTTTGTTGTATAATGAATGGGTCTCTGGGATTTCAAGCTTCCCCTTTATACGTTTGACAGTTGTAGGTCTGCGGCCTGTCAGCATGTTTTGGGTGTTGGAGGCAGCGTGGCGATTACGACACAACACCTGCTCCTTTCTTTGTGGTAGAGTGAATTTAAACTGTGTCACTCCAATGCCACAATTCATCCTTCAGCTTCATATGAACCTTCCATACTACATACTGTGTATTTAAATACATATATTTATTATGTAGTCTGGAATCCAGTGTTGGCCCTCTAGAGGTTTGTCAGTGTGAGATAGTAAAACTAGAGTGTTTAATGGTGCTTTGAGTTAAGCGCTTACATCAGCATAATTAGCATGCTTGCTAGGGTTGCAACAAACTATTGCTTTTGTTTCAGATTCTATATAATGTCACATATATTGATTTTGGTCTATATTATGTCAGCAAACACAAAAACATATCCATCACATTTTCCCAGAGCCAGAGGTGACATCTTAAATATGTCTTGTTTTCTCTGACAACCAGTACAACCCAAATATATTGTTAACAATAATTTTGCCATTTTTCCAAAAGAAATGACATAATTAATGGTTTATCACTGTAGTTGCTTATTGATGTTCTGTTTATTGGCTGTTAATCAGTTAATCCCATCAGCTCTAATGCTCACAATGACGATGACATCCTGATGTTTAGTTGGATTCATCCTCTGGGGACCATGAATGAACATAATTTCAGTTCAGTTGTTGAGATATTTCAGTTTGGATCAAAGCTGTGGTCTGACCAACAGACAGACATCACTAGAGCCATGATACTAACATGGCTGGAATGGACTGTATCTTCAGGACCTCAAGTCCAGATGAGGACACAGACTCATCTGAGCCAGTGGTGGCATAGTAACTGTCACCCAAGCAACTTCCTCCAGCCCTGCCCTGGCTTTGACAATGTAAGATACTGTTTTGTATGTCAGAGCTGTCACATGTCGTGTTGCAGTACTTTTGTAGTGGTATTAGTATTGGACACGTGTCAGACGAGTATCAGTCGTCCAAGCGGAACATTGATCTGAATCACTTCTCTGACAGTCTCAGAGGCCATGTGCTGGTGGATGCATGAGGTGGAATTTGTCTGTCTGTGTAAAGCTCTTACCAGCCACTGTTGGCTGCAACGTCAATCCCTCTTTTTAAGCCATGCTTTCCAGCCCGACAGCTCAAAGATCTGGCGATGGATCGATGAATGACTACCCATCGCTGCAGGGGGAGAAAGAGATACAGTTGTTTTGATGGAGAGGCTGAATCACAGATTGGAAGTTCATTCCCTGTGATCCTCTGTGGAAGATGTGAATGTACTGTAGAGGTTGGATAGCCTCCAGTCCTAAACCTCACTGAGATCACAATTCTCGTATTTCATTCATCATCAGAACTAGAATCGTCCACGTTCAAGCTGCACGTGGTTTTAGAGGAGATATTAAGATACTTGTGCATCAGGACTTTTAGTAGATGCAGTTTGTACTTCTGTTGTTTTTGTACTTTAGAGCTTAGAAAGTTGATGGCACCAGACTGGATGCACTTGGGTTTCAGCAGATGAATATAGCAGCAGCACAGTGGTTTTCATGTCGACACTCTGAATTTGAAATTGTGATTTTTTTTTTTTGTTTTTTTTTATACATTTTGTTATTCATGTTCTCCACTGTACTCTTGAAAGCCTTGTGACTCCATTTCATTTTCAAGTCTGATCAAGTGCTAAGTGCTTATTCAAAAGGGTTTTTAAATTGAACTTAAACATAAAGTTTTAGGTCCGCATTATAATGTCACAAACACTATTAAGCGTCATCTCCCTTTATTTTGATTCCCTCTGTCTCACTACTTTGACTTTTCACGTTTGATGATTCCAGCTTCTCAAATGATCATAGAAAACTGAATATCTTTGGGTTTTCTGCTGTTGTAAGGTTGAAAAAGCAATTTGGAGACGTCACCTTGTTTTATAGACCAAATGATGAATCAATCAAAATGAATCATTAGTTTCCTCGTGCACCATGCACAACAACAAGATAGGAAGGAAGGTATGCTGAGGTGGGAGTCCCATGCAGAGCAAGGCGAGGTGTTGGTATTTTTGGTTGCATCATTGCACAGAAAAGACATCTGGCCTGATCTGCTTTCAGTGCAACATCACCAGTTGATAAATTGGTCATCTTTAAGTGCAATATATTGCCTTAAATGTGCAGCAACGACAGAATAATGATGGATAAAGTAAATAACCACTAAGGATACGACCATTTTGGATTCATGTCAAAAATGAATATTTAATGCAACTATTGCAGTGAGTTACACTTTAAAGCCAAAAGTCATGCAGGTTGTATCATATCTGTGTATCCATAGTTATGGTGCACTTGGATTTGTCCTCGTCGCTCTGCTGTGGTCTCTCCAATTGAGTTGTTACAATAGACCTTCAATGCTTTGATTGTGTGGTAACCTCCATGGCCCACATCCGAACAAAGAGTTGAGAGAAATCTGAAATGAGGTCACAACATAAAGGTCTTTTTAGTTTTGTTTTATTTGTTTTCGCTTCTTTTTGTCATCTGCCATAATGTTTCACTCAAACTAAAACTCCTGTCAAAATGAATTGCAGTAAATCTTAATGATGTTTCAGCTGCCGGACAGACTCTGTCCTGTATAGTTGGACTTTGACTGTATTGACTAAATTCTTGTCCATGGCCTGATATTATAGATTTGCTGTCGGCTTCAGCAGTGGACTCTCTCTCAAGTGGCTTGTTTTCAAACTCACTGGAAGCTATGAGAAGTCTCTTATGTATGAGGTATAGAGATTCGTTCCCTGTTTGGTGAGCTGGTGTTTCTGCTGCCCCGGTAATCTGTGAATTGGCAGTGATTTGGTTTCATTGCTTTATGGTGACCCTTTGAAGTTGCCACAGCTACATAACAGGTGAGACAGTTGAATCAGATCAGGTTCAGGCTTTTAGAAGGCACATACATGTTTCTCTTGTAAGTAGGTTATTCTGTCCATATCTCAACTGTCTGTGCTTGCGAAACAGAGTTTGCTTTATATTCAATGAAAGAACGCTGGAGAGAAAGAGGTCACTTCACACTCAGCTCACTATCTATAGCCATGTCCCTGCCAATCTGCAGCCAGCCTGAGCACAACCCCTCCGTCCCTCCATCCACCCGTCCCCTCCTCCCGACTCTGGTCCTGCTCCAGCACTTAACAAGGATTTAATGTCGCCCAATCATCTGTCAGGCAGATCAGATCAGAGCTGTAATACACAACAGCAGGTCCTGCGGATGAGGCCACAACCCGGTACAGAAGTCCTGAAAAACAACAGCAGAAAAAGCAGCATAATCCCACAATCACTGTAATAACTCTGCCTGCTCTCAGTCGCTCTTTCTCTCACACACACAAAGCGCTTTTGCAAATTAAAAAAATCTGATTTTTACGAGTCGATCAAATACGTGAGGTGGATCATTCACATAATTCAAAAAGACACTATAGAAGGTCGTATGGATGACAGACCTGAATGATAGCATTGTTTAAACCTCCACAGTTGATTGCAGCTCATAAATCAGGCATTTAAATTGCCAGGGTGTGTTCATCTGTTCGATATAAAACTCACTTATCAGTCTTGAGCCAGGCCTTGTGTCTTTCATGTTCGAGCTCAGACGCCTGAGACAATGTCTGTGTTTATGTCTTGTGGCTTTCATCCGGTGTAAAGAGGGAATATTTGGCTTTTTTGCTTGACAAATTATTGGAGAGCTTTTCAAAAGAGTTGTTTTTCTGTTGTTTGATTTACTAATCAACTAATTGTTGCAGCTCTAGGTTGAAAGATTGAGTGGAATTTGTGCCTCAGAATCCTTTTAACATCCTGTGCAGCCTTGTGATAAGGTTTAGACATAACTTATCAGTGCATTCACTTTACCTCTGTTGTCTTTTTCTAGCTTTCACTTTCAACTCCATGTTGCTTTTATTAACTTAATATTTTACACGGCATCCCAACTTTTTTTGGACTTGGGGTTGTATTTTAATCTGCTAATTTGAATGATGTATTTTACAAACAGCAAGCACAAATCCTGCATGACATACCTTTAATTTCAATAACAATGCATCATATTTCAAGAACTGAATCAGGGGGAAAAAAGGTATAGCTTTCAAATAAATTTGTGAAGTAGGAAAATCAATGTTTCCCAGGATTTGTACTTACTTTTTTCGCATCTTTCTAAATTGCTTTGCTGTTGTGAAAGTAGTGGACAAGAGTCATGAAGTCAATGAGCCGACGAGTTTTGTTAGTTAAAGTAATATTTTCCTTCTGTTTGCTGTGTTTTGTTTCTTATAAGGTCAACATTTAATTTCTTAGTGTAAAAATGAGTTGTTTCTTCTCTCAAAATTGACACAGCTTTAGGTACAGTACTCGAGTAAATGTACTCAGTTACTTTCCACCATTGGTATACAGCCCATATCTGTTTCAACATTGTTTCAATATAAGAGTAATAAATCTGTTAATCTCCAGAAAACCTCATCACTGTATGTGTTCTGTAAAGAGAAACTGTTTTGTTAGATTATTTTATTAAAGCCTTTTATTTAAATCCCTGTTGCACAATTCAATAGGTTTGGTGTAAATATAATCTGGGCAGTGAGTGACAAAGTGAGTCAGAGCACTAACTGTTCATCACTTCACTGTAAACACTCCTGCTCCACTTGTGTGACCCTCCCCCTCCTCCATCTCCATATAAAGCAGAGGGAAACCCCATCATCAGAGACACACAGATTTGAGACACCAACCAGGATCTAACAACCTCGTGTTCCTGCAGCCACACTTTGATTTCAATGCTGAATCTTTGAATCTGACACTTTCATCTGTTTTTATCAATTTTTGAGGGTGTGATCATTTACTTTTTCTGCACAAACTTCTCCTGACTTTACTGTCATTTTGCTGCATTTTATTGAGAAGCAAAGGGACATTAAGTCTGCAGCGGATAACAGGAATCTGTGTGGGAGTTTTACCGGTGATATTAGAGGTTAAAGCAGCACCTTCCTCCTCCCTCGGCCACCATGCTGTCCAGCGTCCGCCGCCACAGCCTCCGCCTGCAGACCGAGCTCCACCGCTGGAGCATCTGCGACCCCGGCAGTCACCTGCTGGCAGACGGCTTCCTCACACGCGTCCCCGCCTGCATGTCCCGCTCCAAGTCGTGCACCAGCTCGGCCGGGGAGTCGGACGGCAGCCGCGGGAGCTGGTCGTCCTCAGACTCGGTCATCTCCACCGACTCCACCGGGAACCCCGCGGAGCCCGGGAGCCCCTACCGGGTGGTGCTGCTGGGGGCCAGAGGGGTGGGGAAGACGGCCTTCGCCAGCATCTTCGCCGGAGCAGCGGACAGTATGGACAGTGATGAGTGTGAGCTGTGTGGAGGTGAGAGACCAGCAAACTTACCATCAGGTTCTTATTGAACATGTTTGACATGCATGCTGTCAAAAATGTGCCTATGATTATGATATCAAATAAAGACAGAACAGATAGATCGATAAACTGATTGATTGATTTTATTGATCCTTTACAGGAAATTAATTTGCAACAGCAGCTACATTAACTCTTAAATGTACAAAATCTGAAATACATAATCTTAGTATTGAACACCATGCACTTTTTAATTTTCTATAATAATATCATAATATTGTTTATAGTACAGTATCTTTTTATGTGTATTCTCTAATTGATATTTCAGTACTACGACTATGTCTAACACATTGCTGTCAACAAATTGACTAAATTTTACTTTGTGATTTCACTAAAGTTTGCCTTGTGCTTGCTGTGTGCTTCACTTCAGATGAGGTGTGTGAAAAGGAAATTGAGGTGGATGGAGAGCCTGCCACTCTCACTGTGCTCGACACATGGGACGCAGAGGTGAGATGACAAATAGACTCGTTCGCTTTGAATCAGAGGAGGACGCACGTCAGCCTGTAAATCCTGTATCTAAATGTGTGTGTGTCTTTTTGCAGACTGACAATGAATGGCCTCAGGAGAGCTACATGCTGACAGGTGATGCCTACCTGTTGCTGTACTCTGTAACAGACCGGGCCTCCTTCCTGCGAGCCTCCGAGCTCAGGATAACCCTGCGCCGCTTCCGCCCTGCCCAGCACACACCGATCATCCTGGTCGGGAACAAATGCGACCTGGTGCGACGCAGAGAGGTGTCCGCTAGCGGTGAGGAGACACGACCTCTGTCTGCTTGAGTGCGGTGATCATTTCTTATTCCTGTGTATGCAAGTGCTGATGTTTGACCTTCCTGTTTCAGAGGGTCGTGCCTGTGCTGCTGTGTTCGACTGCAAGTTCATCGAAACTTCGGCCGCCATGCAGCACAACGTCTGGGAGGCTTTTCATGGCATAGTGCGACAGCTGCGTCTACGGCGAGACTCCAAGGAAGCCAACAAGCGTCGCAGGCACATAAACTGTAACACACGCCGCGAGAGCCTTCCCATGAAGGCCAAACGCTTCCTCGACAAGATGGTGGCGAAGAACAATCCCAGTGTGGCCTTCTGGCTAAAATCAAAGTCTTGCCATGATCTCTCCGTGCTCTAGGAGTCTGCATGAAACCTTTGAGCAGGTGAACAAGTTGCAGCCTGGATTGCAGAATATGTGGACGTGGGCTGGAGGGAAGCCTGTTTCTGAAAGGCCAAAAGTTGGATGGTTCAAACCCAGTCCTCACTGTGTTCACATCCACCCTCGGCACAGCCAGCGTGATGTACGTGAGAGGTGACATTTCTGCACTGTCATCCATATGTTGCAGTCTGAGCTGGACTGAGTGGACTGTGCTCAGTTTGTCAGCCTGTGTTATGGACAGTCAGCGACTGAAGTGACTTTTCCAGTCGCAGAGACTCATGTTTGAGTGGCGTAAATGTTGGAGGTTAGAGCTCAGCTGACGGAAACTAACAGGAGGATGTGGTGTTCATTTCGGTTTTAGAGAAAATGACGTGAATGTTAGCCTTTTCTCTCCCTCTCTTCTCTCATCTGTTTTGCTCTCATTCCTGCCAAATGTATCATCTGTCGTTCCCTAAGTGCTAACATTACCAGCTGGAAGCTATTGATCATTAAGGTTGTTTTTGTATGATGATCATTTGAATTTCTCTATAACATGTTGAATTTTGCACTTACTGTAAATAAATGCCAGATTGATAATGTAATGTCTTTTTCGCTACCTGTATGTAGCTTCAGTGTTCTTATTGAAATAAAATGACATCAATCGATTTGGAAATATAAAAAATTGTCCCTGTTGTCTGTCATCTCCACCTTCTAATGAGATGTCACCACGGGTGACTCAGCTTTGACACAAAAGACACACTTACACAAACAGGGTTAACAGCTGCAAAACTGAGCTGATAAAAGATGAGTCAGGTGGTGACATTAAAGCTGAACTTTCAAAAACAAAATTAGTCCACTGTGCGTGTGTGTGTGTGTGAGAGAGAAAGAGACGGCTGATTGAGCACAGTGATTTGACTGCTCAGGGACTGATCAGAGATTTGGGTCACAGTGTGACAGCAAACATCCTGCTCAGACGCTGCATGGTCAGATCACAAACTCTAAATTTCCTTGCATTTTACAGGAAAATGTGTTGCCAAGGTAACATTCAAAGGAGCCCAGGAAGTGTGTGTTTGTGTGTGTATGAGTGTGTTCAGTTCAGGGAGTTCGGGCAGATGGTGTTGCTGCATGTTGGCCAGCATATCTATGAGGCAGGATGAAGGCACATGCATGGACCCGTGTTTTACATAATGAATTCACTTCCATCTGAATTAACTGCTGAACCATCAACACTGCAGTCACAGGTTCTGGTTCAATATCGCTCCTGTGAAACAGTGACTCACACTCAGCCCGTTTTTCTTACAGTTGCACATTCACACAAATCTCTACCTTGTTCCCAAGCGGCTCGCTGCAGCCTGTAAAGCTTTGGGCCCAGGATGATGGCATGTACATCAGGATGTATAGTAGATAATCCCAGTTATATGTGAGATTGGATCGTGAAGATAAAAGGATAATGCTCAATGACAAAACATAGGCCAACGTCCTCTTTTAAGGTCACCTCTGAGACGTTTGCATATGTTTACACACTTTATAGAGGTGGAATCAAACCTTATTAACAGTTTTATGATAAGTGCCTTGACCTGCTGAATCACCGTGATGACCCCGTAGCTTTGCATTCTCATGAAGCAATGGATTGTCAGTGTAATCTGTCGGCCCCATTGTCTACACACAGCTCCTTATCAGGCTCTGCTACTAATGGAAAATCTGACCGGAAACAGTGAGAGAGGTGCGTAGGTCAAAGTCTGAGGGGAAACCGAAACGCCAAACAGCACATTTCTAGACAAATTTACCACATTGTTAGACAGTTTTTGTTCAAATTTTTCTGTTATTGCTCACAAATCACACACATGTCGTCCAAAATGTACAAATGTCGAGCAGCTCTGTGAGATTAGTTTAACTGGATTTATAACTACAAACCACTGACCACCAACAACAAAACTCCAACTGTAAACATTTGAGGATTTATGTCAAATCAGTCACTCATAATAAGTGTATTAATTATGGACTAGTCTGTCTCCATACTGTATCATTGTTCTGCTCTTCCTGTCTCCTTTCTCTCTCTTGTCAGCCACCTCCTCATTGGCTAGCCTAACATGAGGGCTGGGTGATTAGACAATCATTAGATCCAATAAAACATAGCTGGTTAAAATCTTGGTTAACGTTTGACCAGGCAGGATGGGGCTGCTCCGCTTGCTCTGAAGTCTGAGGAGTGACTCGTTCGATCTCTCCAGCAAGGTAAGTGTCTTCGCTCTCCTGTCGCACTAGTTTTGGAAATGTCGAGTATTTGAAGTAGATTTTTTTTGAGTGTGAAAAGGACACACACTGGATCTCCTCTGTTCACTCTGTTGGTTTGAATAGCTCCTGTTTGATGCATCTGATGCTTTAAGTTTGTTGTAGAAAATGCTGTGATCTTGACTTGACTTTGGCAGGGCCTTGGTGTCAGGTGTTGACGTTTCTGACAGACAAGCTCTGCTTCATCGTGGCCTCCCGGGTTGTTGGATGTTACCTGTATGAGGCACTAGATTTGACTTCACAGTAGCTGAAATTTAGACAAATGTTCATTCAGTCGCTGTGAATGTAGAAGCTTTGGGCCTGCAACTACTAAATCATGTGTCATATCGTTTTTCCACTTTGTCCATCAATCCTACAGTAAATAATTCAACTCATAGACTATTTTTCCTCACTAGTAGCCAGTTAAATCAGTGGATCATGTGGATAAGTGGATGTCTGTAAATTGGTGGTTTGTTGGTTAAAATATACCAGTCAGCAAAGGCAGTTGTCAACAGGGAAATGCTAATAATTAATAATCAATAAATTCAGGCAACTTCAGTAAGTTTTTTTGTCCTGTTAATAAGTAGAGTAGCAGGGCGGTGGCATTAAAGTGTGCTGGTCTACAAAAAGGTCATTAGCTCCAACTCAATGTCACCTTCACTTTTCTGTGGCAGCTTCAACCTTCTTTCTCTTGCTTGCACTTTACGAGTCCACAAGTCTCAAACTTGGCAACTTGTCAAAACATTTCCTGATATATTTGACTTTTTCATGCATCGTATGTCGGTCATATTTGACATTAATGAGTATCGTGTAGCATTGAGTTTATAACCTTTTTGAGACACACTAAAGATAATGTTGCAGAGCAGAGTCTGTGACACAAAAAATGATCAGTTTAATCTTCCTTTTGTCATTTTGAATGTCGGTAAATGTGTTAGTTTTTATCTTATCTATCTAACCAAAAACAGTTTCCTGAACCACACACACATACAGACACACAATCAAGGCTGTTAAAGTTATTTTAGATTCTGAGAAGACTGTAAAGTTACACTCTTTGACCTTTGAGTACCTTGGTCTTATTGACACCCACTCGAAAAAATCATGTTCGGTGTCGCATGTAAGCTCCAAGTTTCAGTTTCTCCTTGACCCTGATTGTTCAGCTGGCTGTGTAGCTGGAGCCGCACCTATGAGGTCTTTTAAATTCCCATTCAGCTCAAAGTGTGAAGCGCTGAGCGATAGCATGTACATGTGTGGATACTCAAGGACAGAGGACAGATTTTCTTTGCCAGGCTCTTGTCTTTATAAATCAATAACTCCTTGCGCTGAATGGAGTAACTAATGTACTGAGGCAGAAGTGTTTCTACATGGACTATAACAATTATCTACATCAGTGCTCATTATTTCTACAAGCATGAGAATGTAACAGCACAGTGAATAAGACTGAAATGTGTAAATCATTAAATCATCCTCATCATGTCACCTCTCTTCCTCCTCCACCTCCTACTATGTCCACCACCATTTTTTCAATCTCCTCTCCCCCATATCTCCTCCTCCCCCTCCTTCTCCTTCTCCTTCCCAGACTATGGTCATGAAATCCATGATGCATCTGTTGTTGCTCCCACTCCTATTCACCATTGTGAGTATATAACACTGCCAACTGCTGTCCTTCAATACATATTCATAGTCAAACGCATGAACCTGCTAAAACAATCAGTGCATAGATTTATTCATCCACAATTCATGAGGCTGTTTCATTGTATTTGAAGCCTCCTGCGCAAAGAAAATGTTGATAATGTCTGCAAGGTTAAAGAAATGTGTGCAGGAAATCCTTGGGTAACTTATTTAAAACATTCAAAGGAAGTGTGAAGTGTTACAAAACCGAGCATTAGTCATTTGTCTGTAGACTTTGCTCTCTTGTCCTGCTGTGGGATATAAGAATTCCCATTGTTGTGTCATTTTGGTTCAATAAATAACTGGGCTGTAAAAACCTGCCCTCAATGCCCGACGACATACAGCTGCAGTGCGGAGCCAAAGCTAAGGGGACGGATGTGGGCACGAGTGTGAGATTCAATTTTGCCTTGAAGGTCAGTGAATACAGTACATTCGCTGACCTTTGACCTCTGTTTCTGTGCTCCTGATAGGCTGGTGGGCAGGATCTGGAGGAAAATAAGGGCCCATTTGAGAACAAGGAGCTGGATGTGCCAGAGGGGACACCAGTGCCATACGCTATCTATCAGGTAACACACACATGCATTTACTCAAGAACTGGACCTAAATCTTCTACTACATTCAGGTTAAGGTTTTACATTAAAATCTTAAGATATATTTTTACAATGCAATACAACCCCCAAAAAGTTGGATCTGCAATAGGCTCCTCATGTATACATGCATATGAGTTGTTTGCAGATTCAAGGTGATTTTAACTTCTAAACTTCTCACATGGTTTCATTTTAATATGTTTTGGTCCCAAAGAGGTAAAACTATCAAATATTTCAAGGAGGGCAGATTGTTTGTGACCCTCTGCTGGGGATCGACCCCTTGGTTGGGAACCATTTTCTTTTTTATTTATTATCAATGTGTAAATTCCTTTTGTGTTTACTTTGAACTAAACTATCTAACTGTATATACAGCACTGAAAACCAGCTTCACCTGGAATAGCAAAATGCTACTTACACATTGACACATTAATATTAACAATATGATAATATAAAATATGATAATTGTGATTTAAGTTAATTTAATTTTGAGTTCATCTTATAAAGCAGCCAAAAATGCAACTGTTTAGTTTTCCTTCTGTGATCAAATCAAATCTCAAAAGACTATAAATGATATAAATCTGTTATTTTTCTCACAAGTCTCCTCATTTTTCTCCCCATCTTTCACTCCATAGTTTCAGGTGGACCATCCAAATGTTAATAACTTCAGGCTGGGTGGCGAAGGGAGTGAAGACATTAAGATTTCAAAAGACGGGTGGCTGTACCTGCACAGGTCTCTGGACTGGTCTAGAGAAAACCATTACATGATAATGGTACAGTGATCCTCTCACTTCTTATAAACACACAGAATATTATACTTGTGCATTATAGCAGCAATAAAACATGTGTCTATACATACTGAGTTTGTGCGACCATATCCAGGTGGAGGCGTTGGCTGATGATGAAGTCGTGGAAGGCCCAATTCATGTGACCATAAATGTGTTGGACGTTAACAACAACGCTCCATACTTCAACCAGAGTGTCTACACAGCTGTGGTCCGAGAAAACAGCCCAGCAGGTGTGTGTGTTATAAGTACTCAAATTAGAGGAGAGGAAACACTCTCAATGCAAATATATAGAGGTTGCCTCTTGAGGATCCCTTTGTATTTTAAACTAAATATGATTATTGTATGTGCATTGTTATTTTTTTATGTTTTAGCCCATTAACTTCAAAACATGTACCTAAAGGTGGCCTTTAAAATTTTCTTGATGTGACAATTTACAACAGTTCAAACTCAGTGTCAATCACCAAAACTCAGGATGTGGATCCTGGAGTTCTACTAAAAGCGTTTCGATGTTAAATTCGAACAAGTGTATATACAATATAAACACGATTCTGTCAGCCAACTTTAAAACTACTTAAGGGACTTTAAAGGAGGTAAAACATTGCTAATTGTCAGCCTCTCATATATTAGATGTAGATGCTTTCTATGATGTGCCAAAGCGAATTTTCTTGCATCACAAGTGTGTTACTGTCAATGATAATCTAATTTTGATAAAGAAATGAAGGTGACTCAATGTTCTCAAACTGAAAAAAATGAGGGGAAACAATGGCCGTCTGCAATGTAGGAAACATCACCTACAAACCCACAGACTGATGTTTTTTGAATGTTTATGGCATTAAATAAAGTGCCACCCATGTGCAGTTCATGTGCACTTCCACTGCTCAACAACAGAGTCGGTGTACTTCTCTGTTCTGAAACACTTGGGCCAATCACTGACTGTGCTAAGACATTAATATCAGTTTCACCTGTTGTTCCAGATGTCCCATTTACCCGCGTGTTTGCGTTGGATCGGGACGACCCACAGACCCCCAACGCTCATCTGAGCTACAGCCTGGTCAGCCAGATCCCCAACAAACACAACATCCTCCTGTTCAAGGTCGACTCTAACACCGGAGAGATCTCCACCACAGAGGAGGGTAATAACACACACGCCTGTGCACACACAAATGAAGGCACACACACACAGGAGCCCAGACATTGGCGCACAGAACTGGGTGCACCGTCCGTGGGAAAGTCTGTAATCTGTCCATCTCTGCCTGTAATCTGGCAGTATAGTGCCGCTGTAAATCCAGATTACACAGCTCATCTTATGTGCTCAAGATTAACACTGACTGGAGGCAGATTGCCCAAATGTGTCGCGTGATGTTGATCTCAGATTACTTTGAGTGTGTGTGAGCATGTGAGCGAGTCTGTTTGAAGATGCACGTTTACATCTGTGACAGAAAGTTTTATTACATTTCTCAGACAGCTTCGAGACCACAGAGATATTCTCTATGTGAAAACATGTTTGTAAATGTTTGGTTGTAGTAAGTGTGGAATCGTACCAAACAATATTTGATGTATGTATGATGATGGGTGTTTTTTTTCCACCAGGGGGGAGGATGTTAAAAGTCGTTGAAGGCATCCAGTACAGCAAAGGAGAAGATCGGAGCATTGACTCTCTGAAGGCAAAGTTTGAAGAATACTGTCCAAGTCAGATCGTCCCCCATGAACAAAACCCCTTCTTCACCTGTGTGGAGCGAGCAGGTTCGTATACAGATGTGTGTGGTGTCAAGCTGCAAACATTAGTTGTCTATTAATGGTGCACTGACGCACACCAATTGCAGCCTTTCATATTGCAAACAGACCAATGTTTCAACACCACTGTGTCGTCATCAGAGTCAAGCTGAGACAAGAGACAAACACATATATAGTCAACCAAGAGCAGGTGTAATAAGGTGTCACTGTAATGAAAGTTACAAAGACAAAGTACAGAAACTACATTCTCAAGTACTACATTCTCACGGGTCATACATGAGAAAAAGCATGACTGATTCAGAAGTTGGGACACTGTGTAAAGCATGAATAAAAAGCAAAATGTAATCATGTACAAGCAAATTATGTTAACCGACAACAGTTTTACAAAGTGTTCCTGAGCCCATGTAGTAATCTCCTTTATACAGTCGTGTGTTTGACAAAGTGTTGAACCTCTCTCCATCCTTGCTTGTGAACAACTAAGTCTTTCCAGGATGAACCTTTCATTCCCACTCATGATCCTATCACCTGTTACCAATGAACCTGATTACCTGTGGAATGATCCAAACAGGTGTTTTTGGATCAGTCCACAACTTTCACAATCTTGAAACATGTTGCTGCCATCAAATTCAGAATAAGCAGATATCTATAAAAATCAGTGAAGTTGATGAGGTCAAATATTAAATTTTGTGCTGTTTGTGTCAAGAAGGACAAAATAGTAGAAGATTACACATTCTGTTTCATGTATGTTTTACATAGCGTCCCAACTTTTGGGGCCTCTGATTTGTATTTGGTGCCTGACAAGTTAAAACATTGTGATCGCAATAGAATAAGACAGCAGGTTTTGGCCAGGAGACAGAATCAGGTGTTTGTCTAGTGTCAGACTGTCCCTCAGATTGTGACCAAGAGTATTCTCTGATAACACAGCTGGTTGGATGAAACAAAACATCACCTTGGGCTCTGGGATCTGTGATGAGAAAAAAATTATTCATGATAAAACTATAAAGCCTTCTGAAGAGTTGAGTAAACTACACACACATACTTTTGTTTATTCCGACACGTGCGTTTCCCAGATCTCAGAAGTTGTGAGTGATCCCAGTTGAGGGATTTGCGGGGTATAAAAGTTAGAGCATGTGGTGACGGAGAGTGACAGCTGGTGTGAGTGTAGACAAACACAGACTGTAACGACCGTCAGTGATTAGTGCTGGTTGTGTTATTTATTGGGGGTTGAGTTGATGATTTCAGCAATAGAGAGCGGTTAAGTCAACACTAATGTCTATGATAAGATCAAGAAGAAAACCCTCAGAGATCCACGTGACTGAGCTTTCTAAAATTAGAGATGTTTTTTGTGACGTCCAAACCCATCAATGTTTTTTTTTTTTATCCCTGCACAATGGCTCTAATTGCAACCTTCCTCTTTATCTGTGGTGTCAGAAATGAGGAGGAGGACTATAGACCCCGTGGAGGACCCAGACTACACGCTGATTGTGCGTGTGCAGGATATGGCAGGAGCGTCAGAAACGGCGCTGAGTGGAAACGCCAGAGTGAACATTGCCATTAAGCCAAACCTGTGGGTCAATCCTGGGCCCATAACTGTGAGAGAGAACTTGAAACAAGAGTACCCTGTGGTCATCGCAAAGGTGTGGTGGGATGCAAATGCAGACATGTTAAAGTACGAACACACACTCAACTATCCAGTGACTGACCATCCCACACTGGCCTCTTCCTCCCTTTTTTGATCCAGGTCCAATCCAATAGTCCAAACGCTGTCTTCCAGTTAGTGCAGAAAGAGCGAGAGCATAAATTCCCCTTCCAGATCACAGAAGGTGGAGAGATATATCTGACAGAGGAGCTGGACAGAGAAGAAAAGAGCATGGTAGGCGACACACACTTAGTTTGCTCAAAAAAATGTCTCATGTAGAAATTAACAACTCACTTCTGAGGATTATTATTGAACTTGTGACGGTTCGATTTCAGTACATCCTGGTGGTGTTGGCAACGGATAACTATGAAAATGAGGTGGACCCACCCATGGAGATTCACGTGTTGGTGGAGGACGTGAACGACAATGAACCAGTGTGTGAAAATGACGAGAGTGTGTTTGAGTTGCAGGAGGGAGAGCCTGTAGGTAAGATGTGTGTGTGATTATTATGTAACCCATTCACGGTGTGGCGTGTGCTACATGCTGCCTCCTTCAGACACCATAATTCTCATCTCAGACAGTGTAGAAATAATCTGTTACAAATTTAGATTTCAAAATAAAAGCAATAACATCAGAATATTCTTAAGGTACAAAAAATAAAAGTACAATAAAAGTGCATTAATGTTTAAGCAATTAATTGATTGATTAATTATATTATTTAAGTAGATAATATACTTTCCAGCACTGCAGAGTTTAGTTCTAAGCATAATAGAAAAACGAATAATAGGAAATTGGCAAAATTGAAACAAAAGTCAAACTCAATTGTAGCAGCAAAGATGTTCTGTAAGAATATCTACAATATTGTTTCTAGAAAAGAAAAAAGCGCTTTAACATGCAATCAAAAGTTCAAACGGAAAACAAATATCTTTATTCTCTATTCTGCCTTTATTCTGAATTGTACATTTTGCTATTATTGATATTTTGCACAATCTCTCTAGAGCACATCTCTCAATGTGTGTACTCACTGATTCTGCACTGCAGTCGTCTACAGTAGGATTTACTCCTGACAAGCTTGAGAGACCTCTAGAGATTTTTTTTAAGTTGTAAAAAAATTTCTAAAAAGCTTTTATTCTGGTTCTTCTAGGCAGCCTGGTGGGGCAGCTGTTGGCCCATGACAGCGATGAAGAAGGGACACTGAATGCTCAGCTGACTTACACCATCCTGTCCCAGGATCCAGAAACTACACCCAGCACCTTCTCTATTGACGCTGCTTCTGGAAGAATTCAGGCTCTACGCTCACTGCAGCGAAAGGAGCGGCGGGTGTATAACCTCAATGTCAGAGTCAGCGACCTAGGTGACACACATACTGCATGGCGTACAGTGACACACCTGTAAATAGAGGCAAGACTCACGTTTTAACTCTCAGTACTCTCACAGATTTCAGCACAGAATGTAAGGTCGTCGTCAAGATCATTGACATCAACAATGAGATGCCTCTGTTCGAGAAGAACGATGTAAGTACAAAAACCACCTGCCTCTCTTTTCTCCTGCTGTTTGATGGTCTTCTTCACCTATCTCTTTGTGTCTGTGTGCAGTATGGCAATCGCACTCTATCAGAGGACACTGATGTGGGACACACAGTGCTGACCATCAGAGCAACAGACGGTGATGACCCAGAGAGCGGCAGCTCCCTCATTGAGTTCCACATCACCGCTGGCAACGAGGATGAAGTCTTTGCTGTAGAAACTGACGGCAAAGGCATCGGCCATGTGGTCATAGCCAAGGTACTGTATGATATCTCCATTTTCTACATCTCTCACTCAAACACGCAGATGCTTTCACACAACTACATCTTTCATCTTTAACTATGTTTCCTGAAACATTCAAGGTCCCTTATAGCTTTATAAATTTACAATTCACCCATGTTGTGTGTTTTGTATTTGTATGAGAGACTATACAGGGTTTTAGCTAATTATGGTTGAGCCTATAGAATATCATAAAATAGTTAACAAGTCCAAGGAGGCCTCTTCAAAAAATTATTTTTTGTCCAACCAACAGTCCAAAACTCAAAAGATGCAACATTTATAATAAATCAGAGAAACGCTGCAAATCCTCACTTTGTAGAAGGTGGAACCAACAAATGCTTTTTGCTTGGTAAATGTTTTAAACATACTGTCAATTTCCCACAAACTTTCTTTATGAAAATCATTCTGACACAGGTGTCTCTGCCCAGCATGACTTTAAATGTGTTGAATAAGTCGTCAGCAGAGAGCATTTCATTGCTGCATATAGTCAAGGCATGCGACAGAATCACAGTTACCTTCACATGCCTCTGCCATGGCCTTCAGCACATCCTCTTCTTTATTCCTGTTTTTTCTAACCAGGCTGCTTTTCTCCTCACAGCCTCTCGACTTTGAGTCCTCTCCCATCCACAAGCTCCAGATTGACGCTCGTAACCCAGAGCCGCTGATGAAAGGTCTGGAGTACGGCAGCGAATCCACGGCCTTTGCCGTCGTGTTTGTCACCGACGTGGACGAGGCTCCAGAGTTCAGTGTGGACATCCTGGATCTGACTGTGCCTGAAAACACCACCAAGGGATCGGAGCTGCTCACAGTGGAGGCGAAGGATCCAGAGGGCAAAGAGATCAGGTAAACACACACAAACAGCTGCTCGCCGTTTCAGACAGAACTTCTTTAAATACAGAGCAACAAATATGCAGCTGAAAATATTGCCCAACAAATGCGAGTAACCCGATTGAAAATTATTGCACAATGCACTCATTTTTAGAAAGTTATTCATTTGTTTTGGTCTTTTTATGGAGCAATAGTAGCAATATAGACTAATGCCAACCTTATGCGTTACAGTGCAGATTTTCTAAAACAACTAGATTCTAGCTCCCAAAACTTTTACAACTACAGGTGAAGCAAGTGAGAAAATTCCCAACTTTAAGCAGAAATTCAGAGTTAGACATTATAATTTAAACATCAAATTAACCTTCCTCTGTCACGAAGCTTATACCTCCTAAACTGAGGTATATATGTGTGCATTTGTTTGATTGACCACTGCTTACTTTCTCTTCAGCTCCACCGACCTCTTGGTTAAGGTCTGTGCAGTGTTGTTGGTGTAATCACTAGCAAAATGACTGCAAGCTGGAAACCTAAATACAGCCATGAAAAAAAAAATCATCGTAAAAATAAATCTAAGGGAGACAACACTGACGCCACGTCCATGTTTTTCTGCATTTTAAGAGCTGGACTCTAACAAGACGTATGATAGCAGAGTGAAAACACACACACCTTTCATAGCTTAGGAATTGTTCCACTAGATCAGCATTGGCTTTGTTCTTAATGTTGCTGCTCTCGCTGGCTGCTGGTTTGGGGTTTCATCCGCGAGGACGATCACGTGTACCCAAAACAGACTATTGATTTGCTTTGACTACCATTATTTCCCCTGGGCCGCGATTCAGTGTCTGGTGTGAGCCTGGATGAGCTCTAATAGCCGCGTGTGTGTGTATACTGTGTGTGTGTGTGTGTTTGTGTGCAGGTTTAAGTTGGACGGTGACACTCACGGCTGGCTGGAGATCGATGCCTCGACAGGACAGATCAGGACCAAAGGGAATCTGGACAGAGAAACCCTGGAGTCTTTCAAAGTCACTGTCATTGCATTTGAGAAGGGTGAGATAATAGACTCAATTTACAGCTTATTACAGTGAGTGTGTTGATGTCAGTTGTTATGAAGGCCACACAGGTTTTGAATTAAATCTAGCTTAAAGCACTTTTTTTGGTTTTGTGCTGGTTAATTAAAAAGTGAAAGCAATGTTAATAGGGACTAAACAACATGGCACAGATGTGGATTGAGAACGTTTTTAATAGCATTTTTGTTTGTCCTCGTTATGAAACTTACGCACATTCATGACTTTTGACCTCTAACACCCGACCATTGTGCCACTATACAACAAAGTCGCATTGAAGCAGCGGATGTTTTTCACGCCTTCTGATCTCCAGAGAACCCAGAGAAGTCGTCTGAGCGCGACTTGTCTGTGACCCTGCTGGACGTGAACGACAACTTCCCCACGCTGACAGAGACCAAGGCCTTCATCTGCGTGAACAAACCCAAACCTGTCATCGTCAAGGCCCAGGATGGAGACAGCGCCCCCTTCTCCCAGCCCTTCACCTTCAGCTTTCCCAGAAAATCTCCAAACTGGGAATTGATCCCTATTGACGGTACGTACACTGATATACTGTAATAGTCCGAAGATGATGATGTCAGATCGTTATATTCTTGTCTCCTTCTGTTTGTCCTGTAGGTACAACAGCTAAACTGATCCTGAAGAAGAAAGTAACTGAAGATAAAACCATCCCCGTCCCCATTAAAGTTCAGGACAATGCAGGCTTGGGAATCGTACAGCCGTTACAAGGTTAGTTCATTCTTTAAGATAGTAGCGTAGGCCTGACTCTCTGTGTCTCTGTGACTCCCGTGGTCACACTAATGAGCCTCTCTTCCAATGTGTGGCATGTTCCTTTACTACAATGAACACAGGCACTAAAATTTAAAGAAAAAATGACAAATGAAATTAGTTGTTCATCTTGGAAAAATCCGCTGTTGGTTTTCATTAGATTTGATGACGATAAGAAATGCAGCAATTAACCTCAATCTTCAAACAGCACTTTACTTGCATCATGTCTCTGATTAAAGTTTAACGCACAGTTGTCTCCCTCTCTGCTCTCTGTCCCAGTGAGGGTATGTAACTGCACAGAGCTGGGCTACTGCTACATAGCACCAGATGACCCTGCCTTCAGTATGGGAATGGGACCCACTATCGGGATCCTGGCCGGGGTTCTGGGATTCTGCCGTAAGTCTGACAAACCTCATGTAACAGTCTGTTCTCACACAGTTACCATTATACTCTGTAGTCTGTTATCTAAGTTTGTGCTGGTCACTCCACTTTGTTCTTTGCTGTAACTTTTTTTTTTGTCTTTTTGCAGTTATTGTGTTCATCGTAGTGATCAAACGTGTCAAGAAAGGAGACAAGAAGAAAAACCAAACTGAAGAGGAAGAGAGGAATGCCATGATGTAGACACCGCACACGCACACACGCACACACACACACACACACACACACACATTTATACTTCTATACTTTTATATATTGCCTTGACCTTGTCACATCTACGTGCCTAAGCTGAACCTAATTCTAACCATAAAAAGTAAAAAATTGTGAAAGATTTTACAGAAATAACGTTTTCTTATGTCCTCCAATAACACTCTAAGGTTGAATTTTTGAATTTCAAAGTTTTTCAATGAGTGCCCTTTAACCTTTAAACCGAGTTTGACGGGGACAGATGAAAATTAGACTTCAAGACAAACTGCCTTGAACTGCTTCTTTTTGGTCTTTTTTTAAATGTTGATCAAAGAGCAAACACAGTTGCATGGACGTACAGACACACGCACACGCACACGCACACACACACACACACACACACACACACACACACACACATTTAGTTTAGCTTATTTTATTTTATTTACAAGAGAAAGTTGAGCTTCAATTAATGCAGTGGATGCAATGCAAATGCAGTGGATGCTTAATTAAACTGTCAGGTGGCCACATGCTAATCATGCATTTACAAAGCTTGTTAATGTAATTTATTTAAATTTCACTCCCAGACTTCAGGTTGTTTCATTAGCAGTTTCATCATCTCGCATAATTCAATTTGGGTTGTTTTTTTTTGTTGTTTTTTTTCCCCAAGAGCTTGTTTTGTTTCTCTCCTATGCTTGGATGTATTAGATAATTGTTGAAAGCTGGGAATGTCTTTGATATTAAGAAACATCTTACACAACGACAAAGAAACTTAATGTAACCCAGAACATCACTGTTGTCAGAATACTGTTTGTGCAATGAGCAATTATTGCTGTGGTTCATCATGAGAAATTACTGCTCCATGTAACAATAAACAAGGACACTGGGAACCACTTTAGTTTGCATCTCGTCATTGTGTGTGTGTGTGTGTGTGTATGTGTGTGTGTGTGTGTGTGTGTGTGTGTGTGTGTGTGTGTGTGTCAGAGCAGACGCGTGGCGCTGCAGGTGATGTGAGCATCTGCACCTCGGCTCGATGCTTCCTCTCTGCTCTTTCTTTCTTCAGGTAGCCTCATGTTCAGATTTCCGACTAACATTTCCTGTGTTTACAGTCAGAGATATGACTTTTTCTCCCCTGCCAGTCTGTCACCGAGCATTTCAAGGCCACGGAGCTGCTGCAGAGAGCGATGCTCTGAGTCATCTCTCAGACAGTGGGAGACGGGCTGCAGATTGTTAGCAGCGCTGAAAGGAGGATGGCATGATTGTGGGCTTTTATGCAGCACAAAGAAAGTCCGTAGCACACGAAAAATCGCACTCAGACACAAACATGTGAGAGCTGAGTGTGGGGGCCACATGTGCTGCCACGGCCACTCAGTCCATGTGCCGCAGTTGTGAATATGCACTTGTGCATTTATCCTTGGGAGGGAGGACACTTTTGGAAAGAGAGGCCAGTCCTCACTTTCAGAAAGACCTTCAAAGGGCTGCTTGAGGATTCAGATTTAGTTTCAAGGTTTAGATTAGAGTAAGGGTCGGGGTCAAGCCCTTGCTTGGTTAAGGTTGGGGTAAGGGGCTGGGGGACGCATTGTGTCAGGGTCAGGGTTAATGCCTCCGACACCGAGAGCGATGTCAGCTCCGGCCTCACAACGACAAAGTGAGCATGGAGCCACTCCAGTGTTTATGTCTGCACTCTCTCCTCATCTGTATCCCGGCAACACTTTCCACAACAACACACAGGCAGAGAGTCCTACACAGCTGGCTCGACAAGTTGAAAGGTTGAGGGACAGAAGAGAAGAGGTGGAGGAAAGACAGAGAGAGTAAACTGTGCGATGGATGACCTCTGTGTATCGAGCATCACCATCTCCACACAGATTCACGTGACTGTTTTTGTCCAGAGTGTGCTGGGAAAGCCTCTTATCCTAATATAGAGATACTAAGAGAGTATGTTTCACCATCATGACCAACTACGATCACGAGATTTGACATCAGCTTGTGCTGTGTAATAAAAGGCTGAGTCAAAAAAACTGATGACAAAACAAAACTTATTTTACAGGCGTCAATATTCTATATGAAGAATTTGTTAGCCTGTTGACTGTTATAAATCTGACCTAAAATAATCTAGACATGGTGATTCTTTTGCTGGTTTCTTATTTGAAAAACAGTATATTTATTATGCTTTTCATCATACAAAAGCAACTGTAGAACATCTGACTCAGATCCAAGACTCATTAGTATGACACACATACATAGAACATGCTGTACATTTCACATGACGTGGCCTTATTCAAAGAGATAATCACACACTTATGCACAGAAATACGCTGCATAAGGATGAATGTGAACAAAATCCTTGCATTTATATATGAGGATATACTCAGTCCCATTACATTTGGCGGTGATGTAACAAATGTAATAAATAAGCAGATAAAATAATACATTCCGGAAAAAGAAAAACTCAAAATAAATATTCTACCTTCTAACCTTTGATGGTCGTATATATGTATTTTGTAAATAATCATTTTATACCACCATTTTCTTCTGTGTGGATAAAAACTTAATGTTAAACACAGGAGGCCTGACAGGCTGTGAGTGCCCCTAGTCGTGGGTTACTGTAAATGAATGAGGTGTTCAGCCCACTTTTGTCTAATATTGTTTATGTGGGATGATTTTTATTACACATCCTGCGTCTTAATCCCACAGAATTCCATAAGCAAAAGTCACTTAGTCTGCTTTACGAACTAGGCCTGGAAAGACGTCTGTGGCGGAAATGAGGCATGTACCTGACCAAAATGTTACGTAGAGACTGACTCAGTGTCATCTCTGAACCGAATACACCGGTTATTCTGGATGTATACAGTACGTCAGGGTGATGATGAGCAAAAGGAGATGGTGGCTTAAAGTAAAGCCTCCTTCATCTGTCTGTGTCCTTTTGTGGTACAACAGTGTGGTAAAAATAGTCCCCTTTACTCCAAAAGAAAAGATAAGTTCATCCAGACTTAAACGTGAAACGTGTAGCTTTATAATAAATGACAGTATATTTGGCAATGAAAGGCATGATGTTGTCGACACGTGTTGTTTTCTGGAACCATTAGTTTGAACTTTGTAGTCGACGACTTTAAGCACTTTATACTTTCATAATAACTTCAAAGTCCACTCATCCATGATGATAGCTTGTTTGAAAACCAGACAATTTATAGTTCTATCCTAGTAGTTTTTCTTTGGCCACGATTAAGTAAATAGACAAAACGATGTACTCGAGTACTCAGACACTTTATGAAGTTGATTTATTTAAGTCCAAAATCACAGTTCTATAACAAAATAAATGTCATTTCTGTTTTATAGAGCCCCTAAACAAACTAGTAAACACATAGAAATGATTTAATGTGAGTAGAACAGCGAAGAAGTTGAAGGTTAAAGAAAAATATAAAGCTTAATTTTTTATGTTGTTTTAACCATTTTGATGAACATTATTTATTGATGTATTCTGTTATAGTTTGTTATAGAATAAAACTTTTACACATCATGTCCAACTGATGACAGCAGGACTGTGTTTCCAGATCTTGTACATGTCAGAGTTTAACCTCCTCTAGTTGACACTCTGGCTGCCTCTGATACTGCAGCAGCATCTAGTGGCAGTGAAGTGACTAAACATCTGTGACAGTCACTCAGATCCTTTACTGAAGCAACAGTAGAACTACTGCAGTGGTAAAATACTGCCTTGAGAATGTAACTGGGGTAATTGCAAAAGTAAAAGCACTCAATGCAGAAAAGTGTCCAATGTGAGTGATTCTTATTTCACTGTTGATTAATTAATTTCTTATATTGATAAATGACTTAACATCAATTGCATACTTGTATATCTTAAGTGCTCATGATGTGTTTTTTCTAATCTGAGGAGCAAATATTAACTAAAGCTCTAAGGTAAAAGGTTAAATTTCTTTCTCTTTAAAGCAGGAGAAAATGGAAATACTCAAGTCAGTACAAGTACTTGCAAATTTTACTCAAGGACAGTATGCTGCAGTACAACCACACTTGCAACCGGAGACGCACTGACCTTCCAGCTGGTTATAGGTCAGCAGGACGTCCTGCTGCAGTCAGGGCTGTGGCAGCGTGTTCACCAGTATGTGCCACTCAAAACACACAATAGTACCAAATGGTGTGTGTTCAGTGTTTTATTAAACCATTCCATATACAAAACTTAACCCACATAACTTACAATTTATACATACGACTGTAGATAAAGACATGTAACATACTGCTAAAGCTGAATAAATAATCTTTAATATTCAAACAGCTTCTTTAAATTTACATTCTGCTCATTCATTTGGGCTTAAATACACTCGAGCACAAAGTCACGACCCTGTTTATAGTGTTTAGTGTATAGCGTTAAAGTGTCAGGAGAGAGTCTGTCATGAATAATAAAATCCCAAACTGTAATAAACAGCCACACTGCTAATGAACAATCAGGACAAGAACCAAACCCAAGACTTACAACATGCGTCCCTTTTAACCCCACAGAGCTTAAAAAAGAACTACATACTTTTAACTTCTACAACTACTCAATGGCTATAACCAGATGTGTGGACTGTGGTTGAGCTGAGTCAATGGGTCTGACCGACATGACTACTTCTTCCAGTGAAGAAGTTTCACTATAACAGAGTGACAGAGAAGACACAGAGCAGTACAAGTCATCCAAGAGTGAATGAGTGGTTCAGACTGTGCACTCTGTAAATATTTTTGTTCCCAACATTTTTGGCTTGTGACCCTCTAAAATGAAGAAATATTATTGTTATTCAAATTGTTTCTTTTGAGGGATTCTGGAGGGTTGAATGCGAAAGTACTCAGTATTTAAAAAGTCAGAGATAATAGATAAAATTTTGTGTAACAGAATTATTTTTCACTTTTCTACATAATATCATATTGTGACCTGAGATCCCCTTACACTGGGACTCACACAGGACGGGAACCACTACACTATGAAGTGTCAACTTTAAATCTAAAGTATTCACATTCACATTAGATCCACTTGTCGCCTTTTTCACCCAATGTGGATGTAAACACCTTAAAACTCAAAGTCAACACTTAAACTAGATGCTGGAGCAGACATCCACATACCCACAGGCTGCAGCAGAAATACAGAACAAGATGTGTACTAAGAGAATCTTGCACAATGACAAACACATAAAAGTCCAAACAAACGGATGCAACAGTCCTGTTGTAACATCAGCCTCACAGATGCACAAGTCTGGGACGTGAATAACTAAACCGGAGAGCAGAGAAAGAGAGTGCAGCGTTATGGTGGCACAGCGCAGTTAAAGTCCATATCAGAAACGCAGGTGGAGTCAGTGCTGCATCAACAAAGGCCTCTTTACCTGAAGTCGCAACTTTCGCCCTCTTTGGAATCATTTCAACCCCACTGAGTCTTTCAGCAGACGAGGAGGATGAATCTTTTGGCACAAAGGTCAGTTTGTAACAGCGTCTCATCAGACACACAGAGCAGTGTGTGTTCACGGGTAACATGTTGTGTTATATCAGAGACAATTAACTGACCGCGCCGAATACAAACCTATGAATTCTTTACATAAATAGAGTTAAAACATTCCATTCAGACTGCTGGACAGATATTTTCTTAATATAAGCTGCTTGTCCACAGAGTGTGCTTGTGTGTAGACCTACAGTACTCTCTTACACGAATGTGTGTGTACTCCTCAGTGTACATCAGAGAATGGCTTTTGAACAGCTCAGGACTGCCCTTCCGGTCTCTGTGCACCAATCACATGAGGGTTGAATTGAGAGATGATGATGGTTATGTCGTCACGGTACATGCGAGCTAGCTCCTCGGGCAGTGACAGCATTTTCGACAGCCTCTCGTGGTCAACCGTGCCAAACTCGTTGTTACCCACTGCGTGGCGCATCAGGTGGGTCGCTGAGTTCTGATCCTCGAAAGCTGAAGACACACGAGCTTTTCGCTCTTCCAGCAGCCCCTGCATCTGTCCCAGGGTGACCCTGTAGCCTCCGACTTTGAGGGGCTGACGCTGGTGCATCCCTGTTAAATACTCCCCAACAATACGAACCACTTCCTGTCTGTGGAGGGTCTCCCAAAGGCCGTCGGAGCCAATCACCTGCACAGACGGAGGAGAGTTAGAATCAGAAAACAGATGATTGAAACATCAGTGACAGACTCAACGGACTCGTCTGCAATGATGACTGTTTTGTGCTGATATCAATGCTACTTGTATTTGGACGTACACGCAACAACAACATTAGAGTGGAAAGTAATATACTGGCACGAAGAAAAGAGTATGAAGCAGCTCAGCTAAGTTCAGGGCTGCGGTTCTTGTGTGAAAGGGACTATAGTCACTGAAGTTGTCATGCCTAGAGTGAGATCTGTAAATTAGGTCCATTACAAAACACATCATATCCAATATTGCCACTGGAAACAGATGGTGACAAACTAATTCTTTCTTCACAAACACAAACTTTTTTTTGCAAAGGTCATAGAATTCTCATTTCAAACTAACGAGAGAAATTAAAGAGTCATGAGCCTGGAAGCCGGATAATTCCTCTGAAGAAACAATGCTCTGTTTCACATAATTATGTTTTTAAAAGAGATAGCTCACTCCTTCTTTTTTCAGATCCATAATGTGTCACAATATCATTCTAGCATTTTGCGGAGGGTAAAACTCTCCTATCCTGGTTCCAGACCTCTGAATTATTGTCAGCACCCCAATTAATTCAGCAATTCAAACAGGTCTGTTGTACACACTGAGGGCTGTTTATATCTCTGGGAGGAACAGTTGTCCACTTACAGAGCTTTATAGCTAGGATTAACAATGAGGATATCATCTTCCTACATAGCTGCACAGTTACATCCATGAAAAATAGTTAATGAAAAATAATGGCGGCAAACTTGAAATAAACCCATACAGAAATGACAACTGTTGCCATATATATAGTTCTTTGTGAGAAAACACTGAAATCTTAAAAATACAGATGATTTGCAAGTGATGAAAGCTCCTCTCTCACCATGAAGCGATCCTGCGGCCGCAGTTTGTGGTACGTGATCTCGGGCTCAGCAGTCAGGTAGGGGGGGGTGTGGTAGTTCGGAGGTATGAACTTGGTGTGCTCGTTTTCATGGAGCTGATCAGGTCCAGACTCCAACACACGCTTCTGCAGTTCAATACTCCACTTGAACTTCACATCCCCAAAAGCGCGGAATGGCATGAGGAGGCCCAGTAACCGGTCCTGACAGAGACGACAACAGAGGGAACTTTTAATCAGTGCTGTAACAACAACCACACTGAGCTAATTAGTAGGTGTTGTACCTGTCGTATAACTGTCTTCCTCTCTGATGGAGGGTGTTCACCCCGTATCCGAGCCACCTCCTCCTCGTTCTGAGCGTTGTGGTCATTAGAGAGTGTGTGAGCGCTGAATGAACCATCCTCCTCCTGCACCCCCAACACTGCCCGAGCATCTCCAGCGTTGGCTATATACCTTTAGGAAGAGAGGAGAGGAAGCAAGGCTGAGAAACATCCCTCTGGTCCTCTATCCCTCTGTACTTTGATGCACTGACAGGATTGTGTGCATGCATGTGTTTATTCTGCGTACAGGTCTGATCCGTCGATGTGAGCCACGCAGGCCGTGGCTCCAGAAAAGGCCACTCTCAGGACCCAGTAGTGCAGGAATGCATTGGGGTCTCCAACCTGCATGGCAAAATAACACTGTGAGCCTCCACACAGGATGTGGTGCATGGATAAAATTACATGGAGAGAGAATGACACCTGAGCTCCTCCTTAAATCCATAAAAGTTTAAATTTGGATGCTATCATTTTTTGCACTGCTGCCATGGGGCAAAGGTGAATGTGTAAAAGAGCACTCAATCCCGCACACAGAACAAATTTAACGACTTGCAATTTGATTCAGGCTTTGATGTCTTGGAGTCGGTAACAGCACTGACACTGAATTTAGGCATGATCATCTTGTTGTCTACCAATATATGCTGAACAGTTTATGTAGTCAAACTGCATGCCATGAAATATGTGACGTGTAAGTCACAGTGCACAGCCTTGAGCAATGAATGCTGTTAGTCAAGTGGCAGATTCAGTCTTGCAAGTTTAATTTACATATATTTTCCATTAAGTAGTGTTTAGAGCCTGCCCAAATGGAAATTAGGCCAATTTTCAAAGTTTTGACTCTAGTCATTTAAAATTAACCAAATACCTAGGAAACAGAGTCAAAGATACTTAGATGTTAACTTGGGAGTTGACTTTGATGGTTGACTACTTGTCCACAGCAGCGTTTGTGTCCAAGGGCCTAGTTCAACATGAAAATTTGCTGAATAAAACCAGAATAATCCGCAATCTGCAAACATGGACTTGTGTTGTGTTATTGGATTTACTTGGCAAAGCTAAAGAGAAAGAGATGTCCAAGGGTCTCAGAGAGAACAGCGGAGTTGCTTGTTAGTACAAGATGGTTGCAAAAGCACTGTGTCGCTTTAAGACAGCAGATAGTTCCCACCTGAGCCTCCAGGGAAATGTCATTGTCGAGCCTCTTGAAGGCATTCAGCAACGCCTCGCGGGTGTCTGGAACTTCGCCTGGGCTGAAAACAGAGACAGAACAATATGTGTGACGCAGATAGAGAGTAAACCAGTAGTTGAAAGGAGAGACCGACAACAGCACTATTGGCAAAACAACAGATGGACCGGTGTTTATGTGGGCGTGTTGCTACAAGGTGCACATGAAGATTACATAAGAAACCAGGAAGTCCAGTTCGAAATGTTAGTAAAAGCCAAGAAGCTGGACAGCGATTAATACCCTTTAGAAATAGAATTGTACAGCTCAAGAATTCTCTCTCTTTTAATGGCTTTGAGGTATAAGGCTACAAGGTAACGACACATATTCTGGTGTCTCCTCTGCTGTGTTTTCAAGTCCTCACCTGGTGAGATCTATTAACTCCTGCCAATAGGTGCGGAGGCTGTTGAAGTAGAGTGTCTGAGCCTCCCTGCTGAAGTAGTCGTTGGGGTGTTTGTGCCACTGCAGAATGGGACTGAGGGCCCTGCCGGCCTCCACGGCTGCCTCAAGCTCACACAGTGTGTCGTGGGGCAGCAGAGACACTGCGATGTAGTAAAACAGCCTCTCACTCAGCGCCTGGCAGAGAGAAGGAGAGTAGGAAACTTTTACAAACCGGCCTGCTGTTTAAAATACAACCAGACTCACTCTGTACATGTCGTTGTTACACATCACTCACTTTTTTGCAACTGTATGCTCATCTGGTTAAAGGTTAAGCAACATTTTGTTTTACTGGTACGTACTGTGTGCAATGACAGTAAATTTGATCAAATTGAATCCAGCAATTTACAGATAAGCAGCTCACTAAAAACTTTAAAGAGAATGATGCAAGAGTGCATTCACAGTCGCAAATTTACAACATACACTTTGTTCTGTCACTTGACTAATTCGAATCAGAGCTCTATCTGACCAAGAATTATGTAATCCGTTGCTCAAATAAAGAAAATAATGACTTTTCCCTTCAATTTTGGAAACGTATTACTGATATACACAGTACTGACACAGTAAGAAATTATAAATTTGTATGTTCTGATGACTGAATTCCTGGACAAGCAGCATGTGACAACAGCGTCATCTTTACCTGTGCACAGGCACAGCCAGCATGACCATCAAACACACCCAGCAGCATTCCTCGTGTCTGCAGACATGTGGCCGCACTGCGACGGTCTTCTATAGGAGCGTTGGCTGGCAGCTGATTACTCTCAAAACCCATCACTGATGACACATTCTTCCCATCAAACTCCGGCACCTAGAACCACAACACATTGAAGCTGTTAGATGAAAACTTAAATGTATAGTTGGTGAGATGTGTCTTCTGTATACACGAGTGACCCCACAAACCTTGAAGCTGTACTCGTTGGCTTTCAGAATAGAGTTGACCTGCGGGGGTGTGAGGATGTAGCTACAGAGCACTGAGGTTGTCTGGTAACTTCTTGAGTGCGGGGCGCTCTGCCATAGATGAGAGGGCCGTCTTGAGGCAGGTTGGTGAGTGATGGGTCCGAGCTGGGATTGGTGTTGTTGGCATGTTATCAGACTGGAGGCCAAGGCTTTTGTACGGGGCAAACCCCTGAGCAGCTGAGATGTCACAGGCATGGCTGAAGGTGCACTGCAGGCACAAACACAAACAGGATACGACTGATGTATAAAAACCTCTTAAATGGGCATACATACAGCGCTCAGAGGCACAGCAGTCAGGAAGCAACAGCTGGCTGTGCTTTTATCAAGATGCATTCATCTAAAGATAACACAGTGTTCTCTTTATGCACCATTAAGCAAACAGTGTTATAACAGCTAATGTGATGAGGTTTAGTAAGTGGGACATGTTGACAGTAGCAGGGCCTTGAATTAGTATTCCAGGAGACCAAATGCAGACCAACCACACTGACCAGTTCTCTCCAATCTTTGGTATTTGCCCTTTTTAAACTTTAACTCTGCTCGTCACCATTCACATATTTTGCCTGTGAGCAATTCAAATGAATTCAGATCAATGTTTAAACAGATTCTATTTATATCAACAGGGTAGGCTAAATACAGAATGCCTTCCTCTATTATGCAATAAAATTCAACAGCACCATAAACTATGCCTTCCAAAATGATTGCTTTGTTGAATCAAGTTTTAGCAAGATACACAACATAAACTGGCTACTAAGTGAAAGGAAACTGAAATGCATCTAGCAAAAGTCTATCCAGTTATCTTGCATGTACATCCTGCTAAATGTGCATTCAGTGCAGGAATATTAAACCAAGGAGATAGTGTTGACATGCCATAACCTCACTGTGATAGAGCTTTATGCAAAAAGGCAAGAACAGTGGCTGACCTTTGATAGTGTCAGCACAGTTCACCTATTTGTCCTGAGGTGTCAAGAAAATGTGTATAGACACAGATAGCAGCACCACAGCAGTTGACTGGAGTTCAGCTCTGCCCTCTTCTCCACAGTCAGGTCAGGCTGCTAAAAATAGCCTGAGCAAGAATCTCAGCCCTGACATTTAGATCTTGAGAAATGTCCTGTCTGCTCATGACCTGGTGAACTGGATCCTGACTTGGTCTCTGCATTTAATCTGGCCTCGTTACATAACTTAAGTAACTAAGTGCAGCTCCTCCTGTCAGGCTGAAATCTCCTTCAGTCTGGAGAAAGATGATGTAGCAACTCAGGTTCAACTCTACACTGCTGCTCAAACGTTTAAATGAAAATGTCCTGCAAAACTGAGCCAGACTAAGCCTAACATCCTCCCAAACTCTCACTGAGAATGAGTCAGACAGACCACAGAGGGGCCGTCCGGCTCAGCGCCCTGCGGGAAAGTTGCCATGTTTGTTGACATCATAGCCACTCTCCTAGCTAGCAGCCAGGCAGTTTGCAAACCCGCAAGCTAATCTCGGAGCATTTATTGGGATCAGCGACACAGCTCATCAGCCTCAGATCTGAGCCATGTTATCAAACGAAGCCACGATATGACAGCAAAAGATCATATTAACGTTAGCTCTGCAATGGGTGCGTCAGTCAAACATGCTAATATTAGCAAGCGGTGTCTACACCCATCAACTACCGTCAAACTGGATCAGTCCATTCGTATAAGACATGGTGCCACCAGCTGAGAGTCCTCTAAACTGAACTGTCAAAAAAAGCATTAATGCAAAGTAAAATGCAGACTGACCTTAACCGCTGGATGTGAAGAAGTTGTAGGAGTTCATGGCTGAATACCGACCCCTCTGGTCTGTATCATGCTGGAGCGCAGCACTACCAAGCGAGCGTTGATTGGCTGAACGCTGACAGGCGTGGCGACGTCACGCCCGCCCCTCACGCACGAAAAGGGCCTTTTAAAAATCAGATGGGAGTTTTGAAGAGATTCATAAAGTCTCCCTTGGTATATTGCAACATTAGAAGGCATCTCATTTATACTTTTAATATCTTTATGTTCACCTTTTTAATTTTTTGTCCTATGTTTTTCCCACTCCCACTCCAACTTCAATGTGTCTTTGAAAACAGCAAATAGGTTATCAATCTCAAAGACAACATTTACCTCAGGGCACAAGAGATGTCTCTAAATAATGACTAAGCTGAGCAAACAAGCCACATACAGGAATAGATCTTTTAGCAAACAACACACATCAAAAGGTGTACATCTTTCCAGAAACAACAAATAGCTAAGAAGGAAGAGCAAATAGAAAAACTGTGGCTTTGACATTTTGCTGCTTTTCAGATGTCAGAACAGAGAAAGACACTAGCTTACTTTGTGTGTTCCCACTGAAAAGTCAATGTAATTTTGTATTACAATATCAATATACATCCCATAATAAGAAAAGCAACTGAGTAATTGTTATCATGTAAATTAACCAGACAGAAATGTTTGTTTTGGCTAATCCATAAAACATAAAAAGATATGCAAAAAATATAGAAAAATCCAGTGCTGTCATAAAACAGTCGACATTTACCACTATGGCCTAATATACCCAGAGTTAAAGGGATAGGTATAGGCCTTAGGTATTTGATCATATAAACTCTGTGATTATTATAATACATTTGGAGAAGTAATTGTGTTTCATTAAAATGACCTCAAAAGAAAACTCAAAACAGTATCAAGAAACATACCAAAATATTTTAATCAATAAAAACATCAAAGTCTTTAAAAAATTAAGACATTTACATCATAAAACAGCAGTGAAAAACTGTATATGTAAAGAAAAGTAGAAAAAAGAGCCGTGCAAGCTGTAAACATCTTTGAGAGAAAGGCTACTAAACAACACTGGCAATACCAACAGCTCAGCAGGGAATTTCATATCAGAAATCTCTCATCCACCAGGGTCTTGTTGACAAGGTTCTTCCTTCCCAGAGTGTTACGGATGAGGCGAAATATCTGTAATGACAGAGATGGTTTTCAAAACATGCCTTTTTTAGCACAGTGAAGGCAACAGACAGTGTACAAACCACATACTGACCATTTGCTGTACGTATGTAAGCACGGCTGCAAGCACAAAGCTCTGAGATCCCAGATCGACGACACAGAAGAACAAAGTGTCAAAGATCAGCAGCGTGGCCTCATTTCCATAAAATAGCACATCACTGAAGGAGTGGGCCTCATCTGTGGTGAGAAAAGCAAATAGACATTGTTTACACACACATGCAGCACATGACAGAAATGTACAGCCTGTCTGGGTCAACTGGTCGTTACCATTGTAGAAGATGCTTTTTTCACTGGGTTCAAGGAACTCCATCCCTATGACCCTCTCCAACATCAGCTTGTCCTTCACTATGTAGTCCATGTCAGGGTGGGCCTGAGGTAAATGGAGCAGCATGAGAGACACAAAAAGCTTGTTTGTACTAAATATTTCAGGTCAATGAAAACAACTCGCATACTTAACAATCAAACAAGTAAATGGATATGTAGTTAGGTTGGGTTCAGTGAGCTTGTGTGATTGTATTTTTGTGCATTTGTACTAACATGGTCTACAATGGATCCCAGGAAGTGGTTCATGGTGTGGTAGGCTCTGGCGTTCTGTTCAAACTGGTTAGCTGAGCCAGCGTCCATCAGCCGTGACGGCCCGCTCCTCTGGATCAGAGAAGACAAGCCAACATTATATTGACAATAGGGAATCATTTTTGTCTTGGTTTGTTATTTTGTAGCTCAATGACAAACACAACAGAGAGAGCACACACCCGGCTGAGAGGCTCCCGTATCCTCTCATACTGCGCCCGCAGACGGTTGGTAAGAGACACCTGAAAGGTCTGGACCTCCGTGTTGGGAAGTAGACCTCTCTGACCACACAGGGACTCCTTGAGACAGAAAAGATGGAACGTGAAATCAGTAATGTCATAAATATGCTACAACCACTAACACAACATGTAGTCTGTGGGTGTACATACGCTCTCTCTCTTCAGATTGTTGTTCATTTCCTCCATGTTTGTATCTGCATGTCCATGAACTGAACGGCCATGGATGTAGTAGCCAAAACAACGGTGAGATAACAGCAGCACAGAAATCTATATAGAAACACAAACAAAATACACTTTTGTAGAACATTCAACACTGTTAAATTGTTTAGAATATAATGAGCACATTTCTACTTACATTACTGACAGAGCAGAGATCTACAAACTGACGGATTTTGTCCTCCACGAAGTGCTCATGAAACACAGTGAAGTAAATCACCTGCAGGGATAAATGAATCTTTTAAAGACGCTCTACACACTCACACTGACTATTTCCCTCATTTTTGAAGAAAGACAGGAAAAGATGAGCGATTACAGAGAAGTGAAGGAAGGATGAGATAAGTGTGAATAATGGCAGTTTTACCTGGAGGAGACCGATGCAGAGCCACAGTGTCGCTGCCAGACCATAACGCAGTATCAGGCTATACGAAGGAGTGTACTCCTGTGAGGAGCGTTCTAATGTTGGCCAGGGGTCTCTCAGGGCCAAGTTAGAGAAACCAAGAACCTGAAGAATACAGGATGACATGTCAGCAATGAGGAAAAGGGACAAAACAAAAGTAGTAAGAAGCAGTAAGCAGTGAGAGTGTATGTGCTGATGTGAGATGTACCTCAAGAAAGAAGAGCACAGCCATGATCTGAAAAGTTGGGCTGATCCTGCGGGTGGTCTGGATCTCATTCCATTCATTGGCCACAAAGTAGGTCCTCCAGATGCTGACCGGAAAGAGGTCACGTTTCGACTCACCAGTAGCTGAAACAGCAGCAAATATGGTGAATAGAATAAAACAGCTGGATAATTAGCTCTCATGGGGACTGCAAAATATAAGCTCAGCGTAAATATGTTTGTACCTTGCACAGTCCTGCTTGCTTTGCTTCGTGGCCTCTCCCAGTCAATAAAGAATATATCAACTGACACCTGTAGGATCAGCTTGTGGAGAAACTGGATAGCCTGGATAGACATTACAAAACAATACTTTATCATAATCCTAATAGGAGCTCACAATCCAATACCACTCATTTTTACATGTGTTCAGAACGTTTCTAACCTTGAGAGCGAAGGCACAACCAATGTACGTCACAAACTGCTCCTCCTGACCAGGTAGTGGTAACAGCACTGATACAAACAGTTGTGCCTAAAGACAGACGGAAAACAACTTAATCCCAGAAAGCAGCCAATAATCTTTACACTTTAATCTATGCAGTCAAAAAGAATTGTTCAAGCAAAGAAAGTAAAGGAAGAAAGAAACTTGCCTTTAACGTCTAAAGATTGCAGAGAAGAAAAAAAAAAAGTTCAAAGTCCATGCAAAGACAAAAAAAGCAGTTTTTGTGTTTAGAAAGAAATAAAGCTAAAATGGCTCAAAGGAAAAAGATACAAAAATGAGATACTGGTAGAAACACAGAGGACCACTCAAAGATTAAATAATCAATCCTATAAAAGAAAGTCCCAAAGGAATTAGACTTACTTTGTAAAAAATGAGCCAGTAAAGTCCAGTTCCCACAGTGACAACGAAGAAAACATTGCCCAGATCTCCAGCATAAAAGAGCAAAAACTTCAGCATTGTCTGAGGCAGAAGGAGGGACAGACAAAGATTACTTCAGAGCCTTATACCTAACATATGGATTGAAGTGGCTCAAATTATGACACGTTAAAGATGTGTTACCTCCACATCAATGAGCGGAGAGGCGATCCTCCTCTTCCAGCTGACTGTCTTCAGTAGAGAGTAGAGCACAGCCACACCACCCATCACACCTAAAGCAGTCTGCGCACACACAAAATATATTAAAGTGTGCTGTGACATACACACTGAAAAGTATCACTGAAACACGAGAACATCTCCTTTTTCTCTCCTATTAGACCATCTAACAATAACCACTTCATTCATCCTTCTACTTACATCTGTCTTCATGCGAGCCTCATTCTGATCCATCTCATACTCCACAGCAAATGTTGTCTAGAGACAGATAAATTAGTTCAACCCATGAGCAAAAGCTTGGTTTTGAGACAAATAAAGAGACAATGACTTATATAGACATTTGTTCTCTTTAACAGAAAGTCCTCCAATAAAAAGAATCTTAGTGCAACTTTTTGAGACAGAAAACTTGAGCTAAAGGCTTGTTTGTGTGGGTACTTGTATTGCTTTCTTTGTGAGGACCCATTTCAGTTTTACATAATTGTAGTGGGGACATTTTTCACAGAGAAGACATTTTGGCCAGTTTTGAGGCTAAATACAGAATTAGGTTTAGGGTTGGGAATAGGCTTTTAGTTGATGGTTAAGGTTAGGGTCAATGAGCTATAGAACAAATATAGAAAGACAAACATGTGTGTGTGTGTGCCCTACTCACAGACACAGTTTGTGTATTGATATCAGTAACGGGGACGTCTCTGTAGGTCACAGTCATCAGAGGGGGGAATATTTGTCCCTCCTGGTTTCGTGGAACCAGCTGGAACCTAACAAACACACACATTGGTTCAACAACATCACAACTTAACACAACAGTTACAGAAGGAAACTTTCACTTTTGCTCACCTTATTTTGACACTGCTGGCAACACGGATGACTTTAGGCTGAGAACTTATGCTCTTCTCTCTCCCACTCAGCGTGTCGACAAGAAACATACGTCGAGAGAGGTACCAGTTCTTCATGCTCTCTGTAAATAGATAGCACGTATTAAAGCAATGCACACACACACACACACACACACACACACACACACACACACACACACAAAAAGTTTACAAAATAAAATCTCACCTTGGTTGATGAACCGTCCATTGTATTGCTGGTTATAGACTAGTGTAGGCAGTGGGAGTAACTTTGGGTTCTCTCCTCCACCAAGGTCCATGAACACATCATAGAACAGGGGTTCGGGATGGTTACTCAGCAGCTCTGCTACTGAGAGAGCACACTGCGCACACACACGCAACTTATAATATAACTGGCCATTGCAAGAGAGTTTGTGCACTGTCTCTGAGCTGGATGAAAGAAAAAACACTCACACTTTGTTGGTAAGCTGTTCCAAAGCTGAAGGCTGCTGCCTGTTTGGTGGCTGTTTCTGGACAAAGCTAAAAGAGAAGAAGAGTCATGGTGTGTATTTAAGAGCCTCTTATATGTTGGATTTGGCCCTGCTGCCAACCTATGTGGGTAGACCAAGCAGCTCTCTATATATCTTATAATAAGTTACAATGCTGTTCTGTATTCAGACTAAATATCCAAGAATCAGTCATTTGACAATTTACCTGGAGATTATCTCCTCCTACTCGTTCCCATCTGAGGAACTCTCCTCTGACATTGTAGACAGCAGCAAGCAGCTTAATGTCAGTGTTCTGTCAGATAAACATGTCAATTAAAACACATATCAGGTTTATTGCTCAATTTGTAAAATAATGAACAAAGTACTGTTTTTATGATGTATTCATTCTGTTAAGAGATTTTTCTTTGCCATGTTTGTCACTGTGATAACCTGACGATGATTAAAGTCTATCACTAACCTTTTTTTTCCCTCTGAAACTGAACCCAATAGGAACAGGATCGCTCTGAAGCACTCGACTGGCCAGTCCTGGTTCATCCCCATAGTACAGCCATGGCAGATTAGCTCTCCTGTGGAGACAAAGAAACCAATGTGCTTACTGTCCACTCGTTGCAAAGATAGCACAATATATACATATATGTAATGATAGTGCTGATTACCAGTAGGAAATGTCTTGAGTTGAGCTCATCGCTGCTCTAGATCTGAAGACTGTGTTAAAGAGACCACAGGCATCGGTGGACACGCCACTGAAGGAGTGCATGTTCATCACACACATGTTCCCAAGAGCCTGACACGCCGTAAGGTTGGAGAAGACCTGAAACCACACAACTTGTTCATGCACAGTGGCTGAAATACACACACACAAATGGTGTATGGTGCAACTGTCAAGAGTTACAATCGCAGTGCACAGAGTTGCTTCAACAAGAAGACAATACATTTTGTACTTACATACCTCATACTTACATTACATGTGCATATTTACTAACAGCTATCACAGTCACAACTATGACAAATAAATCTGATACAACACAACATCCTAAAGTCCCAAATATCCTCTTGTGTCATAATGAGCACATCTGTTGTGGCAGTTTGTGGCTGTAACCATAACCAATTCTGGCCTCTGGTGATGTTAAATAAAGAAAATTGGAATTACAAGGCAGGCTGCTGACGAGGAGTAGAGGTTTTTGACAAACCAGGCTGACTGAACACTGAACTTCTGCAAGAGGAACAGAACAGAAAACACACATCAGAATACATCAAAATAAAGAAAAATAAAGTGAACAAGTGAGAGAGGAGACTCACCAACTGGGCATAGTTTACACTGGGATTCACATTGGTGGAGAGGCTGCCTGGAGGGAAACATAATCCTCCTATCTGGAAAACCACGTACCGACCATTGATGATACATATATAGAGTCTGTTACTGAATGGTATGTGTATGATGTGTCTGGAAGTGGGTATGAGGCTAGAGGGTCAGAAGAACTCACCAGAACATTAGGAGAGTTACAGACACAGGAGGTGTTAATGAAGGTTGCCTGACATCTCTCACACCTGAAAGATAATGGGGAGACTGTTCCAGCACCTCACACATTTTCTTCACATTTCAAATCACTGCTATCATGCAGATAAAAAAAACTGTTAAAAGTTTGGAATTAACAGTGAGTTTTATAAAGTTAGGGGAAGAATGCTCAAAGTTGGAGCAGTAGAGGCTGAGATGTCCTCAGTTTAAGCTCCAAAACCACTGCATACCACAGTTTACATAATGCAACTAAACAGCATCAACTACTAGACCCTTCCTGCCTGGTAAATGTCAATGTCTTTCAAACTCCACACATACTCTCCAGCTATATTTATCAAGATTACAGAATTACTAAACATTACAACCTCAGATATTTTGGTCAACTTCTTGAGTGTAAATGTGTATGAAACAGCTGGTTATGCTGTTGTTTCGTTGGAATGGTATTTATCCGCACCTGTCTCCACTGCTGTTTGGTACAGTCAAAGCAGGGGCATTTCCATTACACGCTTCACACCTGGCCTCATCCAAAAAGTTTCCATTGACATCTCTCTCCACTGGAAAAAAAATAACCCCTATTCAGTCATTTAAACATAAAATACACAATTATTTATGCTATAGCGTCACTGTGCAAAATTTGCAGCAAGCACATTCAACACTAAAGACTGTTTATTAAATGCATTCTTGGAATTCATAAATTAGTGGTGTCTCACCCAGGACATCGCCTGATGGGCACTGGCACTTCCTCTCATCACTGAGACTGCCCGGACAACGAATACACCCACTGCCGTCTTTAGTTACTGCCTGTAAAGAAAGACAACTTGTCAAAAAGCATTATTAGAAATGGTAATAGAAATTGAGTAGGGGGTGTGAGCAAATAAAGACATTAAAGGTTAATTGCACATACAGGCTTGTCAGGAGGACACTGCTGACAAGTAATGGAGGCCTTCTCAGTCGTGAGAGTTTGGTATCCAGTTTTGCAAATGCAGCTCAGTCCTGCAAAAGGGGGGAAAGTTAGTGGGAGTGCACTATGTTGTACACTGTTGAGTTCTGACATATTAGCTAATTAACGTGTCTCAGCTCTATGTTTCTTCTTAATAGTGATAAAAATGAAGTCTGTCACCACCTGACGACGCTGCAGCACTAAAAGTAAGACAGAACATTACCAGTGGAGATGAGTCTGGGTTTGTGCATGCTTCACAGGCTGGATATGGATATACTGGATGTGAACATGGGGCATGCACAAATGGCCTCTCACTCACCAAAGGAGATAAAGTAACCTCTCCAAACAGAAGAAAAGAAATCATTTGGTTTTAAGAAGGGCTTTAAAAGATGCTACTAAGTAGATAAGATATATTTTAATGTAATCAAGTTTTGATAATTTTTGCTAATAACTGAACTCACTAAAGTCCTTGCTATAAGTCACTAATTCACAAAGGATTAGATGACACTAAGTAATCCAAGGTCACATGTTATGAAAAACAAAGTGAACAGAGTGAACAAAGTGAACAGGAAACCCTCCTCCTCCTCCCCGCCCACCGCTCCCCCGCTATACTTCTCTTTTCTCTAGTCTAATCCATTTGCATCGGAGACAGGTCCATTTACATAAAGGCATAATTTGCACTTTCCATCAGATGACAGACAAAAAAAGAAGTAAAAGTCGCAGAAACTGGGCTGGTCTCAGTCTTATTTGAGGATTTTCTGGGAGATACCTGAAAAAAGAGGAAGGATCCTTGTCTGGCTTTGCAGGTTAGTTTGTTGCGGGTCAGAAAATCTTTATTGCTCTCTCCTATTACTTTATAATGATTGTTCTGTACATACTACTTCTGATAAGTAATCACTGATTTGTTGTTGAGAAAGGAGAACAGGTCTGTTATAGTGTATCTGTGCAGTAGTGCAGTGTGATTCAGCTTCTTGTGTGAAAATGCTCAACTGCCACTTTTCCACAGGCGTGAACTGTTATCAAAAGCGAAGCTGTGGAATTTGGCCTTCAACTTTTAATTCTCAGGAGATAAGAGACAGGTGCAAAACTCCTCGTAGACAGAGCTATGAGTGCGCAGAGGGTGCAATTGAGGGCCAGAGTAAATATGAAGTTGACAGAATGCTCCATGACGTATGAGACTGTAGATAAAGATATGATGGATTAACTTCATCACAGTCATCCCTCAGTCTGACGAGCTCTGAGATGCATTTGCAAATGTGAATTCTGATTATTGCAATATAACTCTGTGTATTTATCTACTATAATGCCCCCCAAAAAAACTACTTCATGTAGTTTTCTTCTGTTACATTGGTTCCCAATATATATACCACATGTGTCTGCAAACTCCTTTTATCTGACCTGACTTGAGGTGTCTTTTCTGTTTCCTTCCTTTGTACTGATTTCTTGCTTCAAATGGACCATTTCAGGATTGTTACACTGTTTGAGGGTTACAAACTGAATTGGAGGCACGATTCGAAGGTGTTTTGAATAAGAAACATTTCCTTCTCAGTATTTTAAAATTCTAAAGTACTGACGTCCTACACACGTCTACAACCACTCCTAAAGCAACATTGCATGTGAAAGTTTAGTATGTTAGTAAGCTTGCTATATGATCTTTAACATGAGCAAGAACACCAAACTGTGTTGCATTCATGGAGGAGCTGTTCTGTCCTGTGAGGATGTATTTAGTGTGTGACAGTAAGTACTGTTACAATATTGATTTCGGCCATTCTTTATCGGTTCTCTGGCAGTCACGTTAGCTAACTAGGTTCTCAACTTGTTTTGAACGTAGCTAAGCCATTTGCACCGAGCTAACAGTTAGCTAGCTCATTGTGGTTTCTGTGCGTTGCTCGTGGCTGAACATCTTACACTTATAAGTGAATTTCATTTAAATAAAATCTGGTGTCTGTGTTTGTTAGAAGAGTAGCGTCAATTAATCAGTTCCTGGACGGTTGTGTGATGGATACCGACCTGTTGTGCTCCGTCGCTGATTTGAACCGCAGCTCACACACGTGAGACTCGAGATGTCGAAAAATTCTTCAGATTTACAATCAGAAGGAGCCTTAAAGGGGATGAGGAGCTGCTGGCAATTCAGTAGATCGATATATATTAAAAGAAATAACGGTAGAGACACTTTGTATCCGTTAACAACAAACGGTAGCGTCCCCGTCGCCATGGCGCTATTATGGCAAGACCCGCCCTACTCTGCCTCTGATTGGCTGCTTTCGTACCATTTCCTGTATCTGTGTCACGTTGTTCCTAAATCAGTTCACTCCAATGGGAGAAATGAACGAGAGCATAGATTATGAAAGATTCTTTCGTCCCATAGTCACCAATGTAAATATTGAAGCAATTATTTCACAAGTAACATATCCTCCGAACATTAAAATGGCCTTTTTCAAGAAGACAAATCCGAAGAAAATCAACTTTGTTCGAGACCTGTCTACGGCTCAGCAACACACTCTCGCGAGATGTGCACAAAAATCATTTTTTATTTTTTTTATTTTTATTTTATCAAGTACGAATATACGGAGCCCCTAAAGGGACATATGCAAAACAAATCAAAACAAAACTTTTATCGTATCTCACTTTTTGTTTGAAACCTAAGGCAAGGGTATATTCAAATTTAATTACAAAACAATACAGAACACCATAGTTAAACAGAATCTTTCTTAAGGTTAGTCAATAACCTTTTTAGAGGACGAACATGTGTAAACCGGACTGACTAAAAACATCTCTAATGAAACAGCTGGGTTTCATTTGCCGATATCACAGCTGGCGAGTCATAGGGGACTTTTAGCAGGAAATGAAAGCAACATCCTTGCAGTCATTATTTCCTGGTGACAAAGTAAGTAATGTGTTGTCATAGTCATCAAGGGAGAGAGAGAGAGACATACTGGTAATGAGATTACGTGAGTAAGATTTGAAGTAAACATTTAGATATGATAAGGTAGAGTTAATTTATCCAAAATGAAATTGTTGAAGTGTTGATTTTAAGTTTTAAAAAAAGGTTTAAAGCAATGCAGTAGACTAGAAAGTGTATATTAGAAACATTACAAGCCAGTTTGACTTTTTCTATCAGTGTGTGTGGGCCATGTCATCACCATGTGTTATGTGAGCAAAAAGAAAGAAGCTGAAGATAAACGAAACCTGTGGGGCTGAGTGGGGCCAAGAGCTCTGTTGTACATAACATTCACAGTTGATTATCTGGGGTCATTTTACTACAGTCCTTTTCTGGCTGAGGTTTGTGGTCTGTTTTTGGCTGATCTAGCACTTGTTGGCTGAAGAATTATGCCTTTATATGGTGAAAGATTTTGATCCCTGATGGATGATGTCTTTTTTTGCAGAAAACTTTTTTTTTTCATCTCATCTGAAGTTTGTGTTACTGAACTGAAAAGTGGTAAGGTTTACTGTTATTTTTATACAACTATCATTAAATATATGTCAGTTTGAACAAAAGACAATTCAATAAAAATTATGAAATCTAAAAAAAATCTTAAAACTTTATATAAAATATAAGTATGAAGATGTAATGGCTGTCACAAATAGGAGACAGTAGATTAAGAGTGTAGGTTGGTAATGCAGTGCTGATTATAAACGGATGGACATTAAATGTGCTGTTTAATTTTTATTTAATCTAGAAGATCAAACAGGAGTTGCTGTATTTTCCTGACTGTAGCCCACACTCCAGACCAGTAGGTGGCTGTAAAGCACCTTAAACACAGTTATGAGCCAATGAAGGTGAAGGGAGGGAAAAAAGCACACTCAGGTAAAGGTGGGTGATACCATAGAATTAAGTTTCGTTTTATTGTGAAGTGAGCCAGGATCACCAATATCAATACCGATGTTCTTCATTCTTAAAAGCAGTCAATGTATTATCCAGTCTATGCTATCATAAGAGAGAAATATGCTGGAAATTATGAGGCGATGAACAGCGGCAGACATAGAAATATTGCAGCACTAAGAAGAGTGTTCACAGGCCCGGGATGTGTTCTGACATGTTATGGATCCATTTTATTTGAGTGTTGATCTAAACTGAAAAAAAGAGGACTTCCAATTAGAAATTCCTTCACTCTGGAGCTGAGCAGGAAGGTAGGGAGTGACTGCATTCAATCAATGCTCATTTGAGACAGGACAACAGCAATGACAACACTAAATGAAAACCAGCTGTTAACAATTATCAAATTTTCCCACCTGTGGCTGTGAGTATTTCATGGCGACAGAAGACTTGACTTGCTTATTTTCTCACTGACTGAATATCTTGTGGTGATACCGTACACGTACAATTGTAGCTGTTGCATTTTTTGTGTTTTTCACTGTCATTATTGTTCATTTAATTTAATCTTAATTTTCAGATACCACCTGATAGAAAAATGACCATTATCCTACGATTGCAAGGCCTTGATGTGAAGGCAGGTGCTGAAGATATAAGGGCTTTCTTTAAATGCCTTCACATACCTGATGGTGGAGTGTACATCGTGGGAGGAAGTCTCGGAGAGGCTTTTATCGCATTCACCACTGATGGAGATGCCCAGCTTGCCATGCGGTACACTGGCAAGTTCCTCAAAGGATCCAAGGTGACCCTACACATAAGCAGCATGGAAGAGCTGGAGCACAAATTAAAGTCATTGTTAAAGAGAAAGAAGCCTTCGTCCACACAGCTCACCGTCAGAGGACCTCAGCAATCTCCAGACGCAAAGCTGCTAACTTTGAATGCAGGGCCTCATGCTACCAATACTGCAAATCTATCACCTTCTACTGCATGGACACTTGATTCTAACATTGCAAATTTCCCACAGCCCCATCATCCTAATGCTTCAGATCTGCAAGCTCCAAATGAACTTGATACCAATACTGCTTTTCTTCTGGGGGTTTGTACTGTCCTTCAAGGTCTCCATTCATCCCATCAAGGAACAAACAATGAGGCAGTGTCAAGAGTTGATTTCCCTGAGACTGAAAGCACAGCTGTACCTAATGAGGTGAAGACACCAGAGCAAACTCTGGACTCAAAGCCAGGCTATGTCAGGCTCTTTGGTCTGCCTGCCTCAACTACAAAAGAGGTCATCTGCCATTTTTTCAAAGGGTTGACAGTACAGGAAGCCATAGTGAATGTCAAGCTGGGACTTGGCCACGGCTGCCTTGTGAAGTTTGCAAGCGTGCAGGAAGCATGTGATGCTCTTCTCTATAACCAACAGTCACTGGGCCCCTTCTGTGTGGAGGTACGTGGAGCAGATGAGAAGATGTGGACCGGTGCGCTGCAAGAATGTGAAAGTACTTTTGATGTTGGGGAGAGAGTGAAACCAAAGCAGAGAACCTTTAGGGAAACTGCAAAGGACCAACGTCAATCCACTGCACTGCGGCGCAAAAGGGAAACTGCCACCCTGTGGCCATTTAAGTCACCCAAAAAGCCAAGACCTGCTGATGACTCAACACCTGCCTTATCACCAGCCACAGAGTACACCATCATGGTCCGTAATATCCCCAAAACGATGACAAAGACTGAAATAAAAACATTGTTTGGATGTCCCACCATTGCACACAGAAATGTACTGCATCTCCTTGACAAGGAAGGCAACAGAACAGACACAGCTTTTCTTATTTTTAACTGCACTGAGGATTATGACAATGCAATGAGTCTCACTGGCTGCCATGTGGGTCCCAAAGCCATTGAGGTCTCATCAATCACTAGGATGACGATGAGGGACATGATGGCCAAAACCCATCCCAGGAGTATTGAACCAGATGCAAAGAAGAAACCAAAGAGAAAGAAGAAATATCAAGTGGAGACTCCAGAAGCACCGAGCATGGACACAGACCCATGAGCTGAGAAATGCTTGTTTGTCAGAAACATGCCTGCAGATGTAAAGATAAGCAAATAAAAACATTTTCTCTAACTGCAGACTAAGATGGCTCATATCATCTTACTGCGTGACAGTGATGGAAAGGGTATTGGTGAGGCCGTGGTTCAGTTTAAATTACAGAAGCGCACTGCACTGGCTTAAAGGCTCCATGGTCAGGATTTCCTGGGGACAAAAGTACTTCTTACCTGCATAAATGTGAAACAGATGGAGGTCATCCTGGCAAAAAAAAATCTTGAGTGGAACATTAATGCTCAAATGCAGACACCATGGCCAAAGACTGATTTTAAGATTTTCATCTTCGTCAAGTTTGTCTCCCGACTGCAATTCTGCTCAATTGTGTTACCCTTCTTTATTAAATATTTTATACATGTTAAACGTTATGTTCAGCTGTAATGTATTCAGCATTTCTTCATATTTCCTCTGTGAACATTCTGTACATTTTTAAATAAATGTTTTATGCTGTTGTATGGCCCATTTATTAACCCAGAAAACTTCCCAGTGAAATGACTGTCTTCAACACTTCTGGGACTACATTCAGAACCCATTGGAGCATTCACCATCATTGTCAAGTATTACAGGAATTGAAGAACGTGTTCTTAAGGAAATACTTTAATTGTAGTCACATTTGGAATGAAGGGATTTCACATTTCAAAACACACGTTGTCTCCATTATTTTAATAGACTGTACCATGGGAAAAATTAACAGAGGTCATACACTTCTGATCAGTTGAAGCCTTTAAAAACATGCACATCATTTCATGTAAAACTTTTTAAGTCAAATCTTCTAAAGGAGTCAAAAAATTAAAGACTACTAGGTAGCAATGGAAAAAAAAATATCTAAAGGCATAGAAATTTACACAAATTCAAAGTTTTCAGCTCCTGGTCACTGTGTGTGGCACACAGAAGAGGGATGAGAAGATGGGAGTCACATCTTGCGATGGTCATTTGTAATACCTGGATGGACCATCAGAGTAGCTGGATGGACCTGCGGAGAGACAACATACTCAATAGACACGATAAAAGGGCAGCACAGCTGAAACTCACATCTTCCACATCATTTCATATATGAGCAATAGGAACATTTCTTTGAGTTCCAGTCAACAATTACCATTAGTTGACATTCTACGTTTGAGCGAGAGAAAACTTGATGCTTATATACCTGAGAGACCACTTGAGTATCGGTCGCTACTGCTTGGCAATCTGGAGGGTGTAGATGAGAAGCTTGTGGAGCCCATTGACAAACTGTTAAGACTAGAACCCTGAGGATGAAATGAAGAAGACAGTTTAGGGGGTGACGATGCACATGGGGCTAAATACGCCAGATTAGATTTAATGACTTATCGTTTAACATTTGGTTTGAAATTCAAGTGATGAGAATTAAACTGTTGCTTGGTAAAAACAAGCTCCATACCGTGGATACACTCCTCAGTCTGTACTCCATCAGCACATCTGTTAGCTTCTGTGTCACCTTCAGCACCAGTTGTGCGTCACTCTCACTCTCTATCCGGAAAGTATCCTAAAAATACATTCTTAGTTACTGTATGAACCAAATAACATAGACACTTTTGTTAGGGTGGGGAGGAAGCTATTCTGAGGAACTGAGACACGTACCAGGTAGGAAAGTAGTGTATTAGGAAGGCTGCTACTTTCTGGAGCTGCCCCCATTAGGCCTGGCCTCTCCAGTGGCTTGTCCATTGGTCTGTCCATTAACCCACTCCCCATTTGGCCGCCATGGTACTCATCAGGAAACATTCTGCTGGGGTTCTCCTTCAGCAGTCCACTCCTTCCAAAGCCATCTCTACCACCACCTGGTCCAAAACCCTCTCCAGCCTGGCGATGGCCCATACCATCTGGGAAAGGCCTTCGATCCAATCCGTCTGGAAAAGGCCTTCGATCCATTCCGTCTGGGAAAGGTCTACGATCCACACCATCGGGGAAAGGTCTATGATCCATACCAGAGTCAAGGAAATCTGGCCTGGCTGAGTAGCCTCCAAAGCCAGGCTCCCCATACTCTCCCACTGGATAGTCAGGGAGAGGACCACCCTGAGGAGGAAACTCCCCAGGAAACCTCGGGTCAGAGAACCTGGGACCTGAGAGGAAGATATGTTCGTTACCTTTTAATACACATATAGCAATTCAATAGAAGAAGGGCAAACACACACACTATAAACACATATTATTATGCTTCAATAATAAAAAAGACTCACCAAAGAGTGGTCCCTTTGGTCCCATCCCTGGCGCTGGTGGAGGTATAACTTTAGGAGCAGCAGAGCCTGTGAGATAGGGAAATACATGAGACAAATACAACTCAGGTAACAAACCAACTGGAAACCCTTTATTATATATAATTCATAGCAGGGAACTTACGAAGTCCCTTGAAAGCAGGTACTTCACAGGGCTCTTTCAGAATCACCTAAAAACCAGAACAGGGACAGTATAATGTCAAATCTGGGAACATGATGTTTAAAATAAGTAAACCCATTGCCCATAAATCCACAAATGTAAACATGAGACTTCTTTATTAATTTGGCAATTGTTTGTTTTGCTCGCCACAGAATTCTCTGACCTGTAGTAGTATTATACAGCATTTGCTGTTACCACCAGTAACTACATGTGTTTTCAAATCAGTCAGGACCAAAATCTTAAGGATAACCCTTTTAAAGCAGACATTAATTAACAGAATAATAACAAGACTTTTGTGCCACTGCTACAGTGACATGAGCCTGACACTCACCTTGAGTTGTCCCCTCCCCTCTGTCTTCTCCACCTCAGCTGCAACTTCTTTAATTGTCTTCCTTACAGCAGGGTCTCTGATGGCCTCTTCCTCTTCATGGGTGATCTTGTCAGGGTGGACCTTTTTCTGCGCACAAGGCAGAGAAATACACAAATATTACAAATGACTTTGCACCATCATGCCTTTGCAGACTAAGAAGCCAACAATACTCACCAAGTATCTGAAGCTGTGTTTCCAGCCTTTCACGTGTGCAAGCATATCGTGCTGCAAGCGTGAGACGACACAGAGTTTGCACTGGTAGTGTGGGGGGACAGACTTACTGGGGCTGCGGTACTCCCACACATACTGAAGACCTGTAAACATGTGATGATCACTGGTCATATATTTTTGAGCAGGAAAAGAAGGAGGTTAATTAGATGTATGTGGGGAACTTGCCATTCTGCTTACCAATGATACACTCTGTGACCCCTTTCAACTGTTTGCTGAGACAGGGCATGGTCTGGATAGATGTCCCTTTGGTAAATACTGGGAAAACACAACAGTGGTCAGCACAAAGCAAAAGCTTCATAAATGTCCACCACTGATAAACAAGTGAGAAAACAAGGTCCTTGTCCAACAAACTAGTTCAGTGAGCCACTTGTTATAAATTTCTGGAGAAAGACCTGTAATCATAATTACCATAGTAAACAGGACACTGAAGTCAAGAAAGTCTTGTGTTCTAACACTACCTGCAATGTCGGATGTCAAATGAGTTTTACTCTGTCTATATTAATGAAACAACCATAAGAAACCCAAACTCCTCATGAGTGCTTTTGACGCCTGGGGAACCAGAACAGCAGTTCTCAGCTAACCCCCATTTAGGCCCTGTTGGGCCTGCTGCAGAACACCAGCTCCTATGATGCATTGCTTCTCACTGTGCCCAACCACAGAAGTATCACACTTCTGTGTCGCACCAATGAAGCAGTCCAACTGCGAATGCACGATAAAATCTGTGCATAACTTAAAATACTCAGGTAAGCAAGGTTTACTCGGATAAAGAAGTAATGGAATACAACAACATTACCACTCAGGCCAGTGTAGCACAGGCACCGGAATTCAAAAATACTCTGTTCAGCAGTGTTAAAAATATTTAAAGGAGAAAAAAAACACTGTTTATTTAACCATCACAGCACGAAAAGTGCTTTAAACCATCATCAGCAACCATTGCAGATGCAGAGATGTATCGCTGCACAGCCCGCTGTTTTGAGACCTTATATAAATGTTGTTAAGGCCTAAGGGAGCTTATGGAGCTGGTCTTCAATGTAGCAACATCTTAGGAGAATGGGTTGGCATTTCTAAAACTGTTTAGCATATTTGTGTTAAAAAGCATGTGAATGTTGAAAATTAGACTTTTCAGTTAGGACATGTGCAGCAAGACAGTAGAAAAGGTTTTGGAATATTACTTTCTGTAGTGGCACTGACCTCCAAAGACCAAAGCCATAGATGGCACCACTATAGCCCCCATCTCTGAGAGTTTCAGAGTGGTGAACACACCACCACTCAAGACATGAAGCAGGGAAATCAAGATCTCAAGCTTCAACTCTCAGCACTGGCAGTGGCACCATGTATAAAGGACTTACCTATATCAGCAGAATGCTGCGGCTGCTTTCTCTGTCAATGGAGGGAATAAACCCACATGAAGGAGAGAAACACATACAGGCATTAGTGACAGGATGACACTTAGCAGAGGACTGAACTCCTCGTCCATGTCCGCCACTATATATGCCATAGAGTATTTCCTCATTCTCTGACCCCTGCATGACGCAGTGACAGTCACAGAGACAAGTGTATAAAATGGAGTCTGATGATTAGTCCAAATTCTCATTACATGAGAATGTAGCACCGCAACACAGCATTACTTGTCTAATAGGGAAGAAAGAGAAAGAATTGATAGACAAAAGTTCAATATGCAAACATGTCTACAGTGGCTACATTAATAGCACTGAGGTCAAGACCTCAGTATTTTTGAAAGAGAATAAAACCGAGACATTGCATCTTTGCTCTTCTAGCACTGTGTACTGTGGCTTTACACCCAGTGTGGTGTGCTTGGGAGCCCTGAATCTAGGTTTGACAGACGAATGCGGCAAATGAAGTGATAATTAAACATTTACCCCCTTTAGAGGAACAGCAAAGAGGAAAGCGAAGTAAGGTTTAACCCTTTCTTCAAGTTTTGTATTAGATAAGCAAAGGAGACAGTAGAGAAAAAAAGCAGCCATTACAAGGGAAATTCAATTTGCTACATGGAGCTCATAAGGGTAAAATATCTACATACAAATTAAAACATCTTGGTCTGTTTTAGAAATTAACTTCTACAGCAAATAAACTAATTTGAGGAATTTCTTACACTGAATTTCATTAGTGTGCTGTAATCCCTGCAGTCTGTTTTGCAGCTGATTTACATATTATGTAACAATGAAAGTAACTGCTTTTCAAACAGACATTTTGAGAGAATCCCTCTAGGAACCCTGCTCAAACATTTTTGGTTTTGAGTGTAACAGCACCCAGAAGTAAAAACTGAGTAGCCTGCCACTCGATATTGGTTCAGAGAACCAAGGTCAAGTCACATGAAGCTCAATGTCAAATCTAAGAAGAAGTGAAATGTTTAGCAGTTTCAGAATACTGAAGAAATGTTTGCATTGTGAAGCCACGAACTGGGCTTGGCAAAACTAGTGCTAAGAAATTCCTTTGAACCACAACAGTGAAAACAGGCCACAGATGTGAGGCCTAGGCCTGCAAGTGACGTCCTCATAAACCAGAGTACAGACAACCAAGCCTGGGAGCACAAAGGTGAGCACCAACTCCACCTGGACTGCTGCCACCTGGCCCACCATCAGGCATCACAACAGCCACAGTACAATATCATTACTACAAGAGTAAATCACGTGTCCTCCATGAAGGACAGGGCCATACATGTGAGGTAATGCGAGTATAACTGTATTATGATGTTTCAGTAGTGTGAATTTAGTCTAATGTGGTGCTAATGCACATTCTATGCGTGATACTGACCCTGATATTTCTCTTCTGAATGGGCTGCGGCCCATTTTTTGGTGGTGGCTGGTTGACTGGAGCTGGAGCCTCCATTTCCTCAGTTTCCACTGTAAAGAAAAGGAGACTGTTTAAGGACATTCATATGACGAGTACTTCCACTTCAATATAGAGACAGGCTCTCATTAGTGACCACTGAGTTGTGATCTATGCGGATTAACAGACATTCGTTTTACTTGTGTTGTTTCGTTGCAACTTAGGCCCAAATAAGCTTTACGTTAGACCAGTTTTTGACAATATTACAAGAGCTATCTGAGCAAGTCGTAGCCCCGAATATCATATAGATCTACACTAGTTAAACAGTAAGATAATATTACCAACCTTACCCGAGATATTTTAATAAAAAAGCGGTGAGTTCCTCCAAGCTCAAGTTGAACAGGACAAACTAGCATAGATGTGAAAAACAATACCGGCAGCGGTTGGGGGGAAATGGAGGACTGTGCTTTCGCCGGTGTAAAAAAGACGAAATTTCACACTATTTTATTTCTGCATTTTAGGACAAAACTGAATAGTCTCTCTTAATAAATAGTCACGTTCACTGCCAAATATTAGAAAATAATATGTTATAACATATTTAAAAATGTAATGTCAGGCTCAGAATATTAAAGCATTTCTAAGGCATGTGTGCGGACAACTATGCAGTGCGTTCGTTTTACGCACCAGAGTCTACCGTAATACCTTGCTGGAGCAACGTTAAACAAGGTATTGAAAATGTTAATATTTCACAGGACAATTTTGGGCAACTTTTGTATTACATTCCTGTAAATTGTATGTAAGTGCATTAAATATTGTTCAAGTATCTTGAAAATTATCTGTAGGTTCTCAGTTATAGAGGTTTTATACGTTAAGCCCCGCAGCCATTTCGCTCCAGTATTACACATCTAACGAGCTTTTGTAAACATGTATACACAGGAGGACCCAACACATCGGCACGAGATTGAATACAGAATATTTTCATTATATATGTATTAACAACATTTATCTCTTTGGTAGTGAAAACTTTAACCTGTGGTAAGTACATTAAATAACTGTGATATATAATGTTAAACCGGACTGCAGGACAGTTAGCTACAAGGTATCTCACCTAGCTGACGCTAATAAATGTGCAACTGTCCTGTTGTCCCTCTTAGGATTTTAAATGCGTTTCTCATCTGACTATTCGGAGCAAAAATTGAGAAACTAGTATAGTTTGTGCTGTAAATGTTATGTTTAATGCTTTAGCGAATTTCCTCAAGGGGATGAATAAAGTATCTACCTAACCTAACCTAACCTAACCTAACCTTAGCTGCCCAGTCCAAGTACTTGCCGGTGGTCAGCATGGTTCATTCAGTTCTGTCATCTCACCTGCATGTCTGCTAACACCCACAACAGCATAGACTGCAGAGATGAAGGCCAAGAAGAAGAAGAGACAGGATGACTTCCAGAAGGTCAAGTTAAAGGTGGGGAGGACCAAGCCCAAAGCTGATAATGCCACCAACACCAACTTCCGCACAAAGGGAATCCATCTCTCTGAACAGCTTAGGAGAGACACAAGTGGCCCCACCACACACAGACAGCTTGGTATCAATGTAAGCTCTTCACCTGTCTCTCACATGTCAGCACACTCAGCATTAAAAAAAATAATAATAAAAAAAAAAATCAAATACTACAATTTCTTTTATGCTTTCTGTCCCTTTACTCCTACTTCACCAGGACCTCCTGTCTCAGCTCCATCATTACAATGCCAATGTGAAACATAGTGCCTTGCTGGGATTGAGAGAGTTGCTGTCCCTAAATCCCTCTCTGCTAGAGCAGCATCTCTCTCGTCTGCTTTCTGAAGTGGCAGCTGTTTTCACAGACAAGGATGGCAACGTTCGTGTGGCGACTGCACGTGTGCTCAAGTCAGTGAAACAACAATGATACAGAAATACAACAATCGAGTAAAAAGAACACTTGGCTTTTGTTTCTTTCTGAACTAACATTAGCTAAATATTTTGTTCCTTCTAGGTTCATTGCACAGTCTGTGCCTTCAGAACGAGTGGCTCCATTTTTCCCCCTCCTCAGTGCCCATCTGTCTTGTGCCATGACCCACATCGAGACGGGCATTCAGGAGGACGCCATGAAGATCCTTGATGTGTTGCTGGAGCACTACCCAGCTCTGCTAGCAGCGCGGCCCACAGTGCTCATTAGTAACTTCCTGGAGTTGATTTCTCACAGACAAAGTAGCGGAGGTGCCAAAAAGGCCCAGGATGCTAAGAGTCGGACCTGGGCACTTTCAGTCAACCCTAGCAGGGCTGTGACCAGCCAGCAATGGCGGCTCTCTGTGCTCCTCAGGTATGGAGGCTACGCACACACAAATTCTGAAATAATTACCTAAATTGTAATTCCAGCAGTAACAGTTTGTTTTGTCCCTTGCACTTCAGGCTTGGACGCTTTCTACAGGCAGTTGTTGAGGAAAGACCAGTGGAGGAAGGTGACATTTTTGTCCAAGCTGAAGGGGTGTTTGGCTCTAGTGGAGAGGCCAGGCTCACACCTCTGTATATCAACTGGGAGGAGCTCACCTACAGCAAGGTCGGAGTTAAGATTTATGAAAATTCTGGGGCCAAACCAACTCCACAGTCTACTTTTAGACTCAGGTACGATACCACAAACTTCTGTTATAAGGAATACAAATCAGAGACAGTATTTATATGAACACGTGACATAGCAAATAATTAACTCTGTTTTGGTTGAATTGATACGATTAAATCTGAAGTGTAATATTTTCTTTATTTTAATTTCTCATCATGTAGGCCAGAAGTGGACCCTGCACCCACAGTGGGTGAGGGTCTGAACTCAACTGAGGCTGTTCAGGACTTTGCAGCCACACTGGTACCTCTTCTGTTAGAAGTTTGGGTAGAAGCCAGTACCAGCGATTGTCCCTGGAACACCACAGAGGGAGCTCACCTGCTCACCCCAGATGCCATGTCAGTAATGTTCCAGGTGTTGACTATTCTGCAGCTGCTGAGGAAACTGGCACCGCAGCAGGATCACAGGGATGCACTGGTGAGACACAAAGCACACAAATATCACTGAGCAGCAGTAGCAGCTTTTTGTACAAGGAAATGTTTTACTAAAAAATGGCTCAATGTTTGTGTAGGATGCATGGTTCCATAAAGAATACCTGGGAGATTTCAAGCAGCACTTCATGAAAAACTTTCCCTATGGTAGTCTGGACACACCCAGACATAAAAAGAAGGTTGACCTCAAAAGGTAAGTAAATATCATTGTTAATAATTCAAGCAAACATCCTTTTTTGAGCCTGTTATTAATGTGAAGTTAAACGTTGTCATGCACATTATGTGAGAGGTGAAGAAAATGATTTAAAGGTTGTGGCACTGTGTTTTTGATCAAATGTTGCAAAAATTAGGCATTTAACTATTTTGAACAATTTGAATGTTTTAACTCATTTCTATATAAATTACCCAGGACCTGTAATCACACCTACTGTTAATGAAGACCTGAACTAGTTGTAACATCTTTAATCCCACCACCTGTCCTTCAGGAGTAAGCAGTGTGCAGCAGCCCCAGGCTTGACAGTGGAGCCTCTGGCCTTGAACATCACACTTTGCCAGGTCATGGTGTCCCTCAGCCAGAGGCAAGGACTAGGCCGAGAGACGGATGGAGACTGGCTGACGCCTCTGAGGACGTTTGTCCGAGATACTCTGGGCAGTGGAGTGAAGCTGAGCTACAGGCAGCTCCACATGCTGCTGGGCACTGTGTGGAAGATGGTGCTCACACAGAGGAGCAAAAGTAAGTATGTGTGGCATATTTGTGAAAGTGTGTCTGATTTTAATAAACACAAAAGCAAATAGAATTGAATTGTTTATTTTAGTCCTTTATGATGAGACTATTGGTTAGTGTCCAAATACTAGTTTCTAAGCTAGAAGACATTCAGTTAATGTTCATTTATTTTAACATTAATTTCTGTATGCCTGTTTTTATTTGTGCAGCAGTGACAGAGGAGCTGTTGACAGCGGTGCATAGCTACTATAAGCAGAAGCACATGACTGTACACACACGATCTCTGCTGCTGTCTTTCTACAGCAAGCTATACCTGCAGGAGCAAGGACACACACATATTGCAAGGTAACTTCAGACATTCATTTTCAATGCAAGAACTTCAAACTGGATTTAAAAAATGTAACCATCACCACAGCAGTGCCCCCATATTGTAGCGCATCCATTTTAAATATGAAATGAGAATCTATAAATTAAAACCCCACTTGCATACTAGCATAATTGTTTTACTGAAACATGTGTTGTTCAGTCTATATGAAATGATGTCTAACTCTGGCATTTGCTAATATGCACCAATTGGTCTATTGGGGACCAAAAACCTTCCATTGTGCCACTAAATCTAGAAATGTTATTCCTTCCTGTTTCAAGTGCACCTCTGCATTTTATCTCTCCCTCTGTCCGTCTGAAGGAGTAAGGTGCTGTGTCGTTGGTTGGCAGCTCTTCCTCTGCAGTTGTCTCAGCTGGGCCACCGTAATCCTGCCCTCTCTTCACGACTTATCCAGTCCATCCATGCTGCCGCTTCTCGAGGACACAAAGACCTACTCAACAGTCTGCAGACACACGCCTGCAGGCTCTACGGTACACACACACACACAATCGATTGGAATGAGACAATGGTCATAGAAGTTGTCTTGAACTTGAACTTGTCACAGAAATATTTATAATAATTAATATTAGGTATAATTATCAGATTTATATTACAACCAGGCTTGAAAAGCAAATAATTATTGACTCAGGTAGAACAGAAAACTGCTCTGGCACTGATCTCTGTGGTTTGAAAGCTGTTGCACACCCCAGTCAGTGATCAAGTGTTTTCCATCAACTGGAAAATACCTGATGTTGCATTGATTATGGTGTGATCAGAGGTGTCTGAAACTTTCAACTGAAAGATAGTCTTACAGACGTAGCAGTCGTGAGGACAAGGAACTGGTGTTCTTTATCTAGCTTATTAAATACAACTCCAAGATGCAGTAAAACCGAGCCTTCTGTTTAGACGTTTCTTACTTCTAGTACAGAAGTAATTAAACATGCGTAATCATTTTCATGTGCATGAAGAGTCCAATACAATACAGAATGCAGCAGTGATGGTCAGATTACCAATGAGAGAAATAGCAAGCCAAGAGAATTGTGAGTTACACCACAGTTTCCCTAGGGGGCAGTGTAACTCCATGTTTCCCTCCTAAGACAACTTTGTGAAACCGAAGTGCAACCAGGGGCAGAAAGCCGTAATAAGACCACATCCACTGGTCAGATAGTTAGGCTGGTGTGTTACAGAGGGGGCCAGGAGAGAAAGAGGGGATGGGAAATGGGAGGGGAGGGGGGGGTCACTCAGTGTTCAGATAAAAAGTGCCGCAGAGCCAGCAATTCACCATCACAAGACTTCTTTTGTCTGGGGGCTTCTGACATCAGCATGTGCGTCAGAGACAGACAGAACACCACGCACACACACACCCACATTATCTGAGCCCTCACTGTAGTGGCTATGCCTGTCTGTCTGTCTCATTTTTACTAGTCTGAACACAGCCTGGCCTTCCTGGTATCGCTTTCATCTTCTTGATATAGCTTCATGTTATGTCCCTAAAGGGCTCAGTGCACTACTGTCTCTACATAATTACATGTGAATTATGTGTCTGTGTTTATGTGTGAAGATCCAGAGGAAGGAGTTGTGGTGTTGCTCCCAGCAGAGTCCCAGCAACGAATGGTGCAGCTGCTCTACTTCTTACCCAAGATGTCTCAGTCCCTTCTGGCCAATTTGAGCTGCTGCTGCACTGCTGGGCGAATATCTGCCGGCCTCGCTACCTCTCTGATTCGTATCGTACAACTTAGGTGAGCTTGAAAGCCTCCGTACACCTGCGGAGGCCACATGAACACAATTTATTGGAATGTGTGCATAAGGAGAGATTTTTCACAGCACTCTGGCCTGCCACCATCAGATGGCAGTATTGCGCTTTCACAGATGACCTCCTGACATTTTATTGTATTTTTTTTACCTTCCCATTGACAGGTGCTGATCTAGCTGCTGTATATTTAATATGTATCTTACTGGTGATGATAAATGATTATATTCTATTAAACACCCAGAGCTTACCTTTCCCTGTAACGGCGTGCATGTCCGTGTGCATTTGCGTATCCAACCTTTTGCTTGTGTCAGTGGGGCAGTGTTATACAAATTTTGAGCAGCAGGAGTGCTGCGTTCATATGGGATGGGCCGTGTGTGTGTGTGTAATGGGTTATGATACAAAGAGCTCATTGGGAGGCAGGAATGCAGAGTCGTCATGGAGTATTGAGAAGACAGTTTTGTCTGCGTGTGCCTCCCGGGCTTCACAAAACACACTTGTTATTCACTCACATTTCCTACTGTTAGAGATCTATCTTCCCCTGAGGACAAGGAAGACTTTTTTTCATAACTGTGTGTCTGTGTACTACTGTCTTCCATAATGTGCTATTACAAAACACAGCATTATGAGAATATACTAAGAAATATATAATCAAATTGTTATTTTGAAATTAGTATACTTGGAGTCTGGTGAGTCCAGAAAATGTCTAATTTTGAAAGGCTGCATAAATAACAAGCTGTAAAAACGTTTGATACTCATCTTTCTGGCTTTGAGATTTATGCATTGATAATTGTATGACAATCGAGCGATTGTATGACGTGTTCACTGATTACGTTCTCCAGGTCATCTCTGAGTAGCTGGAAGGTTGGAAGCCAGGAAGCAGCTCTGCAGGACGTGGACTACATCAGCTTCCTGTTCTCCACACTGACGGGCTTCACGTCCGACAGGCTCGCCTCCCTGCAGGAGGCCGGCGATGAGAGCGCCCTGCCTCGCTCCCCTCTCTCGCCCCTCAGCCTCTACCCCACCCCGCTGGAGCAGTTCACACACCACTGGGATGTTGTTGAGGTCCGCTCACTGCACACTGTCTTTTCTATTACCCCAAACCTCACATGCATTCCAACTCTTTCGAACTCTGCTGCCAATCAAAAATACTTGAAAATGAATCTAGAAGGGACAGACTAGGAGGTGAAGGAAGAGGAAGAAAAGACATTGTTTTGAAAATTGAAAAGTGTTGATATTCTGGACACAGTGGTGGTCTTTCAGTCCCCCCTGGTCCCTCTCTGTCTCTCATATAGAGCTCAGAGGGTGGAAGCTTTATCGTGGCACTCCGGCTGAGAGGGGAAGCTTTATCGCGTTGCGCAGGTTGGAGATGCGTGGTTATCGGGCATAGCGGATATGCACAAATGCTAATGAGAGCCCATGGCATGATGGTAGTGTGACATTTCTGCACAGAAATTACAGTTAACGTAACTATGCCCTGGGGCAAGTGTGTGTGAGTGTGTGAGCAAGTGGGGGGCTTCTAATCACTAATTCAGCTCCTCAATTAAGCCCTCAGATCGTGCCTCTCTCATCTCCCTGTCTGAGTCAATCACAGGCAAGTGGCGGGAAGGAGGAGGGAGGGGACATGTGGTGGCGAGGGGGGGGCGGCATTAAGGGACGGACTGTGTCAACTCTGGTTCGACTAATGAGACAGGATTGTTTTTAATGACGGCGAGAATGCCAACAGGTGCACCATTCTGACATACACTGGCTCGCACTCACTCCTGCACTTCAGCGCACACACACACCTCAATTTGATAAAAGCTAATGAGAAATTTGATTTGAAGTTAATGAGGAAAAGCCGAGCATTATTTTTCACTTTTAAAAAGTTTGTGGCGACTTCTTTGGCCTGAAACCCATCTGGTCTCCATCCCAGCAAGAATGAAATTTAGATGCTGTTCAGTGACTCTTTTCTTTGCTGAAGGCACGATTAAGTGAAGGCCTCACTTCATCCAGACAGGAATGCAGAAATACTCTGGTATGCTTTTATGTGCTCTAATGCTCTGTTTATTTACAGCAGTGGTTCGTCTGATAAATGCAGGTAAAAGCAGTTTGAGACAGGAGCTTTTTCCTTAATAGGTCATCTCTCCATAATATCATTCCTCCTGTTTCGAGTCACCATCCTGCCATTGTTTGTATCTTAAAACATTGTTAAAAGAGGGAATGAATCTGAAATGATTTGTCATTAATTTAACTGTTTCATTCATAGGAAGTCTGCCACTGTCTGGAAACTCTGGGTTCAAAGTCTCAGTGCTTTGACATTGTGCAAAATGGCATCTGCAAATATCTGGTAAGAAGCTTATTATTATTATTAGTAGTAGTAGTAGTAGTAGTAGTAGTAGTATTATGACAATGAACATTTCTTAATCATTGTGGGTTAAGTGCATATTTTATTTCTTGAACTGCTGTACATATGTATGTGTGTGTCTCAGACCAAGTTAGGGGTGGTGCCTGACAGTATGGCAGCCGGGCTGCTCAGAGCTGTATCCAGATTACTGGACCTGTCTGTCCTGCCCATCGAGCCCGTGCTGCGCTTCCTGTCTCAGTGCTGCCTCAGCCTCCTGGCTCTGCTCATCACCCTGCAGCCGGAGTTACCTGCTGAAACCAACCACAAAAGGTGTGTGTTGAATCACTTCAATCCTTTACTGATCTTTGGAATCTCATGAGATGTTGACCTTAATAGGAGCAGTTTGGTGTTTTCCATCATCAGGAAATGATAATAAAAACAGCTTTTGTGTCACATTTGCAGGGAGGCAATATGGGGTGCTTGTGTGTCAGCGCTGAGCACCGTCCCTCGCCTGCTGCGAATGGTCCTGCAGTTGTTGCGTGTTGGAGATCTGAATGAGGAGGAGCTGCCCCAGCTCGGACAGATCTTGTCAATGCTGCTGCAGCACGCACCGCTCCACAACCAGATGCTGGCCAATGCCACTCTGCTGCAAGAGATCATACAGCACCTCACGGTAAACACAGCTCAGGGATTGATTTTTAGATTTTAGATGGAGAGATGATGTGTGTGGGGGGCTGTTCACCTGATTTCTCTGTGTGTGTGTGTTTCAGAGGTATTCCCGGGGTGCGACCAGAGAGCAGTGGTTGACAGACTTACTGTACTGTTACAGTGTCACTGTGGCTCACGGCTCTTCCGCTCGCCGTGGGAACATGGGCCTTCGAGATATGTACTGACCAGCGCACCAACCAGACTGATCTCGTGTTCCTCAGTTCACCCTCTCAAACATCTTGCAGCTACTTTGACAAACAAACACTCACAGAGCTCAGAAGTGATGAGTCCATACAAATTTTCAGCCAGGAAAAGCAGAAAGGGTGTTTTTGTAGTTGTTTTTTTCAAAGAAATGTGACAGTGAATATTCCACATTCTTGTTTTAAGCTCCATTTTTTTTTGTATCGTAAGCTGCCTCATTATTGCTTCACTCTTAACCTGGTAGGTGTTTGTTGGAATATTGTTGTTGCTGTCCACTGCTTACTGGGGGCACCTGTCAACTTTTGATTTAAAACTAAATTAAAAACAACAACAAAAAAAAGGCAAAATAAAGTTATAGCCAAGTGCGCCGCCTTTGGTGTCAATTTTTATTTTATATAACACAATTAAAAACCAGCAAACATTGAGGTATATAGCTAAAATTACACAATATGGATTATTTTGTGCAAATACATATTGAAGTAAATAAAAGCTGCATAGTTAAGAATAACATTTCTCTTGAGAGTGAAAGCACTTAGAGAGCGGACTCTTGTGTAACTCTGTGTGTGTGTGTGTGTGTGTGTGTGTGTGTGTGTGTGTGTGTGTGTGTGTGTGTGTGTGTGTGTGTGTGTGTGTACGTGTCTGTGTCTGCCTGCAGGTGGGCTATCTGTATGACCGGCTGTTGATAGACTGCCTCATTCTTCACAACAGGAGGAAAGGTTATCTCAGTGTGTGTGAGAGCGATGGAGAACGAGGGAGATGGCGTGTGTATGTGTTCCTTCCACAATGGATGAAAGGTTATCTTTTACACACACCATTTCTGTAGACTTAACCCCACCCTGTGAGGTCATGGCTCTGATGTCATATGGCTTAATTTTAGAAAGCGTGGCACATTGAGCGAACAATGTGTGTAGTAATTCTATAGAGGTAAGACGGCCAGCCAGCTGAGAAAACATCAAAGAGCATGGGGTGTGTGTATATGTAGTTTCAATGTTTCCCTCGGCCTCTGGTCCCCTGTCCAGCACTATGTGGTCTCAGGTGGTAGGAGTACTGCTTGGCCTGATTCATGGCATCAGTCAGGTGCACGCAGTCTATACCGCTCACTGTAAAATAAGTACATAACATTACCTTTTTAGAAACGAACTCTTCTTAAAACTGTGTATTTGTGTATGTTTGTGCACTTACACTGGCTCTGGGTGCAAAGCGGCATGTCCAGGAGCAGCTGAGACTGAGAGCCCCTCAGTGAACGCCCTCGTCTGGTGGAAGAGTTGCCTGAAGGATGGTAAAGAAAACATTTGTTCGATTTCTTCAACTGGTTGATCTGGTCTGGTTCCACACCCATGATTGTCCAGGATTATCCTCTTTACAGAGGTGAGCTCACACAGGTGTATCCAGCAAGGGCTCTATAGCTCAGTGGTTAGAGCACTGGTCTTGTAAACCAGGGGTCGTGAGTTCAATCCTCACTGGAGCCTAATTATTGCTGTTTTTTGTTAATTCTTCATGACAAAAAACATCTAAATTATTAAGAAAACTACCAATCACACATTAAAGACACTCACAGGTGATCCAAAAGAGTAATTCAACAGATTCCACATAGTTTGAGTTGTCAAATAAATTTTTATTATTCTGAAGAATCTTTCAATATGATTGAACTAGAGAACTTTAAAAATGGTTTCTTGACAACTTGTAGCTTATGTCCTAAATTAGTAGTTATGAAAAGAACATGGAACATGCAAGCGTTGCCACCCCACCTTTTTATGTACAGTATGTGTAACTCTAGTGTTGGATTGGAGTTATACAATTAAACTTTGTTGTGTTTTTACGGGCAGTGTTTGCAGTGCAGAGATATAGAATTGTCTTTAATTAACAAATCAATCAAACGTGCACACAGGAATTCTTTGACACCTGTTGTTTTGTTAGCTGTGATGCAAACATATATTCCACTCTCTGCATGTATGTTGCTGCAGATAGATGGAAAGATATTAGAGGCAAAATAATTAACAGGCAATTTAAGAAATGGTTTATGATGATTAACGGAGCAGCGTGACCCAGTCCAGAGTTGTGTGTCAAATGTCTGTCAACTTCTCAGCAAAAAAAAAAAAGGAGTGCGAGAATGAGTCCCATGAATGTGTGTGTGGCACTGTGTTGGTGTGTGTGTGTGTTTAGCAGATTGCTCTACGCAGTCGTCTGACATTCCCCCTGACAGCTCTGAACTTTTCACAGTGCCAGGACTGTCAGAGAGTGAGGAGGAGAGAGAGGGAGGTGAGGTGAGAAGGGGGAGGGGAAAACCACGTCAGAAGGTTGGGCTGGGATGGAGCGAGGAGCTGGGGGTATCGAGGGGGGGCTGACTGTCTGTCTGTGAGTGGAGACGGCATGCGTGCTTGTATGCTTTGGCGCAGCAAGGTTTCTGCCCATTCTCCCATCATCACCTGGTGATGTGTGATGAAGGTCAGGCCTGTCTGAGGGGCGAAACCCTTCCAGAGGTTCCACATAGCCAACCAGGCTGATACAGTCCTGGTATGTGGATTGAAGCATCACCCAGACATTTACAAGGGTTCCTGTTCCCAGAATCACAGTCACTTACAGCATGTTCTACACTGGTATGACAACAATCCTGATTTCCAGCTTCTTCCTTTAATCCCACAAAATCTCAATCTGTTTCGAATCGCTTTGTAATTCAAGAGCTGTGGCTTCAATTAAGACGGAAAGGCTCCCACTTTAAAGGGTAAATCAACACTGGAACATGTGGGGCAGGAAATTTGCTGCCGTCGCTCTACACAGGTTGCAACTTACGAGAAGACTGTGACACTTTCCTCCGTTTGTTCCCACTGAGGACGTAAGCCTTTAAAAAATATATTGTTTCATTAAGCAAACATCATTTACACAGGACTAAATGTGCATTCAGCTGTGAATCTGGTGCAGTTGTGAGTGTCTAATGTGTGTCAGCAGGATGGTGGATGTGGGACTAACTAAAAAAAAAAAACCCTACAGTTCCCATGTTCAATGTAATAAAGAAACATGTCAGCCAGTGTAACAGTGTGACTTATTGATGTGTTTTTAAGACTTAATGGGCAACAATGAAGCTCTATTGCACAGAGAAATCAGCTGTTTGAAGACTTGGCTCCACAGGCAATACAGTAGTGATTAGGGGACGGGGGCTCTAATAGGGAACTGTTGTTTGGTTGTTTTTCCTTTTCCTCCAACTACATGTGATTTATGATATAATCTACATATACATATTAATTCACCCCCCCACACACATCAAAAAGCAAAAAAAAAAAAAAAAGCAATGATCTCACCATAGATACTTTGCAGCACTGAGTTCTTACTCGCTGACAGTTTAGCTGGTTGTGCTCGGGTTTCCACCTTCCTCCTGTTCTGGGCGTGGTTCGAGTCGCTCAGCTCCACCTCTGCGCGGGCCTTTACCTCCTTCCGTCTGCATGCGTGGAACCTGCAAGTCACACATCCACGCAAGCACACACACATGCACACCGCTCAATAAAAAAATCTCAGACAGCGTTCAAAGGTCTAAAAGCTGGCAAGTCCTCACACTAATACTCAGTGGGCATAAACAAAGTAAACAGAGTTTATTCAAGGCAGTTAATAGGCAGCACATACAGAATATAATTGTGAAGCTGAAAAGAAACAGAGGGCCTCCTGTGGTGGACTGGCAGCCTCTAAGAGAAACACAGAGTGTGTAAGAGGCAGAGAAAAGCAAAGAGAGGCTGCTGGTAGCTATTAGAGCAGCACGGCTGAACTTTTAGCCTCTTGTTAAACCAGTATTAAAGCTCTAGATTATAGCCCGTCTGTCCCCTGCCTCCTTGTCTCACCCATCTCCCACGCTCTCCCCCCCACAGCTCAAGTGTTGATGGCATCCAGACCAAACATGGAGGGGGGGTTATAGGAGAGATGAGAACGGGTTGGCATGTAAGTGGGAGAGGGCACATGTGGGCAACAGATGGCACTGCCAATCTCTCACAGCCAGATAAGCTTCAGCTACCGAACACCCCTGTAGGAACAAACACAAGCGCGCACACACACACACACGTTACCTCACCTTCGCCAGGCTCGCTGGATGATGCGTGCAGCCTCGTTCCTGGTCCTGCGCTGCTCTTTGTTGTGCTCCCTGTGTGTGCGTGTTGAGACAGGGGCATGTGTGGCAGAATGAGTTTTTCTCGAAGGGCTTTTGTGGTCTAAAGATGAACAGCTTCTTAATGAGGGAGCGTGAGCCAGGTCTTTGGTGGCGGTCTTTTCTGAAGTCCGCTCTTTGGGGTTTTTGTGCTTTTGTGGAGAGGTGTGTGCATCAGTCTTGCCAGGGGCAGGCTGCACAGTCGTGTGAGCGTCCCTCTTTTTTACGGGCATGCATTCTCTGATAATAGCGTCAGTTTGGGTGAAATGAGAGCATGAGTCTGAGGAAGGCCGTTCCCTGACTTTAGGCGTGGAGGGGGGTCTGGGTTTGTGGCTGGGTGGCTGGCTACTGCTGGCAGGAGACAGAAGTTCCTTCAGCCTGGTGGTCTGGGGAGCACCGGGCACAGCATCACTGGTGACATGACAGTGGCGGCTTGAAGCCTCAGCAAGCACACGTGGTTCAGGTGCTTTACTTCTCCTGGAGGATCTGCTCTTGTGGGCTAGTGAGAGAAAGAAGAGATACACAAGACTTTTTGTGCAAAATGTTTGTGCTTCACTTCTATGAATTCAGCTTTGTATTACAAGAAAATATTTATCTTGGAGTTGACAATTATATGCCTTTATTTGTAGTCAATATCACACCTCATGACACTCTTCAATCGGTGGTTTCAACAACTGTAAGAATTTCTGCACATTTGTACCTTTGTGTCTCTCCTCTTTGCTCTTTATGTGTTCAGCTTTGGAAGATTTCTTTGCTTCCACCACTGAGTCATTCAAGGATAAGTCCTCTATAAGATTCACCAAGGAGATCTTTTCCTGCTCTTGTCTCACCAAAGGGACCCTCCGTTTCTCTGCGCTGGCCACAGAGACTTGCTGCACAGCTTCTCTCCTCCGCTGTTCTTCCTCTCGTTTCCTGAAGACGAAGAAAAGCCGTTTTTTGTCTGAAATGCACCACGTGAACAAAACTACTGTGTAGGGTGTCTTTTAAATGTATGGACATTTTTAGGGATTAATGTGAGCACAGGAAACATGTGCATCATTACATGTTTTGTCCACACATAATCTGTCAGATTTGAGGCTGTTTAAACATGCTATCATAACGTTTAAGCAGACGGCTCAAAATTCTGTGTTCATATCAAACATCAATGATGAGAATATTAAATATTACATATATTTTAGCTGTACCATTTTACCATCAAGTGCACAAAAGCTCAGGTCACACAGGCAAAATCAAGACAATACTCTTCTGTCCAAAGTGAAGTGTTTTTAGTTGTGGAGTTACGGCTAACAAGTTTTAATAACAAGATTTAAATCAGGGAAGATTAAATCAGGAAATAAAATCTGATCAGAAGACAACATGTGGTCAAATATTTTTAGTAAGGAAAACATCTTGAAATACCAGGAAAGGTTGAAGTCAATGTGCCCTCTTCATCCAAACTTGCCTCTCAAAACCATTGTGCAAGACAGAGTAAAGGTGAGACTGGTGAGCAAATGACAAGAGGAGAACAAGCGGGAAGAGAGAGACAGGGGGAAGACGTATGTGTGTGCAAGGATGACAGAGACCAGGATAGATAGAAAGAGAGTGTGACTGTTCCTATATGGGTGAGAAGAAGAAGACAGAGACAGATAATGAAGACAGAAACAGAAGTGAAGAGCACAGTGCATCCGAATGTAAAAACACTAAATGTATCCTTGTGTGGCAATGGATGTTTATGAGAGTCTTATAAGCATCATGAAGCAACAGAACAATGACAAAGGCTTCAGTCCATACGTTGCTCTGCATGCACACAAATATGTCAGTATGTATGTGTGTGTGTCATTCTCTCACTTGGCTGCATCCTTGCGCAGCTGCTCGTGCCTCATGAGGAGCTGTTTTCTCTCCCTGAAGGCCTTGCGGACGGTGTAGCCCTTGTAGACAGCCTGGATGGAGGCAGCGGCGATGTCCTGGATGGCTGCTATGGACAGAGCGCTGTGCTCCAGCATGAACTGAGTCACCTCGCTGTGCCCCCCCAGCAGAGCATAGTCCAGAGGGGTGTACCTGCACAGCACCAACACCAGCGTCATTCATACATCGATCATCCCACTTCTACCTCCAGTTCCTCTATCTTGACTGACTCTGTCCTCACCTCTCCTCCGTGTGCTCCATGTGATTAGGGAAGGCATTGTAGCCCAGTAGCAGTTTCACAGCATCCAGGTAGCCGTTGTTGCAGGACCAGTGGAGAGCAGTCCGCCCCTGCGCACACAAAACGGACCCATTGACTCTATAGTTGGGTCCAAAAGCTCACATATTGCAGACAGATGTTTGGGTGTATATGTGGAGACATGAGTAGATTTTTACCTCTTTGTCTTGTATGTTTGGATCAGCATTGTTCTCCATGAGAACAGCCATGCAGGTGATGTAGCCGCCGTAAGCAGCACACTGCAGAGGGGTCCGCCCTGCCTGGTCCTGACCGGGAGTAGTCAAATATTCAAGAATTAAAAGAGTAGCTCAGGGCCTATGAGGTCCATCCTGATTTTACACTCACTTGCACTTAAAGCCAGAAGAGGAGAACTACAAGAAGAGGAAGATGTAATTTCCACATTGATCCTCATTATCATTTGATTCATACTGGACATGCAGCTTCAGCTGTTTCAACTCATTTTTGTTCATGTGGGACAGTTGTTGTTTAGTGGAAAGTGTGAAGTGAAAATATGATGCTAGAGCAAATGTAAGTGTCTCTTTAAAAAATACATACAGTATGTAACTGTATTTGTTGCCATCATTTGCTGGAGTATACAGATGGAAAGGTGCAACAGATGGATATTGAAAACACATAATTTCTGACTAATGGCTCCTCATTGCTACAACAGACTGCTGTTATATCACGTTAGCTTTGGCTGCACCGCCCAGAGAAATACATGGACAGACTCTGAAAATGAAACTTAAACTAGTTTATGTTTTTGAGTATGTTTTGAGTATGTGCATGCATACCTGTACATTGGGACTAATCCCATTCTCCATCAGGATCTGGCAGACCTCAGCATTCCCTCCCAGAGCTGCCCAGTGCAGAGCAGTGTGACCATCCACGTCTACCAGGTCCACACGTGCAGAACCTTTATTCATTGCATTTACATTTCAGTCGGGGCATTTAAGTGACACACAACATGTGTAGTTACCGGAACGCTTGCGCGTGTGCACCAGCTGCACTCACCTTTGATGAGCGTGAGTATGACGTCTCTGTGTCCCATCTCGCAAGCGCGAAACAGCGGCGTGTGCTTCATCACGTCCAGAGAGTCGACCATCGCGCCTCGCTCCAACAGCAGCTTCACTGTGCTCACATGGCCTGACAGGGAGGCCGCATGGAGGGCTGTGTGAACACCCCCACATACACATACACACCGTCAGAGTCATGTTTCCATTATTTCAGAGGACATTACATTGACTCACATTGATTTCCTGGAGACTTAACCATGACATTACTCAACTAATCCTGATCTTAATCCAAGTCTTTACACTAAAATTGAATGATTTATGTTTTGTCCCCATGAAGAAGACAAGTGTCCACAATGTGACAGTGTAAACAGATTTATATCCCCTGCACATGAATAACATAGGTCCACACAAACACACTCACACAAACACATAAAAATACCCTTAGATAATCTAACTGGACAATAATCTCCCTCTCTGCTCTTCCCTCATCTGCCTCCTCTTTGCTCATTCATTCCCTTCACTGCAGCCTCCTCTCTGGGCTGTGGCTAAAGCCTGGTCAACAGAGGGTTAAACAGACAGAAACAGAAAGTTAATGAGGAACAATAAACTTAAGCCTCCTCGTGGCTCCCCTTCGTCCCCCTCAGTGCAGTCCCCAGATGGTACAAACTAGAGTCAAGTGCATGGAAGTGATCTGGGCACCAGTCAGCTCCACTGCCCCTCACACCGTCTCATTAGCATGACTCAACCGTTGCATGTTATGCATGCATAAACAATGACCGCCTGGCTGAGCAGAGGGGCGATCGCCATGGAGATTATACGTCCAAAGAGCGCCGGGGGTCAGAGCGTGGCAGTAAGTCATGTGTGTCTGCCTGTGTGTGTGTGTGTGTGTCAGAGGGCAGTGCTGGCAGTGGTAGGAGTCTATTCAGCGAGCTCACACTCATTTTGCTGACAGTATCACTTCCCTCTCTCCCTCAGTCTCAGTCTCTCTAACACCTTGGGGGGAATCCCCTGTGACATCATCATCAGCCCTAGCCTAAAACAAGCAGCAGGTCACACTGTGAAAAAACAAACAGAACAAGGGTAAAAGTGTGTGTGTGTGTGTACAGTATAATTATCCAGGGCATTTATGACGTCATGCCCATGAGTGGGGTTGTGGGTCAAAGCTGTTTAGATGAGATTCTCCTCAAGTGCTCACCGGTGCCTCCGTACTTGTCGGCCATGTTGATGTCAATGTGAGGGGTGAGGGCCAACATGGTGCTGATGACATCATCACTGCCCTTTCCAGCAGCCCACATGAAGGCCGTCCTTCCCTCCAGATCGGGTTCATCCTTCACAGATGGGTGGGACAGGAACACACCCACTGTCTCCTATAGAGACACACACAATTAGTTTTATTGTGGTCCTTTCCTAGGCAACATCATTATTCATCATCATACAAAGTGATACAATAAATATGTAGATTATCATTTAAAAATCACTAATGGTCAAACTGTGGAGAGCTGCATATGAATTACAAGCAGAATAATAATTTCCCATAAGACACAAGTTTATAATCTCACATACTCAATAAGTAAGCATCAGAATGACACAGGACATGCAGGATAAGACAACTTTGTTTCATTAAGAACAACATTGTGTTTTGGATACAGGCGCATGATGCTGACTCAGTAGGTTTTCCAGCTTTGTGTGTTAAGTGAATGACTCACAGCATTGTTGCTCTGAGCACCATAGTGCAGAGGTGTTGCTCCCTGGCTGTCTGAGGGAATAGTGCCTGATGTGTTTCTCTCCAGCAGCAGGTGGACGATCCTGGCATGGCCTGAAAAACACACACGTTTACATGAGTGGGATGTGAAGGTATAGGATAATGACAAGGACATCCACAGTAAAGAGCTGGGACAATTGCTAAATGACACTGTGTTACAAAGGCACCTTCTTTTTTTAAATCATCTGTGCACCATGAATGTCTCTACAAAACTTTATGACAGTCCATCTGACAGTTGTTGAGATATTTCAGTCTGGAGCAAAGTGGTGGACAGACAAATCCACCCTTAGAGGCACACTGCTCACATGGCTAAAAATATATAAAAATCATCTTATCATGTGGGTGATAACTAGTCCAATTTGGCTTTGATTCAGCCATCCAGTGTAGAAGTGTCTCTAATTAGAATTTCGCTTTGGGGGAAAATGGACATAACTTCCACATAGCCTTAAATCCTTGTTTTCAACGTGTAGCTGTCATTTCGGCCGCACACACAGGATGTGTGTTCACCCACCGAGCAGAGCTGCCCAGTGCAGCGGCGTTCTGAAGAGGTTATCATACGCTGTCACATTACAGCCCTGATACGACGTCAGCACCTCCACCACTGCCTCGTTACCGTCTGCAACGGCAAAGTGCAGGGGCGTCCTCCCCTCATAGTCCTGCCAGTTCAACAGGGACTCGGTGGGAGCTGCTTCCTATAAACACACACAGAAAAACAAAAGGCATTCAGAGTGATGGGTGATGATGGAGGATGATGAAGGCAAATTTAGCAGAAAGTGTGTGTGCGTGTGTACCAGTATACAGCGGACAGTTTGCGTAGCGCTAGGCTCCTGGCTGTGTGCCGCCCAGTGCAGAGGGATCTTGCCCTCGCTGTCTGGGATGCCAATGTTGGAATCGTGTTTGATCAGAAGGCGTACGTGCTCGGGTCGGTTATAAAACGCTGACCAGTGGAGAGCCGTTTGCTGTACAAAGAGAAAGTAAGACAGAGAGATGAAAAGAAAGACACAAACATGATAGTTGGAGATCAAAACAGAGGAGGCTGTTATAACACCGGGTTTGAGGTCTCCATCTACGTTAAAAAAAAAAAATACACCACTTTGACACAGGCTGGAAATGTGAAGGCAACGTGCCACACAAAGATCATATTGATGTTCCTGCAGTGAGATTGCATCCCAGATACATGCCTCCATGACGGCTACAGAGCTATTCTGAGATTTGCTGAAACCACTGTCATCTGACACGATGATGCACATTGGATTATTACAAAAGTAACTACTGATGTCAGATACACAGACAGAGGAGACTGTGTGTTTGTGGTCTTATCAGTAGAACACAGGACAAAGCCATAGATTGTTACATTTTTCACTACTGTGCGAGTGTGTCTATCAGTATTTATGTGTGCATGACCTCAAATTCCTGCTGCTTCAAACGAACAGTCCTCAGTCAGTCTGTTATCCCTTTGCAGATTATTAATCTGGCTGGCTGCTTTCTGAGGACAAACTATAGACAGCTGGGATGATGAACAATCTTATTTGTGTGCATCAGGACTGTAACACCTTGTTCTTGTCTTGTGTGTCAACCTCTCCAGGTCCGATGTGTTTGAGCAGGAGGGCGAGGGCTTTTGGGGAGGGGTGTCTGGTGGCCAGGTGGAGCGGGGTCATCTCCTCTAAATCTTTCTGCAGCCAGTTAGCACGCCTGGACAGCAGCAGCTTCAGGAAACGCACGTTCCCCTGCAACACGAAACAAACCGAGCTCAGAAATCACTGATTCTCCTCAATATTAGTCATGAACCAGCAGCAATGACACACACACTCCCACACGCACAGACTCCCCAGGCTTTTAACTGTGTCTGGTTCAATCCGCAGGTCATCCATCTTCGTTCGCCCCTCCTGTCTCTCTGTTCAGCGTCCGTGATGAGCTGTTAAACAGTAAACAGCAGCTCTGTGGCCTGACAGAGCAGCATATCATCATCATCATCCTCAAGTCTGGCCTCTCACCACCGGACCCTGGGTGATGCATTGTGCAACAGCTGTCGCCGAACTGCAGGTGTGTGTCCACGGTGATAGACCATATACACGTGTGTTATGTATATTTGCCATCCTGTGACCACAAAGCCACAGTCTGACAGATCTATCTTGTGTGTGAGCATGCATCTAGACTGTGTGTGTGAGTGTGTGTGTTCCCGTCCTCCCTATTCTCAGTCCAATTAGATCGGTAATCCCTGGCCTCTCTCCCTGTCTCAGCCATTTATTGATCAGATGTCAAAGAGACAGGGCTTCCCATCACTAGCATCCCCCAACACACACACACTCCCCATCTGTGAGACAGACCCCAATAACCTATTACCTCCCCTTTTTTTCCAATGATATGATGATCATGTATCAGCGCAGTCCCATAGAAGAAGACACCAACAAATAACTGAGCTGTAAAGAAATATTATTATCCCACTGTTCCCCTGCTACACCCCTCTAGAGAGAACACACCAGCCTGTCAAGAGGTGTTCTCATTATCATCTCCTCTGACTGCTCCTCAGTCTAGACTGAAGTGAAAAGAGCATTCAACTCTTTCAAAGAAAGTTTCAGTGGCCAAAATTCTGCAAAACATGCAGAATAATTCTTTATTTATAAGAGGATGTATGTCA